>SJYA01000086.1:500598-807520 GCA_006410615.1 Neotragus moschatus | reverse complement strand
TTTTTTCTTAGTTTTAGGTTTTTTTTTTTTTTTTTTTTTGTTGGGGGGGGGGGGGGGGGGGCGATAAGCTCCATGATGAGCTTACCAGGCCATAGACCATATCTTTGTAAGTCTTGAAATACTACTTTTTGCACAACTATTGCCTTAAAATCATGGCAAGATCATCACATATTATGTAACTTCCATCTTACTCATAAAGAATAGACTTACACTCTCACAATGCCTATAGAGTATAATTGGTGACTATCCAGGTTCATTTGAAGATCTCAGGTAGCTGAATAATCCCTACCTGGATGAGGCTGAAGCAAAAATAGACTCAGCAGGCTGGCTCGTCCTGCCTGTCTATGCAGTTCAGAGTGACCTGCATTCTGCCTTCAGCTTCTGCTGTGTTGATCTGGGCTGTGCCTCTTGGAAGCTGAAGAAATTTATGAGACATGGCAAAAATAGTTCCTTTGCTTGGCCACTAATAATCAACACAGAGCGCCATGCCTTCAGTAAACCCCAGGTGACCAGAATCTATCATAAAGACTGCCTGTGGCCAGAGGTACAGGTCATTTTCTACAGGGCATGATGCATTCTACTGACCATGTTGAGCTACACTGGCTGCCTCAGGTGACTCTCTTGTTTCCATTAAAGCATTTGTATTAGGAAATTACCTGAAACTTAAGAAACCATTTTCTTTACTATTAGAATATGACTATCAGGTGGACCTGCTGATTATTTTATTGCTTTCACATTCCCCATCGATCCCTTCAGGTCAGCCAGTGGCAAATCTAGGGTAGGCTTTTGCTCTGCCTGCACTGCCTACTTTCAGGGTCACAAACCTGTCCTCTCTGTAACTTAGGGGCTCTTTAGTGACCCATGTTTCACTGTGTTTGCTCTGTAGCAGATGTCTGACTCTTTAAAGTTTCCCCTGAGCAAGATATTCTGTCTTTGCAAATACATCACAAGTAGGTGCAAGAATTTCACATTTTCTTCCCTTCCACTCCAGAGATCGGTGATGGATGGTCACTGCAGTTTCTTTTTTTTTTTTCCTTCAGATATGCACCCCCCACCTTTTGTTTGCTAATCCTACATATTTCATCACTCACTCTGTTCCCAAATTGTATCTCCCCGGTATTGTGAATACTTAACACATAATGGAACAACTTTTCATTTCTCCTTCACTCTCTTTCTCACATTTTCACTTTGGAAGAAATTCATCAATATTGACTCCTGAATCATGAAAATCATCCTCCAGTCACTGAATTATAGAGTCATAGAATGTTAGAGCTGGAAGGGAGCAAAGTTATATTTCTCTTGCATCCGTACTTCCAATAGAGCATGTCTTGGCTTGTTGTAGCATGAAAATTTCCCCCGCGCAGCTTCATATGTCATAAAGCATGTCAAATGCTCTTGATGTTTAGGGTTTTAATGCAGAACCCAAACATCTATTAAATCGAGCCCATTCAGTCTCTTAGACTATGCGGCAGCTATTCTAGCAGCTTGAAATGGTGCTGAGGGCACTTCCAAATGGGAGCATTTGCCACGTGAAAGCTTAGAGAATGTGATTTGAAGGACATAGAGATGGCCCACACCAAAACAACGCCCACATCCACTGGGCACAGACCTCTTTGTGAGGAAGGAGATATTGTCCCATATGCATATATTTGAGAAATATATTAAAATTGTTACCTCACAGATTAGTATCTTGGTATAAATTGGTCATACCCTCCATTTTCTTTCCTCCGTTGTTTCACTAAGAAGGAGAAAGTTCCTAGAGATGGGTCATTAAAAGCAAGGCTTGATTTGGGTTCTGGAGGCAAGGATGAGGAAATTAAATTTTGACTGGAGTGTGGTATTGGAGACCGGTGTTAAGAAAGGCACTAAAACCACAGTACACAAAATTTAATTATTCCTGGTTAACAATTCCCAACTGTTCACGTTTCTGTACCGTGAGATTGAGAAGAGGATCTGTCCGGTGATCACCAGTAGCAGCATGGCAGCTGAAACGATTGTTGCAATGTTGTTGATACCAATGAGGTATCTCAGCCACTATTGTTGTTCTGTTGCCAAGTCCAACTCTTTGCGACCCCATGGACTGTGGCACACAGGCTTCCCTGTCCCTCACCATCTCCTGGATACGATAAATGAAACACTTTCAATAGTGATTTTTAACAGCTCCAAATCATGTGTAAGATTTAAAATGTAGTCTCCACAAAAAATATATGAGAAAACTCTCAAGAATCTCCATTAAGAAAATAATCTCAAACACAAACCATATGCTAAGATTATGCCATCCCCCTTAGACACTTTTTTCATAGTGTTTTAATACCATTGTTATTATTTTACATTTAAATAGCCCTCTCACCTAAGGAGAATTATACCTTTCAAATGTTGACTTAATGCTACTTTAGCTCTGTTATTACTTATCCAGACAATACATATTTAGTTGCTTTAATCTTTTCTCATAAGTACATCATCCCATTTCTTTAATCATCTTCTGCTAGCCTCTGTACGCAGTCCAATTTCTCAACATATTTCAAGTGTCAAGAGGTCTGAGACTGTAGTTTAGCCTAACCAGAGTCAAGGAAGGTAGGAGTCATTTCTCTGTATTTTCTTTTTCCCCAACATAATGGATCATTGTATTCAGTTCAGAATGCCATCAACCCCTTTGGCAGCCATATCACATTGCAAGCTGATACCTAATTTGTCCTCTGTTATTAGATCCAGGTCTCCATCAGTGTTACTTCTCTCCAGGTTTCTCCTGTCCATTGAATTATTTTGCTCAAGATGTATTGGTTTTCATTTTTCTCAGCTGAATCTCATTTTGTTATTTTTGAGTCATAACCCTACCCTCTCTGGATCCATTTATATAACATCTTAGGAACTTCAGTAGTGCCTGCCATACATCTTAACTTATCACCTGCAAGTTCCATTAATGAGCTATTTCTACTCTTTCCTTACCCAGGAGATCATTAACATAATGAAAATAACTCTTCTTTCAGGTCATTTTAAAAGAGATTTATTAGGACCTGAGCTAAGAATACACCTACAAGAAAAACACTGTTTGGTACTATTTTCATACATAACAAGAATATTCTTTCTACTTCTTTCCATTTTTGAATTATGTGAATTAATTGTGATTATTTTCTTAATGGAGATTCTTGAGAGTGTGCTCATACATATTTTTTGTGGAGACTACATTCTGCCTATGCATGATTTGGAGTTGTTAAAATAAAAATCACTGTTGAAAGCATTTAATATCACTATCTCTGTTACTTGGAGGCCATTTGGATTCCTTTAGCTTCCCTTTCCTCCATATGCCACACAAGTAATCACATCAGCTTTTCCTCTTATAGGAGGACTGATGATGTATACAGAGCTTATCAGAAATATTTCCCTTCTATTTAGTTGAAAGAGCCAAAGACAGCTTTGAAGCATGCTCCTAATTGGGTGTACTGGTGTAGTATCACTTTGGGAGAGTCTAGACATGGGGGAATGGAAAAGGACATTGAATTGTCATCAGGGTCCCTAGATTCTCATGTTTACTGAACAGTAAAGACAATTATTCTGATAGAGCCTTCAATCAATATTTCCAGAGTATAATCTGTAGGTTGTGTGACAAATGTAGACTGCTACTTTAAATATGTATATAAAAGTTATGAAAGAAAATGAAAGTAAAAGTCACTCAGTTGTGTCCAGCTCTTTGCAACTACTTGGGCTATACAGTCTATGGACTTCTCTGGGCCAGAATACTGGAGTGGGTAGTCTTTCCCTCCTCCAGGGGATCTTCCCAATTCAAGGATTGAACCTAGGTCTCCCATTTGCAGGTGCTTTCTTTACCAGCTGACCCACAAGGGAAGCCCCAGGAAGCATAGAAGTTATGGTTAGTAACAAAATATAAATTTTTTTCCCTTAGGACAAATACTACTGTCATGAGTGTCCAGTGGATTGTTTTTTTTTTTTTTTTTAAAAAAAAAGGTCCTCATGTTGGAAAGTGTTGGTTTCACTGATCTGGAAAAAAACATTTCAACACAGTATCTCAACTGTGAAAGCAATGTGTAGGGAATGACAGATTCTAGAATCCTCTTTTCTACCATAAGATTTATTTGCTGTGACTTGGATACATTCTATTGATTTCCCTCAATAATTAAGGATAATGGCTTTGATCTCCCCTGAGTTATCTAGGTATCTTTGATATTTAGTTATAACAGTAACAAAGATCATAGCAATAATTACTAAATTCTCACTGTGTTATAGGCACATCCCTACACATTGCCTCTTTAATCTTTACCATAATCCTGAGATATACTTTTCTTTCCAGTTTACATATTACAAGTTTGACCTTCTGAGAGCATGAGCAAATTACCCAAAGCCACACAAGTTTTAATTGAATGACAGAGCCAGGACTATCAGACTCTGTAATCCTTGCTCCACCCACAGTGCCTTGCATGATTTCTGGCCATGATGCATGTCCTATTCAAGACTCTGTGAGTCAGGAACTTGAGTGGGGCTTAATATGGACAGTGTTTTTGTGCTTCACGATATCTGGGTCTTCAGTTGGGAAGATCCAAAGCTGGGGGTGACTCAGTGGCTTGGAGTGACTCACTGTCTGGAGGCATCTGTACTTAGATCTATAACCAGTGACGCCTGCTGTTGATTGGCTCCTCAGCTGGGGCAGTCAGCAAAATGCCTACAGTGATGACTTCTGTGAACTGTAGCTGCCTGAGACTTCTCACCTGGTAGATGGATCAAGGTTCTGAAATAAGTCTTAGGAGAATCAGGCAGAAACTGTATCATCTTTTATGACCTGCACTTGGAAATCACTTAGTGTCACTTTCTCTGTGCTCCTTTGGTCAACTGTTTCCTAAGATAACCCAGGTTCAAGGGGAGGGGATGTAGACCTCCCTTCCCCTTGGGAAAGTATTCATTTTCAGACATGTTTAAAACCTTTATAATTCAAGTTTTGATGTGAGTTCTTTTAGAAATCTGTTTCTTACGGCTTTGGTTGTTATAGTATATTCTTAACAATGGTTGCAATTCATCAACATTGGTTGATAAACCTATCAAATTCTGAACTCTACTCCAAAGATTCTGAAGGGGAGGGGAGCTTGGGAGTCTGTAGTTTTACCAAGCTTCTCATGATTCTTAGAAAGTTAGCCTAATCTAAGGACTAAATTTTACTTACACTGCCTCTATACATGAAGATATTTTCAAAAGCCTACAGCCAGGCCCACTCTTGATTAGGCTGTCCCGACCTAGTAAACTCCTCAGCCTCTGCTATTACGGCTGCTTGTTTGCCATTCTCATCTCTTCTCTCTGCCTCGGAAAGGCCCTGAAGCTTCACAGAATACCTCCTCTAGATTTACAAAAGCAGTCCTGATCCCATCTCATCAGGGATGGAGGACAGGACTTTAAGCAAAATCTCTGCGGAAGCTATCATGGCAAGAGGTGTACCAGTTTAAAGCTGTCAGTTGATAATCACTCTACTATGAATGGTTGAGCTGGTAGCACCCAGTGATTTGATTTGCATATTTATAACTTGACGTGTGCACAGAAGTGCCACTTCGGGGTGCCACTGCAGCAGCTCCATTCCAGTGAAAACATCTTCAAAGAGCCTTGTCAGCATTCTTCAGCTTTTCTTTGCGTGGTTTAGAACCAGAGAGTGGGTGGCAGTCCACACCTCTGGAGGAACGGCTAATGAAATCTGTGAACTTTTTCTGCCCTTAAACATCATATCTCACAGCTGTATCAGCAACCAGTCCCCTCAGTGGGACTTTGATCACTGCTCAAATTAAGAATAAAAGAGAAAGATGCTTCTGTTTATCTGCCTGGTTTCCATTCTTCAGATTGTCAATAGTTTCACACATCTAATATCCATGCATGGAGTGGGAGAGAGGAGACTAAGGAGACTCACTGGGGAAGATGAAGGGATTTGAGGAAATAGTGCTTGCAGTAAGAGCTTTTGTAGCTTTGAGTCTGAAAGGCACCTGGTAGTTATCTTGAGCAAGGGACAGGTTATTAAGGAGATTGGCCTGCAATTCAATTAGAGAGGCTATGAAGAGAACCCTGCTGCATTCATCCGTGGGGCAGAAAAGTCAAACTCAGCTTGCTAAGCCTACTGGACCACTAATCTATAAATCTCAGCCACTATTTCATAACTATACCTGACAGAGGCTAAAGAGATGTGATCAATTAGAATCATGTTCTCCAAATCCTTCATAGAGGTGAGAGTGCTTAGAAGTAGATAAAACAAGCAAAAACCAATGAAAACCATGTCATATTCTTTTCAGGATGACTTGGGTAAGGTTGTGGAGGGCAAAAAGCAAATAGTTTTTTTTTTTTTTTCTTTCTTTCTCTTCAGTGATTTCAGACTGGGTCCAGCCATCTGTATCTTCAAAAAAGTGTTTCTTGAAGATGCATTGGAATCCCTTAGGAATTTTATAAAATATGAAGATGTCTAGAACCCACCTTAGATCTACTGGTCAGAAAACCTGGGGATAGGACCCTGGAATCAGAATTAATAATAGTAACAAGTTGCTCAATGATTCTGAAACATACTCAAGCTGAAGAAATGTTATTGTAGATTCTGTCACTAGCAATGTTGGGAGAGCCAGCAATGTTGCTACAGGTCTTTATTAACAAGTACACTCTCTATCTCTGTACTTGCCCCTCAAGGGGACTCAAGGGCACTAGGAGGTTTTCTGAAGTTTGTTATTAACTAGTTGACCTTTATAAAGTAGTTAGACTCTTCTTTGATATTAATTTGTCATTATGTCAGCAAACATACTAAAGGATAATTGCCTATAGTACACAATGCAGTAAAGATGCCTCTGGGTTTTGAATAAAAGTTAGATATAATTTTCTGTATTTGAATTCAGTAAAGTTGCTTGTCCAAATAACTACTAGATTTCTTCAGCCATGGAAGAACTAGTAGAGGTAGTATAGCATTCTAATCAATATGAAAACCCAACAGATAAAACAATGTGAGGTGGGTTAATAAATTAATGTTGTACAGAGATCATGTTGAGTTAATTGTCCTTTTGACTATGTTTCTTGGAAGAGTTCATAATGATGCTTCTTAAGGCCCATTTGACTTTACATTCCAGGATGTCTGGCTCTAGGAGAGTGATCACACCATTGTGATTATCTGGGTTATGAAGATCTTTTTTGTATAGTTCTGTGTATTCTTGCCACCTCTTCTAAATATTCTCTGTTTCTGTTAAGTCCATACCATTTCTGTCATTTATTGTGTCCATCTTTGCATGAAATGTTCCCTTGGTATCTAATTTTCTTGAAGAGATCTCTTGTCTTTCCCATTCTATTTGTTTTCCTGTGTTTCTTTGCATTGATCACCGAGGAAGCCTTTCTTATTTCTCTTTGCTATTCTTTGGAACTCTACATTCAAATGAGTATATCTTTCCTTTTCTCCTTTGCCTTTCACTTCTCTTCTTTTCATAGCTATTTGTAAGGCCTTCTCAGACAACCATTTTGCCTTTTTGCATTTTCTTGAGGATGGTCTTGATCCCTGTCTCCTATATAATGTCATGAACCTCCATCCATAGTTCCTCAGGCACTCTGTTAATCATATCTAATTCCTTAAATCTATTTGTCACTTCCACTGTATAATCGTTAGGGATTTGATTTAGGTCATACCTGAATGGTCTAGTGGTTTTCCCTACTTTCTTCAATTTAAGTCTGAATTTGGCAATAAAGAGTTCATGATCTGAGCCACAGTCAGCTTCTGATTATTTTTGCTGACTGTGTAGAGATTCTCCATCTTTGGCTGCAAAGAATATAATCAATCTGATTTCAGTATTAAACATCTGGTGATGTCCATGTATAGAGTCTTCTCTTGTGTTGTTGGAGGAGGGTGTTTGCTATGACCAGTGTGTTCTCTTGGGATAACTATTAGCTTTGCCCTGGTTCATTCTGTACTCCAAGGCCAAATTTGCCTGTTACTCCAGGTGTTTCTTGACTTCCTACTTTTGCATTCCAGTCCCCTATAATGAAAAGGACATCTTTTGGGGGTGTTACTTTTAGAAGGTCTTCATAGAACCGTTCAACTTCAGCTTCTTCAGCACTACTGGTTGGGGCATAGACTTGGATTACTGTGATATAGAATGGGTTGCCTTGGAAAAGAGCAGAAATCATTCTGTCATTCTTGAGATTGCATCCAAGTATTGCATTTTGGACTCTTTTGTTGACTTAGGAATTCTTGCCCACAGTAGTAAATAAAATGGTCACCTGAGTTAAATTCACTAATTCCAGTTCATTTTAGTTTGCTGATTCCTAAAATGTTCACTCTTGTTCTCCTGTTTGACCACTTCCAATTTGGCTTGATTGATGGACCTGACATTCCAGGTTCCTCTGCAATATTGCTCTTTACAGCATCAGACTTAACTTCCACCACCAGTCACATCCACAGTTGGGTGTTGTTTTTCCTTTGGCTCCATCTCTTCGTTCTTTCTGGGGTTATTTCTCCACTGATCTCCAGTAGCATATTGGGTACCTACTGACCTGGGGAGTTCATCTTTCAGTTTCCTATCTTTTTAATTTGTCATACTGCTCATGGGGTTCTCAAGGCAAGAATACTGAAGTGGTTTGCCATTCCCTTCTCCAGTAGACCACATTTTGTCAGAACTCTCCACCATGACCCATCCATCTTAGGTGGCCCTACATGGCATGGCTCATAGTTTCATTGAGTTAGATAAGGCTGTAGTCCACGTGATCGGAATGGTTAGTTTTCTGTGATTGTGGTTTTCATATGTCTGCCCTCTGAGGGAGAAGGAAAAGAGGCTCATGGAAGCTTCCTGATGGGAGAGACTGAGGGGGAAACTAGGTCTTGTTCTGATAGATAGGGCCATGCTCAGTAAATCTTTAATCCAACTTTCTGTTGATGGATCAGGCTATATTGTCCCCTCCCTGTTGTTTGACCTGAGACGAAACTATGGTGGAGGTAATGAAGATAATGGCAACCTCTTTCAAAAGGTGCCATGCATGCACTGCTACACTCAGTGCCCCCAACCCTGCAGCAGGCCTCCACTGACCCATGCCTCTGCCAGAGACCTGGATACTCATGGGCAAGATTGGGTTAGTCTCTTGTGGGGTCACTGCTCTTTTCTCCAGGGTCCTGGTACAGACAAGGTTCTGTTTGTGCCCTCCAAGAATCTGTTTTCCCAGTCCTGTGTAAGTTCTGGTGGCTCTATGGTGGGGTTAATGGTGACCTCCTGCAAGAGGGCTTATGCCATACCCAGGACTACTGCACCCAGAAACTCTGTCCCTGTAGCAGTCCACTGCTAATCCATACCTCCTCAGGAGACACTCAAACACAGTTCTGTCTTAGTCTCTGTGGGGTCTCTGGGTCCTGGTGCACACAAAATATATTTGAGCCAGACATCCTGGACTGTGAAGTCAAGTGGACCTTAGGAATCATCACTACAAACAAAGCTAGTAGAGGTGATGGAATTCCAGTAGAGCTATCTCAAATCCTAAAAGATGATGCTGTGAAAGTGCTGCACTCAATATGTCAGCAAATTTGGAAAACTCAGCAGTGGCCATAGGACTTGGAAACATCAGTTTTCATTCCAATCCTAAAGAAAGGCAATGCCAAAGAATGCTCAAACTACCACACAATTGCACTCATCTCACACACTAGTAAAGTAATGCTCAAAATTCTCCAAGCCAGGCTTCAGCAGTATGTGAACTGTGAACTTCCAGATGTTCAAGCTGGATTTAGAAAAGGCAGAGGAACCAGAGATCAAATTGCCAGCATCCTTTAGATCATCAAAAAGAGAGAGTTCCATAAAAACATCTACTTTTGTTTTATTGACTATGCCAAAGCCTTTGGCTGTGTGAATCACAACAAACTGTGGAAAATTCTTCTAGAGATTGGAACACCAGACCACCTGACCTGCCTCCTGAGAAATCTGTATACAGGTTAAGAAGCAACAGTTAGAACTGGACATGGAAAAGCAGACTGGTTCCAAATCGGGAAAGGAGTATGACAAGGTATATATCATCACTCTGTTATTCAACTTATGTGCAGAAGACATCATGAGAAATGCTGGACTGGATGAAGCACAAGCTTGAATCAAGCTTGCCAGGAGAAATATCAATAGCTTCATATAGGCAAATGACACCACCCTTATGGCAGATAGCGAAAAAGAACTAACGAGGCTCTTGATGAAAGTGAAAGAGGAGAGTGAAAAAATTGACTTAAAACTCAACATTCAGAAAACTAGGATCATGGCATCCGGCCCCATCACTTCATGGCAAATAGTTGGGGAAACAGTGGAAACAGTGTCAGACTTTATTTTTTTTGGCTCCATAATCAGTGCAGATGATGACCACAGCCGTGGGATTAAAAGATGCTTGCTCCTTGGAAGAAAAGTTATGACCAACCTATATAGTATATTTAAAAGGAAAGACATTATTTGGCTGACAAAATTCTGTCTAGTCAAAGCAATGGTTTTTCCAGCAGTCATGTACGGATGTGAGAGTTGGAGTATAAAGAAGACTGAGTGCCAAAGAATTGATGCTTTTGAACTGTGGTATAGAAGACTCTTGAGAGTCCCTTAGACTATAAGGAGGTCCAAGCAGTCCATCCTAAAGGAAATCAGTCCTCAATATTCATTGGAAGGACTGATCCTGAAGCTGAAACTCTGATTCTTTGGCCACCTGATACAAAGAACTGACTCATTTGAAAAGACCCTGATGTTGGGAAATATTGAAGGCATGGGGAGAAGGGATGAGATGGCTGGATGGCATCACCAACTCAATGGACATGAGTTTGAGTAAACTTTGGGATTTGGTGATGGACAGGGAGGCCTGGAGTGCTGCAGTCCATGGAGTCAGAGAGTCGGATACGACTGAGTGACTGAACTGAATTGAACTTTGAAGAGTGATATAGAAAAAAAATAATGGAAGGTAATAATTATTCAGCATCTGATATGTGCCAAGCACTGTGTTAGGTTATTGACATTACAAATTTTCTTTAATCCAATGCAAGTAGGCTTTATATATATATATATATGTTTGGATATTTATATATATATAAATCAGTATAAATAAGTTAAGTAGATTCTTATTGCTTATTTATTATGTGTGACACTAATTATCCTCCCCCGAAAGAGATCACTGAAAGTAAAATGGAAGTGATTGGGAAAGGATTTAGATCTAATGCCATTAAACATTTGAAGTGAAGTTGAATAGTCGTTTGTTCTAGTCCAGTCTTCACCATTATATGATAAAATTGTAATCCGTAATATTTGGAAAATGTCTGAATACCTGGTATTGGCAGAATTACTGTTGAATCTTGAAAATTTAGATACCACTACATTTGTGACTCCTCTGATAGTTAAGTATTTGCATATATAGTACCACAGAGTTTTAGATTTGATTAAGACACTTTTTAGATAAAGAAGCCAAAATCCAAGTCATTTTATTAAATATGTTTTTCCTGATAACAATTTTTATTCTTATACTTAATAAGGAAATTACTTTAATTTCAACATATTTCGTAAAGCCAGAAATGACTAAAATTACTTTGGTTTAACAGTTTTCATAAAAAATTGACTGAATGTTAAAAGACATTATGTATGGATTTCTTCACTTATAGCTGATATGCCTTGGGTGACTGTGCCTTAGTTTCTTTAACCCTAAAATAGAAATGAACAAAGGATCAAGTTCATTGGGCTATTGTAAAAACTAAATTAGAAAATATACATTCAGTACTTAGCATGGAGCTTATTAAAGTTAGATTCATGCTTCCAATTATTAATTAAACAGACAAGTTTATAACATATATTAAATTGACTTACATGAAGTAGTCTAGTCTGATTAAAAACTACCCTATAATTCATACATTTTAGTAAGCTGACAGTTCTCTACCCCAAGTTACTCCGAGTTGGGTAATGTTTTACATAATCATAATTATGAAACTATCTTGCTGAAAATGAAATTCTGCATTATAAAGATCTGGAAATTCAAACTCGTTTGCTTTTTATTTCTGTGTATGTCAAGCTGTTGTACTATATTGTAGAGATTTATTTATTTTTATTGTGGAGATTTATTTCAATGGTAAATAGTAAGAATAATATACTCTTAGTTTTCACTATGGGCCTGACGTGCTGAAGAATTCTCCTACCAATACAGGAGACAGGAGTTTGATCCCTGGGTCGGGAAGATCCCCTGGAGAAGGACATGGCAACCCATTCCAGTATTCTCGCCTGGGAAATTTCAGGGACAGAGAGCTTGGTGGGCTGCAGTCCATAGGGTCACAAAAGAGTCGAACAAGACGTAGCGACTAGAAAACAACAATAATTTTCACTAAAAGCATACAGAAAAATATACATTAGTTTTGAAAAGAAAATAGATTAAAAGTGGGCCTTCTTTGAAAAAAGATAATTAGCTTATTTTCATCAACCGTGTATAAAAGCACCATCCCTTCCCCATTTTGCTTTGCTGTGTTTGTGTACAGATGGGCCTTCTTTGTTGACAAGGTACTAATGATGATGCCCCTATCACTCTTTAGCTCTTCTCATTACCTCCTAACCACCTTCATTTATTACTTCTGATTCCCCGCATGTTCAGTATATTGAATGTTAACAAATGGTTCTCATTTTACATGACAATCCTAATAATTAATGTTTATAGAAGCATATTAGGCACATAATGCCAAAATGTATTACCTAAAGTGTTCATCTCTAATTTGAGTTTCTTTTGTACGTTGGGAATAGAATGTGCTATTTAGAGGTCACAGTAGGAACACAGATACACCTCTGTACCTCTCAATCTTATGTCTGTTAATCTGGGTCAGTGAAGAATTCTAAACCTGATTTTCTGTTAGCAGTGTCTGGCTTGCAGGAAAGATCTCTTAAGCCCAGAGAAGAGTAGCTGGAACTCATAATGTAAAGAGAGAATGTGATGCAGGGAAATACTCTTGGCCTGGCATCTCTTTTGTGCCCCAGTGACTGTGGGTGGTCAATTCTTTTATATGATGATATACCACGCTTCCTTCTATCCAGCTTGGAAACAGAAAGATGAGAGCAGAGAAGCAGGCCTAGACCCTTCGATTCTTGTCTAATGAGCATCAAGAGGACCACAGAAGAAGCATTGGAAAGAAAAATACAAGAGGAATGGAGATAAGGGAATCAGTGCCCTGTAAATAAGGAACAGAACTCAGTAACTGGGTTGGTGGCACAACTGTACTTGGAGCATCCTGACCTTTTTAAAGTCTCAGCACAACTAAGATGGGTGTGACATCACTGATGCCCTCAAGACATATCACACAAATGCTAACCTAATCCACTCTGACACTTAAATTTTTTAAACATGGACTTTCTGTTTTTTTTTCTTTTTTTTCTTTTTTTGACTTCTGTCACAGTCACACTCATTGCTGACTGGAAATGATTTCCTAAAGCAGCATAATAGGCTGTTATTAAGGACTGACATTCTGCATGGTCATCAACTATCTGATTAGTCAGTTACAGGTTTAAAATTCAGTGTACTCTTTATACACTACTTAGTGAGCAAGTATTTACAGTTTTCTGGTGTACAACAAAGAGTACTACAAGCCTGCTGCTGCTGCGACTGCTGCTAAGTCGCTTCAGTCGTGTTTGACTCTGTGCGACCCCAGAGACAGCAGCCCACCAGGCTCCCCCGTCTCTGGGATTCTCCAGGCAAGAACACTGGAGTGAGTACTACAAGCCTAGGATATAGAAACTCATATGGAGTTCTTGTTCTTAATAACTTGGGGAGAAATAGCCATATGACCTTAAACCTTGATATGAAGGTACTGTAGAATAGAGAACAAGGCAGCAATTGAGATTGGTGGTTTACAGGATAAAATCCTGGAGAGGATAATCTTTTGGCAGAGCCCAAAAGTGACGTTAAAAATATATTCTAAACAAAAAAATTAGGATGAGCTAAAGTATAGTGTGGGCTTCCCTGGTAGGTCAGACAGTAAAGAATCTGCCTGCAATGCAGAAGACCTGGCTTCAATCCCTGGGTTGGGAAGATCCCCTGGAGAAGGAAATGGGAACCCCCTCCAATGTTGTTGCCTGGAGCATTCCATGGACAGAGGAGCCTGGTGGCTACAGGCCATGGGGTTGCAAAGAGTGGGATGTGACTGAGTAACTAACACTTTTACTTTCAAAGTATAGAGTAAGGCATCACTAGAGTGTTCCTGGCAGCAACAGTTTGGTCTTATCATGGGGTAAAGTGCAGGAACATGGGTAAGACATATGGTGGCAGAAGCAGACAACAAATCATGGAGGGTCATGTAGGACCTTGTTACTCCAAGTGTTATCCATCACCCTCAGTACTGACTTTGGCTGGACCTTGTTGAAAATACTCTAGCCAGACCTACTACATCAAAATCGGAATTTTAACAAGATCCCCAGGTGATCTGTTTACACAGGAAAGCATGAAAAGCACTGGTGTAGCAGATGTGGACAGATCAAAGGAAAACATACCTGGAAGCTAGGGACTAGAAGTTTTTCTCAGCCAGTCTCTACCTTTTTCTTTTCCTTCGTCACCAAGAATGAAATTGTTAGAGTAACTTTAGCTCTTGAACTCTTGCTTTCTGCAGCTTGATTTCAGTGAGACCTACCCCATCCTCTGCCCCTACCAGTGAAAACCTGGGCGAGGAAAACTTTGAGTAGATGAGGGTAAAAGGAAGTTGGCAAATACACCGTGGAAAATCTTGAAGGGTAATGTTAACATCTAATATTCTTTCACTGCATCTTGATTGTCAGTATTTCACATACATTTTCCTCACATCAACCCTGTGAGATCATGATCAGTTTCCTCATTTTGCAGATGAAATAATTGAGACAGTGATGTCAGTTGTTGAAAGTCACATAGCTGAGGAAGAAGCAAAATGCAGACTAAACCCAGGTTTTCTAGTGTGAAGTTTAATGAGTCTTCCTCTTCTCTAAGCTGCTCTCCTAGCCTGTGAGCTCATGGAGCCCTGGCCTGATTGGTCCTTGGTGCTGTATTGTATTCTTGCATTGTTTTGCAACGGAGGATCCAAGAATAATGGGAGTTGGGGGACACTCAGGGCAGAGGTCTGTTAGAGCATGGTTGTTTTCACCTGTTCAGAGGAGTTGGGATTTAGTTAAATGTTAAAGCAATGTCATTCTTTTTACTCTCTAAGCAGTTACCAAGGGAGGCAGAACAGAGGCAGAAAACAATTTTCAATTAATTTTAGATTAATTCTGATTAAGAACAAGAATCAAATTCTGATGAAAGTCGCCTTCCTTTCCTTTTTCACTGTTCAAGAGTACAAAAGATCATGTCTTTAGAATAAAACCACTCCATTGAATTATGGCCAGTCTAAGACTTAGAATTCATCTTAATGATTGAATTGAAATGTCTTCAAAGATGATTCGATTGATTAAATTGAGATCAGCCATTACTCATATAGTTAAACTGGAAATAAAGATTCTACAGAGTTGTATCTGAATGTTCAAATGCAGGTAGAGTAAAATTTCCCATTCCTCAATTGTTCAGCCTGTGTTTGTCAATTGAAAGCAAGGATAAGAGATCCATGGGAAAATCTTGAGTATCTTTTTATTTGCTTGTGCTCTCTTCACGCTGTTTCCTTTGAGAGTTTTGGGTCTAAACCTCTCTTTGGCTGGTAGAGAGAAAGCATATATATATATGCTTTCATATTATCAAAATAGAAGTGCTCTGCCGTGGGGGTCCCCAAATAATACTTTGATCATCGAGGGCTCAAATTAGTTCTGTATTCAATTCTTTGGTACCTTCAGCTCAGAAGCAAATAGTGTTGCTTAAACCCTAAAATCCTGCATCTAATATGCATGTGAAGAGAATACAACTGTTATAAATTCAGAGAGCAGAAGTCACAGAGGGAAAGGATAATATTTGAGAGGTAAAGTTAAGAGAATAGAAATGTGATGGTTTCTTTTTATTATATATTAGTTTTTTTTTTTTTTTCCAGCTTTGGAAATTCTACCTCCTATTGGAAAAAACCAGACAACCTCTTTGATTTATTTAAAGATTTGAGGGACATCTATGCCTTCACTGAAATAAAACATGTTAACCTTTAAGGGAAAGATGACTTTCCCTTCTTTCTTTGTCATTCACTTCATAAGCTTGGGAACACCACTAAGACAGAGAATAAGTATGTGTGACTAAGGTGAGATTGGATTAGAGCAGAGGGCAGCTGGAAGAGACAAGTAATGACTCCTTGTTAAAAAAAAAAAAATTAAACTAACTAGTTTATGTGCTAACATAGTCATCTGAGGTCAGATCTTCTAGAAATGTTCAAGAAACATTTTAAAAAAGAGTCAGTGTCTTGGACTATATCAGCAAACATAGGTGTTGATCAATACCTTACTATCAGGAAATCCTATGAAGAAGGGCAATAGAAAGGGTGAGAGGCCGAGGGGCCCAATCTAAGCTTGGAAGGGTCAAAAATAAATCGACAGTTTATATCTTTGAAAAAGAAGACGTGTTTAAGACAGAATGTAATTGCTTGCAAAACCTCAAATGCTATAGGTAATGCTGAGGTAACTTGCTTGGTGTGGACCAGCTTAGAGAAGACCAGCTGCAGAAGAGGAAAATAAGTTCAATGGAATGGAAAATGCTATTCACACGGGGGCTATGGGCATCTAAAGTGATGTGTAGCAAGAAGAAGAATTCAAGGAAATCAAAAGGAGGACATCTAGAGGAAAACAGGGGCTTGTAGTCAGATGTCTAAGAGCTCAGAAGGATTAGGCTATGACATTAGTTTATTCATGGAAGGGCTTATTAGTTGCATAGTATATGGATGTCTATATTGATCTGGTAATGTAATATAAAATGATCAAGTTTATGGCATCTGATTTCAGTTGAAAACTGAGATTGATATTTTGTGGACTATGTCTGCTTAATTCCAAAGGCAAAATTTAAGATTTAGAAAGGTCTTGGGTAGGCTGACTATCACCTAGACAGAAGTAAGCCAAGAAGCCTGCTACAGCTCAGAGGTGAGAGTGTGGTGAGAAGCCCCTTGTCACAAGTTTAGAAGATAAATTGAATTTGTCGGTTGAAGCCTATGCTTTGACACATTTATAACAATTATTTTAAAAATAAGAAAGCCCTGGAATATGGGGTGTGGTGCCACCTTGTTTATCATTGGCTTAATTTGTCCATTCATTCATTTGTGTGTTCATTCATTCTATAAATAACACTTAAATGTCTAGTTAATGACCAGCAAGTGTTCTGAGTACTAAGTACATGGTTGTTACCACCCAGACCCCATTCTTGCACTCATGGAGCTTATAGACCAGTAGAGAAAGACACATTAAAAACAAAAACAAATGCTAAACAAGATTATTTCAGATGGCGAAATTCCTATGTGGAAAGAAAATAAGATGGCTTTATGGAGATTTCATTGCTTAGATAAGATAAAGAGGATAGACTGCTTATATGGGGTGGTCTAGAAAGGCCTCTTTGTGGTGTCATTTGAAACCTACGATGAGAAGAAGCCGTATTATGTCAGCAACATACGTACATATAGCAGAAGATGAGGAATACCTTGTTTATTTCAGAATATGCAGATCAGAGATTTAAAAAATAATTAGCTAACATGGCAAAGTCCTCAAATTTTTTAAGAGAGAATCTCTCTCTTCTTTCTCTTTCTCTTTCTCTCTCAAAAACAGAAATTGTCAATTTTTCCTTATGAGTCCATGAAGGTCACGTATCTCTATTTTCTAGAGTTGCAGAGTTTCTTAAGCATAAAAAAAGCATCTCTGGACTTTATAGCCCTTTAAAGACTAGTTTCAGTCCCAACAGGGTCCAAAGAATTGTCTTTAAGTTTAATACAGTGCTATGTGCATGGTGGTTACTTAATGAAGAATAGCTACGGTAAGAAATGGAATTTTGTTTAACGATGGCAGTTGCTGAATGTATATTCTTGTTTGTTAAAAATGAAATTGAGTTTAATATGCTTATAGACCAGTAGTTTTTTCCAAAGATGCCAAAATACTTTATTATTCCACAAGTAACTTCATTCACTTGCCTAATTCAGATATAAGAATATTAATCCTGAGTAGCGATTCATAGTGTTGGTTCGAAGATGAGATTTGACTTAAAGCAACACTTTTGTTTCAGTCACTCAAATGACACTTAGGTAAATATCAATGTAAGAAAGAATATGCTTTCCAATTAGATTATAAAATATTTTAAGATTGGAGGCAATTATTTATACCTCTTTAGAACCCCATTTCTTAGCACATATGCAACTAATAGATCCTCACTAATCTTCAAGTCTGTGCAATGAATTGAAAAAGTGTGGTCTTTAAAATCAAACTGGTTCGGATGCTGACTCTGCAACTTTCCAGTCCTATGGGCTTTAAGCTAATTGGCTTGTTAGCTGAACCTCACTTTTTTCACCTATACAATGAAGATTTCGTTATCTTTTAAGGTGGATTTGGAGATTAGTGATATTTTAGGTAAAATAACTATAGAGTGGCTATTGATATATTTAAAAACAAGAAAAAATATAGCCAGGCTGTGCTATTAAGTTCTGTGAGATCAGAAATGGGAATTGTATCTTTCTCTTTCACAATTCCTGAACCAGGAAATTGAAGAATTTCAGGAGCACATTAGATGTTGTGACACCTTCAAATTTGTTATTGCCTCTAGGAAGAATACTCTTCCTCTACTCTAGAAAGAGGGCTTCCCTGATAGCTCAGTTGGTACAGAATCTGCCTGCAATGCAGGTAGACCCTGGTTCAATCCCTGGCTTGGGAAGATCCCTTGAAGAAGGGAAAGGCTACCCACTCCAGTATTGTGGCCTGGAGAATTCCATGTTCTGTATAGTCTCTGGGGTTGCAAAGAGTCAGACATGACTGAGCGACTTTCACTTTCACCCTAGAAAGAAAACTCTCACTTTTATTCATAAAAAAGACTTCAGAAAGAACTATCATCATTGTGTCTACTTTCCAATAGCAATTTCCCATAAGATAAACATACTAAAAATTAATCAAATAAACAAAACTGAAATACCTCATTTTATGTTAATTGCAGGAGTTCAGTTCTCCCGGCCTTTACAAGAATAAGGTGCCCTCAGTGCAGATAAGTCATTATTAGTTGAACTGTGTTAGTGTTCTGTGACAAGAACAGTGTCTCAGCCTAAAGGCCATTCAATGGTTCTTTGAACAACTGCAATCTGACCCTGTGAAGAAGGGTTGAAGATTGGTTTGGATCTTCAGTTTTTACATCTTGGGCTCCAAAATCACTGCAGATGGTGATTGCAGCCATGAAACTAAAAGACACTTACTCCTTGGAAGGAAAGTTATGACCAACCTAGATAACACATTAAAAAGCAGAGACATTACTTTGCCAACAAAGGTCCATCTAGTCAAGGCTATGGTTTTTCCAGTGATCATGTATGGATGTGAGAGTTGGACTGTGAAGAAAGCTGAATGTCAAAGAATTGATGCTTTTGAAGTGTGGTATTGGAGAAGACTCTTGAGAGTCCCTTGGACTACAAGAAGATCCAACCAGTCCATTCTGAAGATCAGTCCTGGGTGTTCATTGGAAGAACTGATGCTAAAGCTGAAACTCCAATACTTTGGCCACTTGATGTGAAGAATTGACTCACTGGAAAAGACTCTGATGCTGGGAGGGACTGAGGGCAGAAGGAGAAGGGGACGACAGAGAATGAGATGGCTGGATGGCATCACTGACTCGATGGCCATGAGTTTGAGTGAACTCCAGGAGTTGGTGATGGAAAGGGAGGCCTGGCGTGCTGCAATTCATGGGATCACAAAGAGTCAGACATGACTGAGTGACTGAACTCAACTGAACTGAACTGAAGCAGTAAGTGGTAAAGAATCTGCTCGCCAAGCAGGAGATTCAGGAGACACAAATTTGATTCCTGGGTTGGAAAAATCCCTGGAGAAGGACATGGCAACCCACTCCAGTGTTCTTGCCTGGGAAATCAAACAGGCAGGGAGCCTGGCGGGCTACATTCCATGGGGTCACACAGGGTCTGACATGACTATGTGACTAAGCAGCAGCAGCAGCAAGCAAGAAGTGGTGAAGTCAAAGCTGTAAGAATGTTCCAATGGAGACAGTTAAGTGGTCTCTGTACTCAGAAAGCAGGATAGTATGTTCCAAGACTTTCTGAGAGCTATGATCAAAGTCTATAAGTGAGTCTACATACTTGTGTGAAGAGTTCGTCTCAACCTAAAGAGATAGTGGAATAGACCTTAGATGGAAAAAGATTCTGCTTTTCCAGGAACCTAAGAACCTGAGATAAACAGCTCTGTCCCTTAATGACAGTAGAAATAAAGAAAGTTATCAAGAAAGAAGAAAACTCACATAGATGCAGAAACATCCAGATCAGGTAATCTGAAGAAAAGGTGGTAGGAAGTATTGCTTTCTCTCTATAGTTGGTTTATAGTATTTCAGTTAAACATTTCCATCATGCTGCCTGCAGTGAACACAACCCCATCTGAAGAGAATTGCCCCCACCCTTTACCTACTGCCTCTGCTGAGAAACCAAGTTATCAGGTTTTGCCTTCTAGTCCAAACTGTTCTCATTTCAACTGTGCCACAGTTCACTGACTGCAGTGGGTATCTGCCAACCGGGATCTGAATATATAAGTTGGCCTAAGGTATAGCCCATACAAAACAATAAACTGGGCTAAAGAGACTTGTTCTGGACTTCATATTGGGAGTGTTACTACAGAATGGCTTAGTTAGCAAAGAAAATTGAAACTTAATCATAACTTTGCTAACAAAGGTCTGTCTAGTCAATNGAATATATAAGTTGGCCTAAGGTATAGCCCATACAAAACAATAAACTGGGCTAAAGAGACTTGTTCTGGACTTCATATTGGGAGTGTTACTACAGAATGGCTTAGTTAGCAAAGAAAATTGAAACTTAATCATAACTTTGCTAACAAAGGTCTGTCTAGTCAATGCTATGGTTTTTCCAATAGTCATGTATGGATGTGAGAGTTGGATTATAAAGAAAGCTGAGCACCGAAGAACTGATGTTTTTGAACCTTGGTGTTGGAGAAGACTCTTGAGAGTCCCTTGGCCTCAAAGGAGATCTAACCAGTCTATCCTAAAGGCAATCAGTCCAGAATATTCATTGGAAGGACTGATGCTGAAGCTGAAACTCCAATACTTTGGCCACCTGATGGGAAGAACTGACTCATTGAAAAAGACCCTGATGCTGGGAAAGATTGAAGGCAGGAGAAGGGGATGACCGAGGATGAGATGGTTGGATGCATATGAGTTTGAGCAAGCTCTGGGAGTTGGTGATGGACGAGGAAGCCTGGCATGCTGCAGTCCATTGGGTCACAAAGAGTCGAGGACAACTAAGTGACTAAACTGAACTGAATCATGAATAGAATCCATAGGTTTATTATCCTAAGTAGTTCAAGTTGTGAGAAAACACAACCCGTGATCAGCCAGTTGTGAAGTTGAGAAAAAGGTGCACCAAGATAAGAGGAGAGAACTCACAGTCCAGTTGGCACTGGGAAGAGAGGTGGGCATTCAGAGATGGAGATTTATGGAGAGTAGCTAAGTCAAATTTGTGGTAGATCCCTACTAACCAATTTGTGCTCTTGCTACAATCTTGTTCTATTATAATTACTGCTCTTGCTGAGTTTTAGAGTTTCCAACTCTCCTGGCTCACTAGACAGCATATCTTTACAGTAAAACCCTTTTCTTTGTGGTAAACCTACTATATGAACAAAGTATACAGATAAAAACTCATATGATGAACAAACAACCAGTTTTCCTTGGCACAGTCTTGATGTTTGATGAATATTTGATTCATTATTCAACTCTAGATGAATACCCATTGTTCACATACAGCTAGTGAAGTTGGTTCTGTTCATGATTTGAAAATATGAGTGCTGTACTCTTAGATGACCTGATTCAGTTTTCAGAGAAAGGGCCAAGAGAAGAACAGACAAAGGATGGTAGGAGAAGCAGAGAAGGAGGAAGGGTAGGACAGAGAGAGAAAAGGAGTGGGGAAAGAAGACTCACAGAAATAAAGATGGAAAGATCTGATGGTCCCAATAAGTACTTAGCAAATTCCCCTAAGTGAGTTTGGAGGTAAGAAGGTTTGTGGACCTATAATAAGTCTTTTAAAGTTACCATCTGTCAAAAGCAATAAGAGAGTCAATTTCAAAAATTTTGCATGCTCAAATATATAAGGCTTAAGTCTTCTAAGTAAACAATATGCCTCCAAGTATAATACAAAATAAACATAGCCAAATGGTTATTACAGGGGTGATGTTTGCATGTGACTTGTGTACCAAGATTCCATCTACTACTAATATTTTCTTTTTTAAAAAAGCATAAGCCTACTTGCAGAGCCCAAAAATATATTAAAGAAAAATATGTGGATATCCCTGGTCGAATATGTATAAAGGAGGCAGGCATATTTCCATATAACTACTCAATAGAATGGTTATGGCCACTTCAATAACACAATAAAATTTATTTTTATACTAGATCATAAAATTACTATACCAGAAGTGGCTGACAATTTATCAGTTTTCAAAATGGCTAGTGTAGGATGCAACTGAGAAAGGTGTTAAAATCCCTCAAATGTATCTAATTATCCCAAACTGTATTGCCCAAGGGAAATATTCTCCTAACCCTTTTGGTTGATCAGTTTATGTTATAAAACATATGGGTTGATGACCCTTATAGCGTAACTTTGCTTCAGTGGATAATGTAACTGCAGATCTCTTTTATTGTCCTATAAATACTATGTCTTCCCTTAAAATGGTATTGCATTCATCATGTGTCTTCCTCAATTTATTTTCTAGTGTCATCATTTCACATATTAATTGAACATCACCAATCCTATAGACTGAATGGATTTTAGAAAACAACTTCTAAAAATGACTGAGGCTTCAAATCAGGGAAACATGTTGAAAGTAACTGGGACCAGATTCACAGTCCAAACCTTCTCTCACTACCATCCTCAGACTTGACCCAATCATTTGGTTTTGGAGAAGTAATTTACTCTTTCATCTCCAGGCCTTAAGAATGTGTGTGTGTGTGTGTGTGTGTGTGTGTGTGTGTGTGTGTGTATGTGTATAAACTGATGCTTTCTGTGATGCAACTGTGATGTTGGAGAAGACTCTTGAGAGTCCCTTGGACTGCAAGGAAATCAAACAAGTCAATCCTAAAGCAAATCAATCCTGAATATTCACTGGAAGAATTGATGCTGAATCTCCAATACTTTGGCCACCTGATGCGAAGAGCTGACTCATTAGAAAAGTCCCTGATGGTGGAAAAGATTGAAGGCAGAAGGAGAAGGGGTGACAGAGGCTGAGATGGTTGGATTGCATTACCAACTCAATGACATGAGTATGAGCAAAGTCCAGGAGATAATGAAGGACACGGAAGCCTGGTGTGCTACAGTCCATGGGGTCATAAAGAGTCAGACACGACTTGGAGACTGAAAAACAACAACAAACGAAGGTAAAATAGTAAGGACCAGCATGGCTCTTCCTGTAGTTGCAGTGATTAAGCCTGCTCCTATAAGTAGAGAGATTTCCTTTTTAAATGTCTAGTGGCCACAGGACTGGAAAAGGTCAGTTTTCATTCCAATCCCAAAGAAAGGCAATGCCAAAGAATNAGGGGATGACAGAGGATGAGATGGTTGGATGGCATCACTGCCTCAATGGTCATGAGTTTGAGTGAACTCCAGGAGTTGGTGATGGACAGGGAGGCCTGGCATGCTGCGATTCATGGGGTCACAAAGAGTCGGACACGACTGAGCGACTGAACTGAACTGAACTGAATGAAAAACATACCTTCAGACAAGTGATTAAGAGGGGGAAGGAGCAGGTTTGGGCCAGGAAACTCTTGTATAAAGAAGATTGGAATAAAAATGTGTATACTAGATGCCCTCACCATGATCCCGAAGGCAACTCTGAAGGCAGATGAAGGAAAAAAATGTTGAGAGCAAGTTTACCCAAGCATAGGATCCTATTCACTGTTTATTTATGATATGCCAGGCATGTACTAGGGCTGCCACTATAATGAGTGTTGGATTTGGAGTGGTAAATGGTGAGAGGAAGAAAACAATACTATTTTTTAATTGAGATATAATTGACATATATATTTGTTTTGGGCTTCCCTGGTAGCTCAGTGGTAAAGAGTCTGCCTACCAGTGCAGGAAACACAGCTTCAGTCTCTGGATCAACAAGATCCCCTGGAGAAGGAAATGGCAACCCACTCTAGTTTTCTTGTCTGGGAAATCACATCAACAGAGAAGCCTGGGGGGCTACAGTCCATGGGGTCTTAAAAGAGTCAGACACAACTTAGCAACTAAACAACAGCAACACTGTGTTAGTTTTAAGTGTACAACATAATGATTTGATATATGTATTTATTGGAAAATGATTGCCACAGTAAGTTTCGTTAACATCCAGTGTCAAGAGAACAGTGGAAAGAATGAAGCAGAGAACAGGGTGGAGAGAGGCAGATGAGAATGAGGATAAATGGCATTTAAGCTCAGTGTCTGTCTTTGTTTCATGTCCCATTCTGACCACAATTTTTGAGCAACGCAACCAGTTGGATGCCACAGCATCCTCAGAGAACCTGGTCCTTCTGGTTTGTGCCAACTGTCATATGTATTGACATAACTGTACTGAGGGAGAAACGCAGGAAAGTTTAGCTGGAGGTGCAGATTAATGCCTTGGTAATGTTATTAATTGCTGCCATTGTTTCTAAGGGCCATGACATTGAAAACACAATAGTGGGTTTTTTTTTAATACATTTTACCTGAAAGGCTTGTGACTGACATTACTTGGGAGGTGTTCAGTTGAGGGATTACAAACATAAAATATTGTTTGGCTGACACATGCAAATTCTTGGAAAATCTTCCAAATTTAAAGGAGGAAAAAATACAATATAGTCAGAAAAAACAAACCTTTGTTTGGTTTTTCATTTTCCCTGGGGAGCAGCTGCTGATTTCTCTCTAATTTTAGCTGCTATTGCTTTGAGCTAAACTTTCCATTTTTATTAAAAAAAAAAGAGAGAGAGAAACGTTGTCTAGAGGATTACAAGCTCCTGTGCTTTTGATTTTTAATAAAAAGCAAGCATTTACCTCTGAACAGTAGCAGCAAGAAAGGGAATTAAACCTGAGGCTAGTGAGCTGACCTTTAGAGGGGTGCCAATCCACAGGGAGATGAGGAATTGAACACATATCCCTTTTCTTTCTCATGTACGCACTCTCTACCTAATCTCCTTTTTATATTTATTTTAATGGAAAAAAATTTGATTAAAAACAAACTTTGTTCCTTAATGTTTGTGTTTCGTGAATCAGCTAGCGGCATGCAAGTCTTTTCCAGTGTTTCGCTAGCTTGTATGGCTGCACTGCCATATGTAATATGAATGGTGATGGTGCCAATTTAAAATACAGAATAGAAAGAGAAATCACATATCTATCTCCATAGTGGGCCTCCTGAATGGAGAGTATGGGGTGATGTCTGACAACCAACATGGCCGACAACATACTCTGTGCAACTGGGAATATGGATACCCAAATTACTGGGAATCTGCCTGCAATACAGGAGTCCCAGGTTCAATCCCTCAATCAGAAAGATCTCCAGGAGAAAGGAATGGCTACCCACTCCAGTATTCTTTCCTGGAGTATTCCATGGCTGAGGAGCCTGGTGGGCTATAGTCCACAGGGTTGCTACAAGTGACACACTACAATTTGCTACAAGTGAGCGAGTAACACTTTCAAATCAAATTATAGGGAAACCTCTATTTTTAATCTGTTCACTCTTTTATAATGGAAAAGAAGTGTAGTAAATTTAGGCTAATTTGCATGTGACTTTTCTGTAAAATACATTGGCATAATCCATGAATTCAGTTTACAAATTACTGTTTGCATTATTCCCCAATCCTCCCCCACCACCAGTCCTATACAACACTATTTTGTCTTGCAAAGGAACTAGCTTATAACTATCTTAGGACATAAATGTTGAGCCTTAAACCTGGCCTTCAGCTCCTTTGGCTTTCCCCTTTTTCCACTCCTTCTGCCTCTCATAGAAAGGGTGCCAGCCTGGTAGAATACAGGTTGGGAGACCACATTTCTATTAGAAATGATTCATAGCTTTAATTCCCTCTGTCAAATGGATCACTACTCTTACAGCATTTAATTATCTTTAATCATCCCCTAATGTTCCACTTCTAGAGAAAATATTTAAAGAAGCCCTTTGCTAGAGTATCCAAATAAAATATATTGCATTGAGTTTGTTTTCATGAATTTTGTCTTCATGTGGGTATTGGCAATAATTAGATGTGTACATTGAATGTTAACTGCAATATGTTTAATTACTTTTGTTATTTAACTTTTCTTGTAATTTCAAGTTAGTTAAAATTATAACCATGGGATGATAGAAATCTCACTTGGAGCTAATTAGACAAGTAAAAATCATTTGCAAAGTTCAGTTTGGCCGTTGGCTTGGGAAGAAGCAGAAGGATTCCTGGGTAGTGGATGGCAGTGAGGAGACAGAATCTGTGTAGACAGAGAATGTCAGACTGGCAGAGCTTCAGAGATGGTCATGCCCAACCCCTTTCTTCTCATATGGAGACTAAATAAAGATGAGGTTCTACATCTGTCTGTGACTTGCTAGGAATTCTTTAGATGAATGATTTAATTTGTCAGTATCTGGTTCATATGACCTATTGTCAAAGCTAGAACTTTCTATCAGTATCATGTAGGTTGTCCAAGGGACCTCAAGGGTTTGATGCATCTTTGTAGCCATCAGAGGTGAGAGGGAATGCTCAATCACTGAGTTCACGGAGGGTATTTGCGTTAACAAGTTAAGTGAAGAGACATCTGGCTTCTTATAAGAAATGGATGCTTGATCCAATTGCTCACTTACAGCAAAGCTCTTTTTAAGTTACTCATTGACAACAAAAATTATGGACTGTGCTGTTGCCTTCATTTTCTCCTGTAACATGCAGATTTGATTGTGCTCTTTCTGTCATTACAGTATTCTTGAATACCATCCAAATACCCCTCCGGCCAAATTAAATGACCTCTTCTTAGCTCTCATCATCCTTTGTTTCATTTCGGCTTTAACTCTTAGACTTGCCTCCTCATGTTTGAAGCATGCGCTTATTTTTCTTGCCTTCCCATACTGTCCTATCCTATCTTCTCCCAAACTTCTTTTCATACATTCATTCAACAACCATTTATAATCACCTGCCACTTGCCCGGGACTTTGCTAGGCATGGAGGGTACACTGATGAATAATAAATGATTCTTAAAACAACCTAAGAAGCATTATAAGGAGAGAATCTTGGAAAGAATATAGGATTGTGTAATACAGTGTAAAATCCTACTTTACAAATATAATTTTAAATGAGTAGTAGGTTCAGTGTGGCATCATGCTGCTTCAGTAGGCCCTGTGATGGCTCCATACTACTTGAGTTGTCATATCTCAGCTCTTTAAGTTGTGGTTAGGGCCCTGCACCATGTGTGTGTGTGTTTGTTTGTTTTCCCCACCTATTGGTCCTTATGTGTCACTCATTCTCTGCACACAAACCAAAGTAGCTCTCATCTCTGTGGCTTTGTAGACGTCTCTCCCTCTATCCTGAATGTTTCACTTCATCTTCTCCAACTATTCAAGGAGTATTTTCTGTTTTAAGGCCCTTCTCTCTGAGCACGTGGATTCTTATTTGAATATATTGACTTATTCCCCCTCAGAATGCCCTCAGTTTCTCACCTGTGTTCAGAATTCCAAAATGTCACTGTTTATCATATACCAAAGACAGTACATCGAAAACATGGATTTTGGAGTCAGTGTTTTTATCATTTACCTATTGAGTGATGGCTACATGTTTCTATTTTCTCCTCAGTAAAATGGAGATAGTAATTGCACCAACCTCCTGGAGTCATTGGAGAGGATAAAATGAGGAGATAGATAGGGAAGTAGGTAAATGATAGCTAGAAAGACAGACAAGTAGATGGAACGAGACGTCACTTCATCACTTAGAACAAACAGTTCTCGATTCAAAGTAAACAGTCAGCCAAATGTTAGAGGCTATTATTATTTCACATTTACATTTGAAATTCACTATTCTCTTGGTATACATCTCCTTTCTTTAAGCAGAAATGCTTTTATTTCTTCTGCAGCCAGTGGAAGAACTCTCTGTGGTCCTTGACCTATAATGGAAACTAGATTGATTAAGGTATTTAATAAATAAATAAATAAATATATATATATATTTTTTTCCATTTGACTCTGTCCCTGACCTATCATAGACAATAGATCATCTTCCCCTACTTTTTAAAAATATATGCCATGTGCTGTGGGTCTCAGTTTAAGAGGCTGTCTAGAACTAGTATAGAACCAGGGGGCTTTAGAAAAACATAATGTAGATGAGACTGGGTCCCTGTTACATCTGGAGAAATGTTTGACATTTTAAAGCTACTTTAGGAAGGAGTAGGCAACTGGGTGAATCTTGGGGGCTTGGTAAATAGAGCTTGAGAGCTAGAGATTAGGATGTAGTCAAGATCTATCCAGATGGAGGGATGGAATGAGCAAAGTCTGTAGGCCAGGAAACATGAAGACCTGTTCAGGGAAATTACAAGTCATTCAGTTTAGCTGGTGTAGCAGAATATTCGATAGAAAATTGGAAAATTAGAGTGAAATACTTGAGGATCATTCTGTTCGAGGGTCAGTGATATTTTTATCTGATTTATGTTGCTTAAATATCATCATTTAGTAGCTGAAACAAACAGACAAACAAACAAAAAACCTAGCAATTCATACTGCTTTCCATTTTGGGAAAATTGTGAGATTCTTTTTTAAGGAAAATGATTTGTTCTTAAGTCTTATATACGGTGTGTTTGAATAAGATGAGTTCAGCTTTTTATAAACATTGACAGCTCTAAAGACCGCAGTACTAAAGGTCAAGCTAACTATTTGATACAGCAACCCCAGAGGGCTGCCAGAAACAGGCCAGAGAGTTTTGAGTAAAAAATGGCCCCTGGAACTACCTTCAGTTCAGTTCAGTTCGGTCGCTCAGTCGGGTCCGACTCTTTGCGACCCCATGAATCGCAGCACGCCAGGCCTCCCTGGCCATCACCAACTCCCGGAGTTCACTCAGACTCATGCCCATCGAGTCAGTGATGCCATGCAGCCATCTCACACTCTGTCATCCCCTTCTCCTCCTACCCCCAATCCCTCCCAGCATCAGAGTCTTTTCCAATGAGTCAACTCTTCGCGTGAGGTGGCCAAAAAGTACTTGAGTTTCAGCTTTAGCATCATTCCTTCCAAAGAAATCCCAGGGCTGATCTCCTTCAGAATGGACTGGTTGCACCTTATCTGACCTTAATTGGTTAAACCTCTATTTTCTGGTACAGCCAGTCTCCATAGACACCCATTGTGGGTTGTGTTTTCCTTTTATTAGAGTAGGCTTATTTCAGATTTTATAGGATGGGAAGTGCTAGGTAGGGATTCTCCTCTAAAATCCCACAGCATTTTCTTTTAAACTTTATTTCAATGTTTGACATGTTGTAGGGTAATTTGTTTGTTTACACACCTGTCTTCCCCATGAGCCTGTGAGGTCTATCAGTGTTTCATGAAATCTTTGCCATGTCTCAGGTAGTATGCTAAGAGTTTTACATGGATATTTATTAGCCTCCCTAACAATTCTATGAGGTAGGTATTATTATTAATCTTCCTTTACAAATAAGGAACTGGTGTATGTGGAGGGTAAGGAAATCATCCAGTTGTGTAATGAGTAGATGTTAGAGCTGGGATTTGAACTCCATCTAACTCTAGAACCTGTGTCTTAAATATCAAAGATGCAAAAATCAGTCTTTGCTGATTGAATGTGTGAATCAACGGAGCACACGCTATTATGTACATTTTGGTAGAAAGAACATCAGATAGGGCCCTAGGAAACCTGATCTCTAGTCACAGGTCTGCTTCAGACTAGCTCAGTGACCTTGGGCAATTATCTTCACTTCTTTGAGCCTCATTTCTTTACTGGACTGTTGTGAGAATTAAGTTATATGATGTGTGTCTAAGTGCTTAGGACAAGGCCTGCTCCCTTTGCAGTTTTTATAAATGCCGGTTCTCCTTGCTTTCTCATCCTTCTCTGCCCTGAGAGGGCTATGAACCAATCCTGACTTTGCTAAGGCACATGACATCCTGTCTCAATCAGTGCCCAACCCCCATCGGCCAGAGGTGTTTGTCCTCACTTGAAGGAGGGGAAACACAGACAGTCCCAGATGATGATTGAGAGGGCAGAGCTGGGTGAGGTTATCACAGCTGCCACTTCAGCGACCCCTGATGGCAAGGGGCCATCACATCTGTGCAGGGCCTTGTGTGGCCAGGCTGCACGCGCACGCCTCAAATCCCTCTGTATCACTAATGTGAGCTACACATGTAATTATCCAGGCAGCAGGCTGAAATGTCGCCACTGACAGCAAAGTTTTGTCGGCAGAAGGGCACACTTTGTTTCATGTGACTCCAGCAGAGCACTGCGAAATGTTATAAAGCTGCAGTGATGAACTGAAGGACAAGTTAGAAAGCCATGGAGTGATAGGCTGTCCACATGGCCAGGCCTCCATGGGTTAAGCGAAGCAGGATGTTAAGGAGTACAGCTGAGACTGTTAGGAAAAAAAATACCCATTAAGCTGTTTTTAGCTATGGGGTCCTCAGATGGCTCCATGGTAAAGAATCCTCCCACCAATGTAGGACACGTAGGTTTGATCTCTGGATTGGGAAGAACCCTTGGAGAAGGAAATGGCAACCCACTTCAATATTCTTGCTTGGAAAATCCCATGGATAGAGGAGCCTGGTGGGCTGCAGTCCATGGGGGTCACAAAGAGTCAGATACCACTGAGCAACTGAGCACACACGCACGCCTCACTAGAATACACTTTTCTCTCAAGGAACTCAGAGTCTGTGTTTATCTTACTAAGTCCTTAACAGTTGACTAAGGGAATCACTGCAAAATCAAGAGGGAAGTCACATTTTAGAGAAAATTGTGTTGCGGAGCAATGGCGTGAGTGAAATGCATGTTTTCTGAGTCAGTTATGTGTCAACAGATCAAAAGACATAACACATGCTTGCAAAGACACATGTTGGTGTTTTAAAAAATATATATCTTTTGTTTAATAACCGTATTATTCTCCTATCGTGGTATTATTGTGACTTCCTTTATCCTTGCTATGGCCTCAGGTTCCTGAGAGGAATCTTCTGTGTGTGTGTGTGTGTGTGTGTGTGTGTGTGTGTGTGTGTCTGGAGACCCATACTGCTTCTTGTGAGGAATATGGACAGCTGCTAGGCTTTGTGTGCTCTGGTATATTTGAGAAATGCATGTGAAAATTGTGTATAGGTTAAAAGGCATAGAAATTGGGAGAAAATATGGAGAAGGGGAAGTGGAATGGATTATGAAAAGATGCAAGGAAGTGGAGGAGAGAGCAAATAAGAGCTCAGAGCAGAAAAGAGGGAAAGAGAAGGAAGTGAGTGTGGTCCAGGAGGGGTATGTGCCACCACCTGTCAATTTTGGTGCTACATGGGGACTGACTGTGTCAGGTTCCTAGACTGGGGAGTAATGCTTAGGTGGTCTGTCATATCCTTTAGAGAGGACAAAGAGAAGTTCAGAGACCATCAAGGATGCTTAGCCAATATTTCTAAGGAGGACTTCCTTTTCTGTCATCTGTGCCCAACCCCCATATAAATGTATCTTTCACTATCTGAGACAATGACTTTTTTTTTTCTTTAAAATTTTTGCTTTTCTTGGAGAGAGGTGCAGAGAGAAAAGTGAGAATGTAGAGGGAGGTTTGCTAAGTTGTGTCAGTCATGTCCCACTCTGTGCGACCCCAGAGACGGCAGCCCACCAGGCTCCCTCGTCCCTGGGATTCTCCAGGCAAGAACACTCGAGTGGGTTGCCATTTCCTTCTCTAAGAGGGAGGTTTAGAGTGATGTAATAAAAGAATTTTAGCTGCACAGATATTTACCACCTTTTACCATCTTACTTACGAAAATACCACATGGAAGTGAATCAAAACCATTATTGATTGACAGGTTGCATTTGTGGTTTTCTCCTTTCTAAGTGGCTTACCACTCTGTCTGAGATGAAAATTAAATGGCTTGGCTCTGGGTTTACTTCTTATATAGATCTTAGTTGTCAGTGGGTCTTATTTCTTTTAGATTATTGATATATAGATTGTTTTATTTTTACCTTAGTTTAATCAAAAGATAATTATTGAGCAAGTACTACTAATATTACCTTTAGTAACTGCTGTTACTTCTAATACCACTGTCCTTCACTACAGTAACCACTAGTTGTTGTTGTCATTAGTCATTAAGTAGTGTCCGATTCTTTGAGACCCCATGGACTGTAGCCCACCAGGCTCCTCTGTCCGTGGGATTTCCCAGGCAAGTATACTGGAGAGGCATTTCCTTCTCCAGGGGATCTTTCTGACCCAGTGATTGAACCCCTGACCTGGGGATCATCTGCATTGGTAGGTGGATTGTTTACCACTGAGCCACGAGGAACCCATAACCTCTCGTTATCATTTATCAAAAACTCCTATTGTTAACATTTACTTGCTTGGCACATCATCTTATTTATATTTTACTTTGATGTGTACATAGATACACAAGCAACAGGAGCTCATGGACATTTTATAATTTACTTAAGGTCATGTAATTAGTAGTGGTAGGGCTGGAATTCAAACTGAGATGTGTTTGGTTCTAACCCATTGTATAGATCACTGGGCAAGGAATAAGGTTGGTGACCAGACCAATAAATAAATGGAATAAAATTAATTCTTGTCCACTATTTTAAAATTTAGTGGGTGAAAAGAGATTCAGAAATAACTCTAATTCAGTGTAAATAGTATTGAATATTGAATTGAATGAACAGTGATTTTCAAATGATGCATCAGAGTTGCTTGGGGTAATTTATTAAAAATACATATTGGAGACTGCAATCAAGGAACTCTGGGTTGGGTCCAGGGAATCTATAATGTAAAAAAAAAAAAGCAAAATGTAAAAAAATCTCCATTGATTCCAGAGTCCAGACAACGTTGAGAACTGCTGATAGCCAAAGCAATACGTTACACCTTATTATAAGGAGTTTACATAGATCCAACCAAAAGAAGTGGAGATTAGGGAAACCTATTTGAGGTTGTTTAGTTGATTATAATTTCTGAGAATATTTAAGTATTAGAAGTCACATGATTTGTGAAAATTAGTTGTCAGTAGCTTTACACTGCTACTGCTAAGTCGCTTTAGTCGTGTCTGACTCTGTGCGACCTCATAGACAGCAGCCCATCAGGCTCCCCCATCCCTGGGATTCTCCATGCAAGAACACTGGAGTGGGTTGCCATTTCCTTCTCCAATGTGGGAAAGTGAAAAGGGAAAGTGAAGTCGCTCAGTCGTGTCCCACTCTTAGCGACCTCATGCACCGCAGACTACCAGGCTCCTCTGTCCGTGGGATTTTCCAGGCAAGAGTACTGGAGTGGGGTGCCATTGCCTTCTTACACTTACCTTTACACTAATACCTACTAATTCTAGAAATGACTGGCTTTGACCCTCACTGGCTTGAATCGATTTTATGTTTTAAAATACACTTAAACCGATGTACTTCAGTACCTTAATTTGATCTTCTCACATTTCAGTTTACTTATTCTCCTAATGTAGCTACCATATTTATGGAAATAAACAAATATTATCATCACCATCATTATTTTTAGCTTTAACTGTTAACATTTTTGCTTAGACACTATTTGTATCTTCCATTTCACCTCTCTGGACCCAGATTCCCCATCTATGTTAAAGGGGACATTGGTAAGTAAACTAAGTAACCTCAAAGTTATGAAAATCCTTGAAATTGAGATCTTGGGTTGTCATTCATCAGTACTCAATTATCTTGAGACAATTTTCTTTCAAACTGTAAAACTTCTTTATAATTCAGTAAATATAGAATCACTACTTCAAAGGTCAGCTCTGGGATAACTAGGAATCTTGCTGGGCAGATTTGAGGCTTGTGTCTGAAATGCTATATATATACAGAGCCTAGAGGATCGAAATAGTCCAGAGTTTTCAGGACTGGACAGCTGACAAGTGGGTAAAGGTTGCCTATGCCTCACTCTGTCAGCCTGTCATTTTAATGAATATCAGAATCTCTTACGCACCAAATTGGGAAGCCAAAGACCTCATCTTGACTGAGAAGGAGCACCTCCCAGAACCTGCCTTCGTTATGTGAGAGCAGTTTCAGTACTAAAAGTTTCCCTCCCACCTGCCACTGCAAGGACTTGTATTGCCAAAATTCTGTGACCTCTCTTGTCCTTGATTATAATATAGGTGAAAAACTGCGTTGAAAAGATAAAGATATTTTACGTGATTTACAGTCTGACCTTAAGATGTTCTTGACGGTATGTCTGAAGGAAAAGAAGGAATGGCTTCCCAGACAGGTTCAGTTCTTTTCTTATCAGAAGGGTTAAAATAAATATTCTTTCCCTTCTGTGCTTCCCAGCATTTCTCTCACTGATGAAAGGGGAGATCTGTGTCTTAGACTGAGCATTATGCGGGAGCAAAGCCAAAAAGATGAGACAGACTTTTCTCTCGGCCAGTACACGTGAAGTGTGAGTTTGGAGAAAAAGAGCAGGAAGGACTTGTCAACCAGAAAGGGGATTGACAAGGAGAGTCACCAGAGCAAGTGTAGCAATACCTGCCAAAGCAATAACCAAGGAAAGTCTTGGCTGGTGGACCAAGTATTCTAGCAATAAAACCAGTTTGTTCTGTTGGCCTGGTTTTTATAACTATTCTGAATCATCTAATTATCAGAATAAACCTACATATTCTGATTCTGTGCCCCCTAAACTAACCTCTCATAATGTTCTTCCAATGAGGAAAAGACTTTGGCCATGCTGACAGTCTGTGAGGGAGTTTTCTTTCACATTATAAAATAACATATCATCATTCTTTTTTAAGTGTTCATTTGGCTAATGAGCAAATCCTCTTGCTAAATACAGTGACTGGTTAAAACTGTGCCATTTAATTTAGTAAGTACCACTAGCCAAATACAGCTATTTAACTTTAAATTAATCAAAATTAAATTAAAAATTCAGCTCCTCCATCATAAAAACCACATTTCAAGGGCTAAAAGGCCACATATGGCTAGTGGCTACTATACTGAATAGTGTAGACTATCAAACATTTCTTTGATCACAGACAATTCTATTGGCAGCTCTGAGTTAGAAAGGAATTCTCGATTCTTGTGCCAGATCATACTTGATAATCTATAATAACACTCCTAGACCCAGCTGTGTTTCAGTTTGTCTGTGTAATGGGAAAGGATGCTATCAACAAAGTAGAAATTATGTGGGCACTTTAATGTAATTGCTAATTGATGCTTTATAAATAGAACAAAGAATAGTGTACATTTAAATACTAATGGGAATCACATTCCTCATTTTAGGTATACTCCATAGAACTCTAACAGTTTTAAACCTTATCATATTTCCAACAACTTCTCTGTAAAATGAGGCAAAAAGAAATACTGAAAGGTTATCGTTCATCTTGTCAGATAATTATAGACTACTGTAAATATGTAAAGTATTTGATATTAACTAAATGACCAAAGCTTTATCAGCAAAGGAATAATGATATCATAAATTTGTATATCACCTTTTTCCAAGTATTCTCACATGCATTCTCTAGTTAATATTTGAAATAATACTGTGAAAGAGCTAGGGGCAAGGTGTTTATATTATCATTCCTATTTTACATTCAAAGAGGTTGAGTTACTTATTCAAGATCAGAAGATTTGAGTGTCAGCAATAGAACCCAGGCTTTTGACTCTTAAGTTCACTTTTGATTCTGTTTACCACCTCATTTCCAGATATCAGGAATAGTATTGCTCCTCTGTCCATGGGATTCTCCAGGTAAGAACACTGGAGTGGATTGCCATGCCTTCCTCATTATAATTTAGGAAAGACAACAATAGAAAGAGAACAGAAATGTTGAGGCTTTAGAATCATAAAATATAGACTAAAAATATTCCTCTTTTTTCAAAAGAGTACACCTGAGCTTTGGAAGTCACAGGGAAAGAAACAGCTGTTTCACCTTTCCTTCCTTCCTGCTTCACATGTGGAACTTAGATTGCATTCATTCATTAATCCAGGGTGAACTTGGGACTTCCCCTATGCCAGGCGCTTGGTGAGGCTCTGGAGACTAGTATTGCTCCTCTGTCTTCCACCAGGAAGGATGAGACATGCCCCTAATCTTGGCAGAGCCCATATTCTGATGGAGAAAGAGAGACACATTGATTACCATCCTATAGCACAGATGAGTGGTAGAGTTTATTACAAAATGCTCTGGAGTTGAAAAGAAAGGGCTGATTAATTCTGACTAGGGGGTTGGTCATAAGAGGAAGCTCCATACTCTGTGTAGTGACATGTGGCTTGGCCTTAAGATGGAAAGGGAGAGCTATAGGTTAAATTTTTTAAGGGGAAGTATTTCTAAGTAGAACGAACAGCATGAGCAGAGTTATGTTGTTTTAAAGCAAATAAAAATAGTATTCTTGATTGTGCTTTCTATGTTTCAGGCACTTTATAAATACATTTAGTGTCTCTCCATCCTCATAACAGTACTATGAGATACGTACTATTGTTTTCTGTGTTTGTAAAGAAACTGAGGTAAGAAAGGTGAAGTAATTTACTCTAGGTCAAATATTTAATAACTGCTACAATCAGGAATCAGATATTCACAGCCAGCTTCCTGCAGCTGTGCGCTTAACCGCATAGTGGTGATGATACTGTGCAATTTTATAACCTGATTTTTCTTCCCTTTTATGGCATATCATAAGCTGTTTCTCAAGTCATTAAAATTCTCCATAAATGCTATTTTAATAGTACAAGAACCCATCTTATTGATGTATTATAATTTGTTTAACTAGTCCTTTACTGTCGGATATTAAGTTGTGTCCAATTTTCACTATTTTGAATAACACTGCATGACAATTTTGTGAATCAGGATTTTCTTCACAGGCCCAACCTAAAGGAGAAAGCCCCATGAGATTTCCTTACACTGTCACCAAGAGGGAAAGCAGTTCTAGAAGGCTGGAGCACACACTTGATGGACTCTATTTTGGGTTATTCTCTTTGGGAATTCTCCCCAGTGCATTATGTGACCTGAGTTGGCTCCTTCAGAACAGCTGATTTTTTCCAGGCCTCTGCCACCCAGTTAGTATATTCTGAAGGGTTGCAAATTTAATAACCTAAGAGAAATATAATTAAGAAGGTAAATCAGCTGAAAATTGTTATTATAAACCCAAATAGAGGTGATCTTTGAATGATCTGCTCTTCTGAATTACATCACTCTGTCCATTTAAGTGAACGCTGGCAGTTTTTTATTGCTTTGCCCTAAGTCAAATTTGGCAGAGAGAAATGTGAAGGTTTAGGTTAAGATGTGAGGTTTTTTTTTCCCCCTAAATGAATGCAATTAAAATTACTAAGCTTTACTTGACCCACACTGACTTTACATCTCTTTTCTTGCTTGGTGATGGCATCCAGTTTAAGAGAGAAACCTATGAATGCTGAGCGAAGAACACACTCGTCATTTCCAAAAGGTTCATTTCCCACCCCTGCTTTAGACTGACAATGAGTTGTAGTTCAAAGGCTACCCTGTAGGGAAGCTTATATACCCTATAATTTAAAGGGCCTCAGATGCCTCTTGGGAAACTTGGTAAAACATTCTACTTAGAGACATGCTTGCTGATATGACATATATTTTTATAGTTATACCTCTTTATTGCAGGGATATAAAACCTGTTTTCACTCAAAATGTGCCTGCTTTCAGAAAATAGAACAAGAGACATGCAGAAAACAGTGATCCTATTATCATTTATTGTAAATTTTGTTTTTATAGTTCTCTTCTCCAACTCATCTCTTTTCCCAGAAGCTATGAAATCTGGACAGTAAAATCTCCTGGACTCTTTCTTCCACTAAGCCCAGGGATGACCCCCAGGTTCTCTCTCTGTCTCTCTGACTGTGCTCAGTTGTGTCCGACTCTGGGACCCTATGGATTGTAGCCCTCCAGGCTCCTCTGTCCATGGAATTTTCCAAGCAAGAACACTGGCGTGAGTTGCCATTTCTTACTCCAGGAAATCTTCCCCACCCAGAGATTGAACCGAGTCTCTTCCGTCTCCTGCATTAGCAGGAGGATTCTTTACCACTGAGCCACGTGAGAAGCCCTACTCCCAGGTTACAGACCTAGTAATATCTGCTTTGATAGACACTTTTGCAACCCTGAGATTTCTTCATTTTTGACCAGTCAAGCACTTTAAGTACAAATGCAATAAAATCATTCAATTCTTCATTCTTTCATTCCCACTTAAAAACCTCTATGTAATCACCATTTCAGGAGTACTAGTTATGTGCTACGGAGAAGGCAATAGCACCCCACTCCAGTGTTCTTACCTGGAGAATCCCAGGGATGGGGGAGCCTGGTGGGCTGCGGTCTATGGGGTCACACAGAGTCGGACACAACTAAAGCAACTTAGCAGCAGCAGCAGCAGCAGCAGCAGTTATGTGCTAAGAGTCGTGGTAGTGTTGCCAAGAATATACATGTGAATAAAAGATTCTGACCCTGCCCTCTCGTGCTCCCTCAACAAATGATCTTGCCTTGTAGATTTTTTTCATATGAGAACACTCTCCCCTTCTTGACTTTAAACATTCTAATTTGACTACACCTCCACTAATCCCTTCAGCCTTCCATTTCCTATTACAATGGAGCCTGGAGAAGGGGGTATGGGATGCCCTCTTCTGTGTAAGAAGAATAATCCCTTCACTTCTCCTCACCCCCTTCCCCCTTGAGGTTAAAGAGTGTAACCTCGTTTACAAACCATACTTTTTTCAGGGTCTTGCACAAACTCTGATACTTGATAGTCTGTTAAGACTAACAATAAATATTTGTTAATTAAATAAATATTACTCCAAAGGAAAGTGAAAGTGAGTCGCTCAGTTATGTCTGACTCTTTGCGACCCTATGGACTCTAGTCCACCACGCTCCTCCATCCATGAGATTCTCCAGGTGAGAATACTAGAGTAGGTTGCCATTTTCTTTCCCAAAGGATCTTCCCAGCCCAGGGATCAAACTCAGGTCTCCTACATTGCAGGCAGACTCTACCCTCTGAGCAACAAGAGAGCTAATAGTCTAATATAGAAGCTTAGGCATGTGTTGGGCGCAGAATAAAAACTCAAAATATTAACTCAAGAAAAAATAGACGTATGATTAAAAAATGCTGAAGAAATAAGCTCATGTGAGAGACAGGAAAAATATTCTTCAGAAGTTCAGATTCCTTCAAGCTGAGAGACGAGAGAAGTTTTTTGTTTTTTTTTTTTAATGTGGTTGTACTTCAAATAGGTTGGACATTTCATTTTTTAGTGTCCTATTACAGAATGAGTATTATGAGGGACTTTGAGAATAATTGCAGAACTGTGATGGATATACATAGTGTACTTATTTTTGTGAAATTAAGAAGCATTTGTTTTCATTGGGCTTTGATATTTATACTTTCTGAACAGTACTGTATTTTTTTCCACCCCTTCTTTTTTTCTTTTTTTTTTTTTGTGAGCTGTCCCATACATTATTTTAAGCTGAAGGAGATGAAGAATAAGAAGGAAATGAGATGAGAGATGACAGATTGGGCTTGAGTCAGATCCGTCTTGATTTAAGGGCATCTTGATTCAGCCTTTGGGGGTTTCTAGGACTTCTTTATTCAAGATAAAATGAGTTGGGATAGGGTAGATGCTACAATGCTGTGGTCCTAGATTATGGAACCATAGAAAATTTATGGCTGTCCTCTTGCTCTCATCTCTTTTTTTTTAATCCAGTAATCCTCTTTACTTTTATTAACCTGTTTGTGTGAAAGAGCTAGTCCTATAATAAAATCTTGCTGCTATTACAATAAACATATAAGCTATAGTCAGGATATATTATGAGGGAGCTGTGAGCTATGATACAGTCATCCATGTCTGTAATATTTTGCCACTACCATAGAAATAGGCAAGACATTGGAACAATGTGTTTAAGCAAAAGAAGGCTGCCTTGTTTCTGATCTTTGTTTAAAAGACAAGCTTGTTATATCAAAGGAGGCAATGGCAACCCACTCCAGTACTCTTGCCTGGAAAATCCCATGGAACGAAGAGCCTGGTAGGCTGCAGTCCATGGGGTTGCTAAGAGTCAGACACGACTGAGCGACTTCCCTTTCATTTTGCACTTTCATGCATTGGAGAAGGAAATGACAACCCACTCCAGTGTTCTTGCCTGGAGAATCCCAGGGATGGGGGAACTTGGTGGGCTGCCGTCTGTGGGGTCACACAGAGTCAGACTTAGCAGCAGCAGCAGCGTGGTCATTCAGGCTTCATAACCTGTTTTGCCCCCTAATCTCATTCCTTCAGAGGTATAACTCCAGCCCTGTCATTTAAGATCCTTTTACCCACCTTCAAGTGATGCCATCCCTTAAATTCCTTTGACTGTTTTAACACTTCCATCAGTTCACACTTGCTTTTCACAATGATATAAGAGATAGCAGTCCAACTATCACACACCGTGTAAAAGATTGTTCTGTGCATCCAGTTGTTAAATCTGTTGTGCTCTGGGTAATGCTCGTGCCAGTCTGCACATACAGATTATTCGCTTGCAGGGTTAGTGACTGTAACATTTTTGATTAACCTCTCTGTACACTTCACAAGCACTTACTCTGGGTCCTGTTCAGATCGTGAAGATGTCCTGAATCACTGAGATGCTGCTGGATATCTATTGGTATAGTGTTTACTAGTGTGGAATAATGCAGTGCTCCTCAAACTCAAGGAGAATCAAAACAGCACATTTTTCTGGTTTTATTTGTTTCTGTCTCAGACATAATAGACATTGAATTACAAATCAGAGAGAAAGAAAGATCCAGTAGAGATTACTTATGCTATGTGCCTGCATGCCAAAATATATCTATTTCTAGATGGGCACCCAATTCTTTGATTCCAGGTTAGCCACTCATTTTAAAATCTACTTCTTCAATGTTTTTGATTTGAAAGAAGCAAAATGATGCAGACCTTTCTTATATTTTTCTAAACTTTAATGACCTATGGCACTTTTTTCCAGAATCTGTATTTCTCCCAAATGTCTTCTACAAGAGGCATGGCTTCTACAGTTTGCTTAATTCAAGTCAGAGACAACTTGAGAAGTCAGTTGCTATTTACGCTCATTCAAAATGAAGCCAGACACTTGCGTGAGATTGAAAAGGGCTATCTAGTTGTTTAATTTTTCAATGTTCATGTGAAGTGAGAGTTGCTCAGTCATGTCTGACTCTTTGTAACCCCACGGATTATACAGTGCATGGAATTCTCCAGGCCAGAATACTGGAGTGGGTGCTGTTTCCTTCTCCAGGGGATCTTCCCAACCCAGGTATTGAACTTCGAACCCAGGTTTCCTTTGCTGCAGGTGGATTCGTTGCCTGAGCCACCAGGGAAGCCATGGACTTCCAGAGTTCATGAAAAAATGAAGTTAAACCCAAACCCAAACTCAGGATATGTGTGATTTAGAACTCAGGACCATGGAAAGCCAAATGTCAAAATAGTTTAAAATTCTGGATTCTCTGATTTAGAAAATTTGTGTATTTACTTGATAGAGTGACAAATACATGTGTGACTACCTTGTAGACTAGTGCTTTCCATCTTGTATATCCTAATGGAATATACAATGAAACAATGGAATCTAGCTGCTACTGGAAAGTCAGTTTGCTCCCTATAGTGTTATCGGCTGTCCATCTAAGCAGCCATCCATTTATATATTCTTCTGATCCCACAACTAGTTATTTACTTCCTACTGTGTTCCATGCATAAAAAGCATTTTAGAAAAGTCACTTAAAGAAATAAAAAGCAGAACTGTTAAGTTTGAATGCTATTATGTTTTATCAAAGTAAACACATGGTAAAACCTGATAACCATTCAGACTTATAAATCAAGTACAGTTCATATTTTTAGTGAGAGGTCTTTATTCAGCAGTCCACAAAAGTTATGGAGTACCTCTTATGTGTCAGGCGCTGCATTTAGCATTGATGTGCTGTCCTTCCTGTTGTAGAAAGTTAGCAGAATGCAGATGGTCTTTATATAAAATGGATTGTGTAAGGAGGAGTTTATAGAAGTGATTGCTGTTATAAATAACTGTTGGAAAAAATTATTTAAGGAGCTTAGAAAGATGAAGGCTGAGAACTAGGTAATGGAAGAAGGAGCAGGGAAAATGAGCATACTTATAGAGGGCTTGTGAATTATAGGGGAAAAAAGTTACTTACATATAATTTTGCCTAGAGCTAGCCTAGGCATGTTTATTTGGAAAGGAACATTTTCTGAAAATGTGCCACGGTAAACAAACTGAACACATTATTTAGAATGCCACTGGCAATTACCATAACAAGTGGACCTTTTCTGTTCCATTATTGGGTCACAATTATCCGTGCCTTAATTTCAAATCACATTCTTCCTTCTTGACTGATCACCATGGTCTCTACAGTAAATGAGTGTAGAATTAATATTTGTAGCCCTTGGGCAGTGTCTGTTACAAAGAAGAGATCTGAGCTGGAGAATCTGCCTTTGTCCAGCAGAGCTACTCTTGGTGATGGATAAGTGGGTACATTCTCACCTTGCCCACACAGCTACAATCAATTATTTTTCTTTAGCAAACTCTTCACTTAGGAGGAAAGTGAAAGTGAAAGTGTTATTCTCTCAGTCATGTCTGACTCTTTGTGACCCCATGGACTGCAGCTCACCAGGCTCCTCTATCCATGGAATTTTCCAGGCAAGAAAACTAAAGTGGGTTGCCATTTCTTTCTCTAGGTGATTGTCCCAAACCAAGGATTGAACCCAGGTCTCCTGCATTGCAGGAGACTCTTTACTCACTGAGCCACCAGGGGATCCCTCACTGAGAAAAAGAGACATACCAATTAGAATCAAATTGCAAATTGTATCATGATGGCTTTGGGTCAAGGAAATATTTTACTTGCTGTCTTTATAATTTCTAAAATTATAACTTTATACTTTTATTCTAACTATCCCCCTTACTTTATAAAGCCTCCATTTCATAGTTTGGCAGGAATACTTTTTACTAGGAATATATGTATGAAGAATGAGGCCCAGTCATATCTCCAGTGACTCAACTGATGAAATGCAGAAATCTCAGGCCATTATTGAAAATAGCTCCCCAACCTACATGGTGGACAACTCTGTCAAGAAATCATTTTGGAGAATAGGTTATATCTTGGATATCAGCAGACAATGTACCTCTTTCCAAGATAAAAGAATATTAAAAAATATTATAGACATAATCTTCTGTCATCTTCCCTTGTCTGCTTCTGTTTGTTGAAGACTTTATCATTGGTTTCATTTTATTTTATTTGTTTGTTGACATTGAGTTAACTTTTCTCTTTTGTTCAGTGTCAGTTGTCATTAACAATATTTGTTTACTAGAGGGACATTTTTCAGTTGCAGCCTACCTGTAATTTGATGATCTTATCCTTCAGCCTTTGTTAAATACTATTAAGTCTCAAGCATATGGGTGTGACATTTTAATTGCCTATTTCTAGTCCTAGATTTTCATTTCGGCAGACATATTTAAACTAAAATAATTTTAGTTACAGTGATATCAAATTTTTTTCCCTTTCATTTTCAAATATTGAAGACATATTTAAAGTATGTCTAATATGTTAACTTTTCTTATTTTCAAGTGAAATAATATTCAGAGACATTAGGTTAGAAACCAGGTATTAAAAATTATTTATTTATTTTTGTTTTTATTAAGACAGCACAGATGATCTGAAAGAGTTAAATCATTTCCCCAAAATGAGTATCCTATTTCTAAATGTTAGTGTGTGTGTGTGTGTGTGTGNTTTGTTGAAGACTTTATCATTGGTTTCATTTTATTTTATTTGTTTGTTGACATTGAGTTAACTTTTCTCTTTTGTTCAGTGTCAGTTGTCATTAACAATATTTGTTTACTAGAGGGACATTTTTCAGTTGCAGCCTACCTGTAATTTGATGATCTTATCCTTCAGCCTTTGTTAAATACTATTAAGTCTCAAGCATATGGGTGTGACATTTTAATTGCCTATTTCTAGTCCTAGATTTTCATTTCGGCAGACATATTTAAACTAAAATAATTTTAGTTACAGTGATATCAAATTTTTTTCCCTTTCATTTTCAAATATTGAAGACATATTTAAAGTATGTCTAATATGTTAACTTTTCTTATTTTCAAGTGAAATAATATTCAGAGACATTAGGTTAGAAACCAGGTATTAAAAATTATTTATTTATTTTTGTTTTTATTAAGACAGCACAGATGATCTGAAAGAGTTAAATCATTTCCCCAAAATGAGTATCCTATTTCTAAATGTTAGTGTGTGTGTGTGTGTGTGTGTCTGTGTGTCTGTGTGTCTGTGTGTCTGTGTTTGTGTGTGTGTGCTAAACTGCTTCAATCATATCTGACTCTTTGAGACCCTGTGGACTGTAGCCTGCCAGCCTTCTCTGTCCATAGCATTCTCTAGGCAAGGATAGTAGAGTGGGTTGCCAGCCATCTTCTAGGGGATCTTCCCAACCCAGAAATCAACCCATGTCTCTTAGGTCTCCTGATTGGCAGGCAGGTTCTTTACCACCAGCGCCACCTGGGATGCCCTCTAAATATTAAATTGGTATTTTATCTTATGAAGATCATGTAGTCTTATGAGGTGAAGAGTAATATCTCCATCATAGATGTGAAAGATAGATTATTGCTCCACATTTAAGCAACTCTATGCATGATACAAATCAAATCAGTGGGAGAACAAGAGAACAAATTACAAGACCCCTGAACACTTGCCCAGAACCCCTTCCATGTGATTCTGTGGCTCCTCGTGTCATCTGTGCTCTGGGTTCCAACCCTTGGGATCTGTGGCTGAGTGTATTCGTCTGCTGCCTTGTGGCTTTGCTGACCAAGGGGATAGATGACTGAGGGCTGCTGCACAGCCAGCCTGCTTCCTCCCTTCACCTCTCTGCTAAATGGATGTGATCAACCTGTGCCTTAGACACGGGTGCCTAAATAATGGAGCTGCGTTTCCTTGTGGAGCTCAGTAATATTTACTGAGCCCAACAGCTTCATTTTCCTCAGTGCCTGCTGCATTAATGGCTGGCTTCAGGTGGGAGGTGAGAAGGGAGGGAATGAAGAATTGCTGCAAGGGACTCAGGCGACGCGGTTAACGGATGGCCTTATTAAAGACACTTTCCCTGGGCCTAAGTGAAGCTTTTTGTCTGAGTCGGCAAGAAGTGGGTCATTTTCCTGGGCTGTCGGCTTGGTGCTTACTTGACTTGTGGCTGTAGCTGCAGCAAGCTATCGGCTTCCCCACTGGCTTTTGGTTTCCCGAGATACTCTAACGGCCCAGCCTCTCTAGGCCTTCCCAACAGGACTGGACCTTTCCATAGACCATTTTTTTTCTTTCTTGAGCTGTAGGCTGCTTCATAGCACTTCCTGAGTCATATACAACTAGACGCAGTGGAGATCTCTGAATCTCTGCCCCTAAGGCTGGGCCCAGTTCTGAGCTGTTCCAATGGTCTGGTGGTTGCAGATACCTGGAGAGCCAGAGAAATTTTACAGAGCTGCAAAGCATACACATGCTAAGAAATATCAGTAAGTAAAATGAAGAACAGACTCAACTCATATATGTATTGCTTTTGTTTCCCAATGCAACAGTTACTGCATATTATAGTGAGTAAAATTTGAGTTCATTTAAATTATTTCTGAATTTATAGCAACTTCTCATCACTGTGCACTTTCTCAATCAAATGGATATTGAAGGAATGGCCCAAGTCCTGAGTGGCTCTTCACAGTCTTCTCATGTTTTTGTAATATTTGCTAAGAATTTGCTCTTCGTCTATACTGTTCTCATTACATGGCATGCTGTCTCCTGGAGGTTCTACCTGTCACAGCTGATACATCAGTGACCTTTTAGCATACTGATAGTAATCCTTTCCCCTTCACAGCTACTGTTTTGGAAGAGGTTAGTCATTGTCTCTCCACTTCGCCCACTCCACCAGTTAAAGGATTATGAGTGGTCATTCCCTAGAGAAGCAAAAGAGCAGAATGCTTAGATGGTCAAAACACAAGACAGTCTACAGTCTCTTAGGTGGCTCCCTGTCATTTGAGTAAGGCTCCATTATCCTGTCCTTCTGTTTTGGTTCCATTTTCCCTCTACTCCCCACACATTTTTTTTCCCAAAGTCCCTAAGTGATTGGCAGATATATACCAGATTAAGGGTCCTTGCTGTTTAGCTTTGAAAAGCTCTACAAAGATAGGTTGTATCTATTTCTGTTCCTTGTACCAAGAATGTGGCAAAGGAGAGGGAACTCTAAATATACCAGGAAATAAACCAGTGTCACTAAGCAGGCTCTTGCAGATTTAGAAATTCCAAGTGCTTAATTAAGCCTGACTGGAAAATCATTTCTGCCCACAACATGAAGAACAGGAAATAAAGTGAAACTGCGTTCTTGAAATTAGTTCTCAAAACATATATAACATACTTTAATTGATATGTAAGGAAATAATTTTATGAGTTGAGATTCCTCCTCCCCCCCACCAAGTGCTGTAGATTTATGACCGCATCTTTTGAGACTGAGAAGAAAACACTGAAATACATTTTTCCAGCGAACAATACTGCCTAGATTTCTTTGTGCCTCTGCACCCTCCTTCTCCAGTGCTCTCTCTTTCTCACAAACTTCAGAAATCAGAGAAAAGCCTCGTATCTCCTTTTTTTTTTTTTTTTAAACTTCTGAACACACACATATCTGTCAAACATATCAGACATGTTGGAGCCAGCAGATATAAAGCTGCTGATTTTAAGCCCATGATTTATTTGCTAAAACTGGGCATGATTTTGGGCAGAAAATTAGAGAGGAGAACAGAAGGAGGGTCTCTCCCTTCTGTCCACGGCTCTGCAGGGATTTCTGTTGGAGCCAGAAGAGAAGAATCAGACAGAAGGTTTCTTTAGCTTCCAAGAGAGTAAGTCAATTGTTGCATTATATTTTAGGTAGCTGCGGCTACAACAAAAGCACAATGGATGGCTAGATGGATTTATAGATAGATACCTAGATGGGTGATAAAGAGAAATGGAATGTGCATTGAGGAACTGTGTCACAGAATGCCTTCGGAAGATTCTTTGGCTGCCAGAGATGCCACACATAAAGAAGATAAAGGAGAGAGAGAGCCAGTAAGCTGGAAATCTATTATGAGTACAGGTTGGTAGATTCTGGAAGAAAAGAAAAGGTGGAAGTAGGGGTATCACCAAAGAATAATGAAGATAAAATTAGACAACATGAGCTAAACTGAAATACTATGCTTTTTCACCCTTGTATGAGCTCAAAGGATACATATTTTTCTCCATAAGATAATTTCTGGCTCTCATATTATATATGAAGAAATCACTGTATGGATAAGTTTAGTTGAATTTATCAGTTTGCTTAGTGTGTCCAACAGTAATCTCATGATCATTTCCCAGGACAAGACATTTCCAGAATGACATTTCCCAGAACAAGGCTGAAGAGAATAATTTAAAGGGATTGAAATGTAGCATTCTGAATGATCAGATCCAAACTTAGCATTTAGAGTTTCAGTTCAGTTCAGTTCAGTCATTCAGTCGTATCGGACTCTTTGAGATCCCATGAATTGCAGCACGCCAGGCCGCCCTGTCCACCACCAACTCCTGGAGTTCACAAAACTCATGTCCATTGAGGTGGTGATAGCATACAGCCATCTCATCTCTGTTGTCCCCTTCTCCTCCTGCCCCCAATCCCAGCCAGCATCAGAATCCTTTCCAATGAGTCAATTCTTCGCATGAGGTGGCCAAAGTATTGGAGTTTCAGCTTTAGCATCAGTCCTTNGAATTTTGAGCATTACTTTACTAGCGTGTGAGATGAGTGCAATTGTGCGGTAGTTTGAGCATTCTTTAGCATTGCCTTTCTTTGGGATTGGAATGAAAACTGACCTTGTCCAGTCCTGTGGCCACTGCTGAGTTTTCCAAATTTGCTGGCATATTGAGTGCAGTACTTTTATAGCATCATCTTCCAGGATTTCAGTAAATAAAAAATATATAGAGAGATGACATCATTACCTGTATAAGAAAAAGTATTGGTTTTGGCTCCCAGTGAATAACATAAAGGCTAGAGTCCCTTGGACAGCAAGGAGATCAAGCCAGTCAATCTTAGGAAAAATCAACCCTGAATATTCGTTAGAAGGACTGATGCCGAAGCTAAAGCTCCAGTACTTTGGCCAAATGAAGAGAAGAGCTAACTCATAGGAAAAGACCCTGATGCTGGGAAAGATTGAGGGCAGGAGGAACTCAGTGGACCTGAGTTTGAGCAAACTCTGGGAGATAGTGAAGGACTGGGAGGCCTGGCGTGCTACTGTCCATGGAGTTGAAATGAATCAGACACAACTTAGCAACCGAACAACAATAATATATCAAATAGACTTTATTAAAAAAAATATCAAGCAGTATTTTCTCTTACAGATGGAATAGTATTTCATATTTCTGATGTCAGCCAGAGGGATTCATTACCCTTCGTTACCCAGGACAGATTTCTTTGACTATGCCAATGATATTGAATCTTGAGGAGGTTCAGTGGTCTCTTTGAGATTTTAGTGCTCTGATTAGAAGAGTATTGAAAACTCCTGTGGACTTAGTCTTATANGGAATAGTATTTCATATTTCTGATGTCAGCCAGAGGGATTCATTACCCTTCGTTACCCAGGACAGATTTCTTTGACTATGCCAATGATATTGAATCTTGAGGAGGTTCAGTGGTCTCTTTGAGATTTTAGTGCTCTGATTAGAAGAGTATTGAAAACTCCTGTGGACTTAGTCTTATAGTTGTCTTTGTATGTTTTCTGTCTGTCTTCTCATCTCTCTTTCACCCATTTTCAGTTTAGATACAGAATTCCATCTCTTCACTAAGACCCACAAGAAATCCAGTCACAACATTTTGTTTTATTTGTAGGTTTTGCAGAAAATCTGGAAAGCACATAAATCATGGTATTCAGAGTCCTGACATCTTTCTCGCTCTACTTTTCACATCTACAGAGACAAAAGTTATAAATTAGATGAGGGCATTTAGGACATGGGGCTTTCAGTTCAGGTCTATCCCTGCTGGCTATGGGGCTTTTCATTTCAGTCCTCTGGATTCTTGTCATTTGAGTTAGAGTAAAATCAGGAACCTGGACTATTTTGCAAAGTTCTTTCAGCTATAGATTCTAGGGGCCCTCATGGCACAAGGACTACGTTTTACAGTTTCTTTGAACTCCCCACCAGACTTGGTCTAATGTATTACCTGTGGGATTGGATATTTGGTAGATATTTATGGATTTCTTAAAAACACAATCCTTATTCCGGTATAAGACTAACATCTAAAGAACTCTGGACATGAAACTACCTCTTTTGGACAAAGCAAAACCTGCTGTAGTCAAATAATGTAGTTCTGGGCTATTCTTATCAACTCCCTTTCAGTATGAGTTTTTTGCAGGATATTTTTTACAATAAAGTAAAACTTTTAGGATTTAAACAATCCATAGAGTTTAGCAACTTTGTTTTGTTCAAACCTAAGAAGAAAGTCTTCTGTGTATTCAAAGTTTAATAGGTGATTAACTAAGGGTGTAAATGACAGCTACAATATGTGTCCATTTCAGTTCTTTAGTGATTGATTTAGTTGTTTTCATGTGCTTTGTCTGCAATGACCATACTTTTACATACTCATACTCACTGCATTATGTGGCCAGAATGGCACAGTGCATCTCGCATGCCCAGACACATACCTTGGAAGCTCAGTGGTACCTGATTCTAAGCTAGGTTTTAATATCCCATCCAAATTTATGTAATCAAGTATGTGGGTTTCTTAGTATGCTACTATGAAGGCACAAAACCACTCAAGGCTCTCTTTTAATCTAAGGCATGAAAGTTTAGAAGTATGTGTATTTCTTCAGGTAATGTCTCATTAATGCATTTATTTTAATAGCAAAATAGTTATAGGATCTACCTTTTTGGAGATTTGGGGGGTTTCAATATTATAGTATCCCTTTTGTTGCCCTTCTGAGTTCTGATCCAGTTAATACAAAAGATAAGTACATCCTCTGATATAGTGAAATAATGATTTATTTATTGCTGATAAAGCCAACTGGAGACTAAAGCTCTCGAAATTGTTCTAAAAGGATGTGATAATGCTTTGTGTCCCCTCTATTTCCCTCCAACTTCCTTCGTCCTTGCTGTCTAGACCTTGGAACAGACCACATAATAGAAAGTTTACCCCTATAGAATAGTCACACTCATCTAGAATTATAGCTGAATGTTTTTCAAGATGAAGAAAGAATAAATAAATTTCTATAGCCTACTTTTAAGTGGAGATTGGCTCCATCTAGTCAAGAAGTATGGATCCATGGATGTCACCTGATATTCAGATAACTCTGTCTTAGAGAGTCAGAGACCAGGGTATTCCTGTACTGGCAGTCCCTCTGTCTGGATGGTAGAAACCAAGGAAAGGAGGCTCTCCTCAGCATTACTTTTATTCAGAATTAAAAATCCAGTTAGTGTTGGCCAGATGTATGACTCCCTAAGAGGAGGACAGTTGTGCGATATCAATTCTGGCCACTTTTTCTATGTGGCTCAACTATGCGATACAGTTTTCATGTCCTCTTTTATCACCTTCATTTTATAAATCTTTTGTGATTCATACAGGGGAATGCTTATTACCCCCTGCCCCCTCCCCCAAGGCCAGGAGATAAATCATTCCTATTAGTTTCTGATTTTGTGTTCCTTTGTAAATACATTTTAATTGAACTTTGGGTAAAGACTGCAGGAAGACCTGTGCAATGGCTATATCGGGTTAGGCCTAAAGTCAGTGTAAATTCTGTGAGTACTATTAGCAAAAAGTAAAAATTTTATATGCTTTGTCATCCTGCCTCACTACATGCCCCCCATATCTAATCACTGCAGGCTTGAAAGTTAAGTGCAGGTTGCTTATGTTATTTGATGTTAATGGTGAAATGACTGGGCCTATAGTATCCCACATCAGGTATTATCCAGACAACATATAAATTAACCTTTGATTCATAACATTTCTTAATATTTAAAGGTAACAGCAGTCTACGCTTCTAACATTGTATGTTACTTTTAATACCCTTGAACCACAATAGGAAACACTGATTACTATAATGCTGAATCTGTCTGAATAGTATTTAAAAATCATTGCCACTATGGTAACCAAAAAAAAAAAAAGAAAATTCTTTCTTTGTTATAATGAGTCTGTTAAAGGTTTTCTTTATATTTCAGATTGATTTCTACATGCTTTTATTCATTTTGTAAAAAATTACTTTTCTGAAATAGAAGTGATTATTTGTTTTGCTCCTTATTTCTGAATCCTAGAATACTCAAATGCTTTAGTAGATTGTGGTAAGACATAGCAATCAACATTTGAAATAACTATAGTAAAATCAGAACTCATAATTGCCTAGAAATATTGTCCCCCAAGCATTGTCCTTCCAGCCTCTTTCTTGAAATACAAACATTAATAGTTGGTAGTCTTTATGTGAAGAATACATTGGATGAACTGATTGTAACCATTGTTCAACATCAAGTGGCTGTTCCTCAGGTACCTACCATGGTCTAGAGTCTTGTACTGTGGAGTTAGTAGGTATGTATGTAGAAGGTATAGGTTCAAGATGATGATAGGATGATGCCTTTTATCATGTATTCAGTTAATTCAATTATTTATTTATTCAATGCCAAACTAGATAACTGAACAACCAATGAAGTTTTGAGGTCATGGTGTATATATTTTATGTTGTAAATCACCTGCAGAGAAAAAAATTGTGTTTTTCATATGTGTATATGTTTTCAAAGTAATACATGCACATAGCTAAAAACAGTATAGAATAGTCTCCTGCCTTATCCATTCCCCAATCCTACTTTTTAAAACAAATGAAAAAATAATTTGTTTAAATTATGTTGATTAACTCATATACCTCACTATAATGTTATAATCATGTCAATGATTATAAATTTATCAATTTATTATAAAATTATCAATTTTAGATATTATTTATTGATTTCATGTTATAATATATAACAGTTTTACTTTTTCAAACCATCCCCTAATTTCCTCAGCTCTGTTTGATTATAAAACTATCCTCATTTCTCTTACTGGTCACTTCCGTATGAACTATTTATAGTCAGGTTAAAAACTCCATTTTTCTGTTCTATGAAGCATAGATAATACTTCTTAACGTCTATTTTGTAAATTAAGAGTGTTTGAATTTCTTTCCCATCTCAAAAATGTCTTTTAATGGAAACAGAAAATGAAGCATTATTACCTTGTAATAGGGACTTCCCTGGTGGCTCAGAAGGTAAAGTATCTGGCGAATTCCATCCCTAGGTCAGGAAGACCCCCTGGAGAAGGGAATGGCTACCCACTCTAGTATTGTTGCCTGGAAAATCCCATGGACAGCAGAGCCGGGTGGGCTACAGCCCATGGGATCTCATAGTCAGACCCAACTGAGTGACTAACAGTTTCACTTCCACTTTGTATGAGATTGTTGCAAAAGTAACTGTGCTTTTGGATCTTGAATTTTAAATTGTTATACTAGGTTCAAACATGTCTTTATTAATCAAAATAGGAACCATTACTTGGTTCTGTCTCGCCACAGCAAAGATTTGAAATGGTGGACCCATGTTACAGTTTGGTTAAAGCTCAGAGTTTTATTCAGAAAGCAAAGGATAGTACATTCTCAAGGCTTGAGACCTCAAAGGAGAGGCCTCAATCCATCTTGGCTTCCTCCTCTTATTCATTTCTGTCCTCCCTGCTGGGCCTGCCCTATGCAAATTGCGCTAGCCAGGAGGGCTGTTTGTTTCACCTGAGGTTCTCACTCTGGTCCTTAGATTTTCTTTTGTTCCATTTTCACAGGCTTTTTCCTTTTTTTATCTTTTAGCCACTGCCATTTTGGACTCCTTTTTCCTATTCTAACTACCTAACACAATCAACACATTTTTGCCAATGAGAAATAAGTTTATCTATTCCTGTAGCATAAAAATCTGTGCTTTGGGATTCAGTGCACTCAAGGAAAGCATTTTCTGCATCCTGCTGGTTGTGGAAGCATTTTCTCTGCAAAAAGTTGTCAAGACGCTTGAGGATGTGGTAGTCGGTTGGCAAGAGCTCAGGTGAATATGTCAATTGAGACAAAAATTCGTAGCCCAGTTCATTCAAATTTTGAAGCACTGGTTGTATGACGTGTGGTCAGGCGTTGTGAAGAAGAATTGGACCCATTCTGCTTACAAATGCCAGCTGCAGGCATTGCAGTTTTCAGTGCAACTCATCAGTTTGCTGAGCATACTTCTCAGGTGTAGTAGTTTTGCCAGGATTCAGAAAGTTGCAGTGGATCAGACAGGCAGCAGACCACCAAACAGTGATCATGACCCTTTTTTATTGCAAGTTTGGCTTTGGGAAGTGCTTTGGAGCTTTTCCTCAGTCTGTCCACTCAGCTGGTCACCACTGGTTGCCATCTAAAATCCACTCTTTATCACATGTCACAATCCTATTGAGAAATGGTTGGCTGTTGCGTAGAATAAGACAACACTTAAAAATGACGAGTTTTTTGGTTTATAGTCCAGTTCATGAGGCACCCACTTGTTAAACGTTTTCACCTTTCCAATTTGCTTCGAATGCTAAATGACTGTAGGATGGTCAATGTTGAATTCTTGGTTAACTTCTAGTGTAGTTGGAAAAGGATCAGCTTCAATGACTGCTGAATCATCAGTTGTTGTCAACTTCTGATGGCCAGCCACTGCACCCCTCATCTTCAAGTTTCTCACCTCCTTTGCAAAACTTCTGAACCATCATTGTACATACATTCATTAGCAGTTCCTGGGCCAAATGCACTGTTGATGTTGCAAGTTGTATCTGCTGCTTTATGACCCATTTTTGAACATGAATAAGAAAATTGCTCAGCTTTGCTTTTTGTTTAACATCATTTCCCTAGTCTAAAATGCATGTAAAATAAATAGCAAGTAATAATTCATTAGCAAAAAACATAAAGCAAGAAATGTGCATTAAAATGATGTATAACACTGCTAAATTTAAGAATGTATTCAAATATAAATGGCAAAGTTCAACAATGCAAAACGGTAATTATTTTTGCCCCAACCTAACATTTGTATAACCCTCATAGTTTGCAAAATGTCCAGATTTAGGAGGTGATCTTCAGGACTACTGAGAGCCTTTAGCATAATTTGAAATGAGAGGGTATCTATATATAGTTATGAACCACATCCTTCCTAAGGTTTTCTGATGTGATTACAATCTGGAGACGGTACTGAATATCGAGTTGTTTCAAAGAGATGTTACCTTGGTGGCAGCACCAGTAACAAGGGACATTCAGAGGAGGTGTCTTGACCTCACAGGAAAAAAGCAAGAAAGATTCATGGTGAACAAATGATGGTGGGTGTAAGAAAGTGAGGGTGTTACTAATGAAGACCTCTGGGTTGGTATTGAATGCAAAGAAAATAAATGGGGAAATAAATTGCGTTTGGTCTTTTTTGTTAAGGTTCACAGGATAAGGTTCAAGAGGTAACCCTCCCATAGGATCTAGAGTTAAGAAAGGTTAATGTGATAGCCTTTAGTTTATTACACATTTATATTATTCTGAGCTTTGCCCTCACTTGCCCTTAGGTTCACTATCTTGTAAACCAACACTCTTAGAACAGCAGAAAAAAACTGTGAGCAAACCATTTAACTTTGTAAGCTTCAGTTATCTTTTCTGGAAAACAAAGGTGGGGAACATTTGTGCAGTCATTTTTTGCTATAAATTTTATACTATGAATCAGAAGTCAGGAGGCTATATCAAGATACACTGAGGTTAAGTAAAAGATCTATGAACAGCATCTCACATTTGTAAATCACACCACAAATTATAAACTCAAATGTTGGCCTTGTCTTATTGATTTCTCAGGAAACCCTGAGAATGCACTGGGTGCATTTGCCTAGGATCTTGCAGTTAAATAGTGGCTGGGCTGAGATTAGAAACCTGATTTCTACTTTCATAGTAGAAATATTTTTCTCACTTAACCTTTGAGGTAGACAACACATAAGGCACATGACGTATTTTTCCATATCCACAATTCATTTCTATCATATACACACAGGCCTCTGTCATCATGGTTTTAGAAGTTATGGTTGATCTCATCTTTTCATTCTCCTATGCTGCTTTTTCATATTGAGACCCAGGATTAAAGATGGATTGACCTGATGTACTGACTATTAATATCTTGGGGAGATTAGGAGCTTTGTCAGTGTGATATTATTTCCTACTTGCATTTAATTATAAAATATACATTCCATCTAGACTGCAGAAATGAAATAAATGAAAGAAGTAAGGGGGATTATCAAAGATAAATTTTAAATTAACTCACCACTCTGTATGCCAGAGGAGAAAATACCTTCTCCTGTGTATGTGTGTGTTTTTTTTTGGTGTGTGTGTGTGTATGTGTGTGTGTGTGTATGTGTGTTTGTGTGAGGGGCATCATTTTATATGGATGGTGTTCTCATAAAGAGTTTGTTTAAAAAAGTGACTCATTTGAGTCTTTCCAGGAATTTTTTTTTTTTAATAAAACTAGAGTTGCTCTTATACAGCTTACTTTGAAAAAGAGTGCTGAGTGGTGCCCTTAGAGCTGGGAAAATTTGTAGGCTGTGCAAGAGAGTAAGAAGAAGAAGAAAACAAACTCCAAAGAACGCTTGTCTGGCTGATTGCTCCATAACAATGGGAGCTCTGCCAGGTGCTTTCATGTGTGAATCAAGGGCTATTTTTTTTTTTCCCCAAAAGAACTGTAGATGAATACAACTCCTGAAGTCTGGTTTGCAAGTGGTTTGTGTCTGTTTCACAACTGGGGAGTCTGCCAAAGTTTCCAGTACCTAAGTCTTTCTAAAGCTATGATGGGTGCAGGAAGTTGCTGCTGGGCGTGAGAAATACCTGGGCTTTAAAGGAAGAAAGAAAGAAGCCACTCAAGCTTGATTGTATACCTAAAATGAGGCTTTGGGATGAATCCCCATCTCCCAGTTTACCCTAGGTAATTTCCTAATCTAATGTTAGTTATGGCAAACCAATGAAGCTAACTCAGAATAAAAACACCTATTAGGGCATTGTCATAGACTATGAGGAATTGAAAATACTCCAGTATCATCTAGGCCAAAACACTTCTTTTGCAGATAAAGATAATGAAACCCAAGAAGGTTAAGTGTCTTGCCCAAGGATAAATAGCTTGTTAGTACCATATCTGGGATTAGAGCCCAAGTCTCATGACTACTAGGCCAGTGCTTTTGGTCAGATTCAATATAGTCTGTCCATATGGCCAAGCCATATGGCAGAGTCCTCAAAGATCTAGTTCTGCCTCCAGAAAATCTAAGCTGGTCATTGTTTCCTTTTAAATTCTGTTTCTAATTCACCTACCTGTATGTGTCAACCTCATTTGTAAGGCACAAGCTTATAATTTAGACCACGTATGTGCAAAGGAGAAAGCAGGCTGAATTAGGGTACAGAGGCAGAGAGGAACATGCCCAGCAGGGAAAAGGACCTGAGAAAAGACTTACATGTGGAATTTGGCTGGTGTCCTTAGCAACCAGTGTGAAGACTAACAGCTTCCTTTTATATTAAAGGGACACATAAATTTAGAGACATAGTTCACGGTTAGAATATAGACAGAATCTTCAGGGAAATTTCAGAATTTAAGTGGAATCCTAAATATAAGGAGAGAAACTGGACATTTTTCAAGAGAACAATGGCTTACCTAACCACTGATTGCATGCTAAGTCACTTCAGTTGTGTCCGACTCTTTGCGAACCTATGGACTGTAGCCCATCAGGCTTGCTGTCCTAGGGACTCTCCCGGCAAGGATGCTGGAGTAGATTGCCATTTCCTTCTCCAGGGGATCTTCCTAACTGAAGGATGGAACCCATCTCTCCTGTCTCTCTCATTGCAGACAGATTCTTTATCACTGAGCCACCAGAGAAGCCCATTATTAATTTAGAATAATGTAATAGCAGAAAATAGAGTTGACTATATCAGGGAAAACTTACAGGTATAAAGACCAGGTAGGAAAGTATTTTTATGTCTAAGTTATTTTATATATATCTTGGGGGAAACTCTTCAATATTACAGATTCCAATTTTTGATGTCCACTTGTTATTGAATGTGGTATAGCTTAGGCAGTGAAATTTACTATTTTCCTGACATCATTGTAGCAGGGGGCAGTGTACATGGACATGACATTTAAGGAAATTGCCACATATACTGTCTCTTATGAACTAAAATATCACTAACTCAGTTTGTTCTTATGAAAGTCACTTTAGGCTGCCTGAACAGAGGCCTTTTTGACTAAAAGAGGGAGTTTACAGCCAGCGCAAAGGTGCCATCTTTAGAATGCATGAGATCTGTTGATATAAAGAATTCTGCACAATAGGGTAACTCATGACTTGGTAATCAATCCAAGTAGCTGCCTCAGGTATTTGTCTTAGGAAATATGAGAGGATGAATCAGTAGATAATAAAAAGAGAAGTCAGAAGAAATCCAAAGAGGGGGAGAAATGGGACAAGTAACTAGTTCATAGAGCCTTCTTGTAGTGTGACAAGATTTTTGTTCGGGTTTCACTTCAGGCTATACATATTTACAGTAGATACTATTTTCTTAAAGTAGCCTGAGTGTCCAGTTGTAGCAAACTGATAAGTATACTAAGCTAATTTTTATGTCTTTAAAGATAATTAATAATTTACTGAGGTTTCTGTAGGAAATAGTGGACTAAGATTTCCAATAGCTCAACTGATTGAGCTGTTGACCTAACTGATCATTTCCCTGAGTTGTAACAATAGGGCAGCCCAGGTGGCACTAGTGATAAAGAGTCTGCCTACCAATGCAGGAGATGTGGATACCCTGAAGGAGGGCATGGCAACCCACTCCAGTATTCTTGTCTGGAGAATCCCATATACAGAGGAGCCTGGCTAGCTACAATTCCACAGGGCGGCAAAGAGTCGGAAACAACTGAAGCAATTTAGCACACACACAGCCAAGTCAGGCAGTCATTCAGTTCAGTCGCTCAGTCCTGTCTGACTCTTTGCAACCGGATGAATCGCAGCACGCCAGGCCTCCCTGTCCATCACCAACTCCCAGAGTTCACTCAGACTCACTTCCATNATCTCTGAGGAAGGCTTTCTTATCTCTCCTTGCTATTCTTTGGAACTCTGCATTCAAATGCTTCTTTCCTTTTCTCTTTTGCTTTTTGCTTCTCTTCTTTTCACAGCTATTTGTAAGGCCTCCCCAGACAGCCATTTTGCTTTTTTGCATTTCTTTTCCATGAGGATGGACACACAGCCCAGGCCATCCTATAAATGATTGTGAGTATTCCATTTTCCTAGGGAAAAAAGTATGTTCTAAGTTAAGTACAGATAGGAATTGGTATTTAACAGTTTAATCAAATTAATGAGGTTTAGGAAAAGTAGGACTTTTAAACCTTTTTTTATGTTATGGTCCATTGTGAATATCTTTAAATAATGGTACAATGCACAGTGATTTTCATTGTAGTTGACAATGCAAACCCCTGCCCTTATATTTGGAGAAAATGTTTATATCTCATGGGAATATCAGTCTTGATTAGATCCTGTCTCTCATAAATTGGTGTGTTCTCTTTTGTGTTAGACCTTCTGTTATTTGGTGTAGGTACTACTAATCAGTTTTTTCATGGAATTTTACAAAACAGATAAACAAATAGCAAAAAACAACTCAGAGTTTCATGCATTTAGTTTTTAACTCTAAGCATGCACTGTATTTTAAGGTAAATCATTCCAAGCCGGTCTAATAAACCCATGGGATTCAAGACTGGAAGAGCACAGAGTTTTTTTTTTTACTATGTGTGAAATGGCTTAAACATTTATAGAAACTTGATCTTCACTTCATTTATTCTCAAATGAATTGGACTTCCGTTTGTTGTTTGTCTTTTCTTGGTCTTGGCATGCCTTAAATACTAGGATGGTTAATACCAGAATCCAGTTGTTATTGAGGTCACTTTATGAAAAATATTCTACCAGATAATCTGAAAGCAAAACAAATTTCTCACTGCTTTACAGCAAGAAAATGAATAGTGCTGTGCTGAAGACCCAAGAGATGGGGGTGAATTGAAAAAAAAAAAAGTCAACCGGTTCATATTATGGGGAAGCCGGCAAATTGAAACTCTCAATATTTGTAAAGGCTCATCAAAACAAACAAACAAACAAACAAAAACCCCTTTTTTTGTGTGAGAGAGAGAAGAATAAAATGGAGAGCAGTTTTCACCTGTCTTTTTAAAGTTTAATGAGTTAGAAATTTCAAGAACTCTTACCCTATAGGTCTCCAGTGGGATCCCAACAATATGAGAATAATGCCATGTACACCGGTGAACCCATATTTTAATTCACTGCTTGTAAGGGTCATGGTGGGAGGACGACTCGGGCTAATGATAGTTCTGTCATTTCGCCAACAACTGTATCATGTTGCCCACATTTAAACATGCCTCTTTTCTTCTGTCTTTTATTTGAGGAATCCATACAGAGAGGAAAACAGAAAAAGCAGATGGTGAAAGAGAGCAAGACAATAGGGATGAGCTCAATAGTAGTTTCCATCCGCCCCCAAGAGGGCACCTTGTGTCACCTGGCCCATGTGTGTTCATTAGGCATTTTTGTCTTGCTCTTTCCCCCATTCCCTCCACCTCAGATAAATAGCAACCCCAGAACCACCAGGATCATAAGCTCCCACCTCCTTCCTTTAAAATAAAGAAACAGTTCCTGTCCTTTTTTATATGGTCATGGTAATCTATGTAAGTCTCTCCTGCCTTTCTTTGGAGGAGACAGAACTGTTTGTTCTCTTCCAAGGCCAACGTTGTTAGAAATGAAGAGGAAATATCACGCTTCCTGAGTCTAAGCCAGTTAGTTTGAAATTTCATAAAGTCTAAGTCTTGTGCAGAGTTCTTAGGGAAGCTGCCTGTTAATACTTGTGGTCGAGGGCAAACTAAAAGCTCTGTAAGAACAAGCGGAAAAATCTGAATCACAAGTTGTTAGTGTTTGGAGCCTGAAATAATCAGATTGGTGGTGTGGCTTTGGGACTTGCCGGTGATGAGAACAGTAATGTTAGATAAATGGCATTGTTTTCTGCTTCTTTTTCATCTGATAAGGAAGCAATGTTTTAAAAATTTCTTCCCTTTCCTATATTAAGTTTTTGGGTTGATTTTTCTACTGAAAATGGGTTTTGCTTTCAAAGTCCTTAATATTTTAAATCTTCACCTCTTTGTCTTTGGAAACTAACTCTGTCAAGCTACACTAAGCAGTGGAGCTAGATATAAGACACACAGGAAGGAATAAACATTTCCCAGGCAGCCTCTCTTCACCAGTGTGCACAAGCACACAGCCCTGGATGAAAGTCTGATGAGTATGCCCTTAACCCACTTTGACTTAGGGATTCATGTGGATTGTAAAATAAGCTTTCGTGCTTGCGAGTGCCTCTTTTCCTATTACAGGGTCACGTGGTGAGGGCTGTAGGTGAGTGCTCAGCAGTTCTGATCTCATCTCCAGGATTCAAACAGTACCACACCAATGTCTATATGCAAAGATCAATTTTGGTTCTCTGTGTGTGATACCACTCCACTCTGCATGCACACCTGCATACATACACACACACGCACACACACACACACACACACATTGCCAACCCATAAACAGTTAATTTAGGGAATTTGCAATCGATATGTACACACTGCTACATTTAAAATGGATAACCAACCAGGTCCTACTGTATAGCACAGGGAACTCGGCTCAGTGTAATGTGGCAGCCTGGATGGGAGGGGCATTTGGGGGAGAATGTATACATGTATATATATGGCTGAGTCCCTTCCCTGTTCACTTGAAACTTACAACATTGTTAATCAGCTCTACTCTAATATAAAAAGTTTTTAAAAGTTAAAAAAAGGAACAAGTTCCATATAAACATTTAAGAAAACATTACAAATTTAAACCAATTCTGGATATACCATAAGTGCCTATTAGGAGGCAAGAAGTGAGAGACTAGAGTGGAATATTTCACCTTATATCAAGATGGGCATGGATGTAAAGGAATAAAATAGTCAGAGCTGGTGGTGATAGTGTCTTTTGACAGAACTTTTAGGCCCTACTTACCTTCTGTTTTTTAACTTTGGAGATGACAGACATTGTACAAAAGTAGGAAATGTGGAACGAGGAGGCGCCTCTGGCATTAATATTCAGCATTAGGTTCTTGTACTGATAAAAGCTAGCTTGATGCTAAATACATATTTTAATCATAGATTCTTGTTTTTGCATGGTAGAGATGATTTATGTAACTTTTGGTCTAAATAGTTTAAAAATTACCAGTCCTTATTGAAAAATGTGATAGCAGTCCCTCTGCTAATCAAGGTAAATGAGCCATGGTCAGATAGATGGAAAGATAGACCAAACAAATGAAAGAAAAAAAATATTGAAAGGGGGTGAGTTCGAGGAAGAGCAGTGATTAAAACCACAGAAGCTTCATCTGAGGACATGAGCCTGAAAGAGAACAGTGACGCTCTGAGCCTGAATTACTGTGAGAGCTGTGCCTCTCCGTCATTTTTAATGGAATGTTATTAAAGACAAATCTGGAGTAGTGAACCTTTCAATGCTTCCTTTTAATTTATTTATTTCTGCAGAAGGAAACCCTGTTAACCCCAGCTGATAATGTATGCAACAGCTTGTATCCGTGGCAAGGTTGTTTCCTAAAAATTTTATGGGATAAATTTAGTTCAACATTTGCACATATTTACACATGAGGTCTCCATTTCAAGGTCTTTGGCTGAAGTAAGAAAGTCATTCCCAAGGCAGGATGTCTGCCAGGGCTGCAGAGTAGATTCCATATGCATTGTAAAAATCCCTTGTTTCCTAGGACATGAAGAGGACATTGCCTCAAATGCCCTTTCCTCCTCTTGGAATTTCAAAGCATGGGCTAGGACTGCTGTGAACCGCAGGACACTTTCTATGGTTCGCCCTCTGGGGCATGTCTTGAACCTAAGCTGGCTCCCTCACAGTCTTTGCCCTCCTTTTTGGAAGCCCAGGAGATGAAGACTGCTTTCCTGTCCTCTTTAAAAGAGCTCTACCGCTTTCAGCTCTTTTCTCTAAGAGAACTACTCCAGAGTAGCTCATAACCTCCCTCTCTCCTGTTCTCCCATCAATAGACTCACACAAATGCAGTTTCCCTTTTAAGTGTTTTATACCTGATGCTAGTGTGGGGAAAAGAATGGCAGAAAGAAAGAGGATGTTTATTTTTACCTGGGACTGATATCCATGGGGGGCTTCCCTGGTGTCTCAGATGGTAAAGAATTTTCCTGCAATGCACAAGACCCAGGTTTGATCCCTGGGTCTGGAAGATGCCCTGGAGAAGGGAATGGCAATGCACTCCAATATTCTTGCTTGGAGAATTCCATGGACAGAGGAGCCTGGCAGGCTGCAGTCTATGGGGTTGCAAAGAGTGTACCTACTACACCCTTGGTCACTTCGTCCATTCTAGATGCAGGGAATACCCTGGTGTGGAAACAGTCACTACTTCATAACACTTAGATTTTAGTGAAATAGGACAACGTGTGTTAGTTGCTCAGTTGTGTCTGACTCTTTGGGACACCATGGACTGTAGAGCCAGGCTCCTCTGTCCATGGAATTCTCCAGGCAAGAATACTGGAGTGGGTAGCCAATCTGTGTCTCCAGGGGATCTTCCCAACCTAAGGACTGAACCATCTCCCGCATTGCAGGGAGTTTCTTTACCATCTGGGTCACCAGGGAAGTGAGATAAGACAATAAATTTGCTCACAATACCAACTCCCCTCCCCTGATTTTGATATAAATTCTAGGAAGAAAACTGAAGCAGTATAGTGGATTTTTAGAGGGCTAGTAGATATTTAAAATAATATACTCTTAATTTAAGCGCACATTTCTAAGGAGCAGTTACAGTAGAGCACAGTCCTAGAAAAGAGGGAATGAGCCATGTGAAAGTCTGGAGGCAGAGCACTCAAGGGAAAAGAAATGCAATGGCCATGGTGCCCAAAAGACTGGGCTGCCTGAGAATGGCAGGGTTGCCAGTATATCTAGAGGAGGAAGAGTGGAGCATGGGCTGGTGGCAAGTAAATCCACCGATCAGTACAGAAGAGTGACATGAGATAACTCACATTCTAAAAGGTAACTCGGTACAACTAAGGCTTGGGAAATTGAAGAGAGTTCCCCAAAGCACTTAGCTCGTTTGAGGCTAAGTCAACTCTATAACTCTAGCTTCCTGTCCGCCTGCCTCAGGGATCAAAGATTTTGGTCTCAGCATTGAGATCAAGACCTTTACTCTCTTTGTTCCTTCTAGTTTCTGTCTTTGAAAGTAGCAATTGTAGCATACCTCATATTTCTTCAAATAGCACTGATGAGCAGATGATTTGGAATTATGGGTGGACTTGGTCATTTCAGAAAGCAAGTATTTAAATTTCAGATGAAGTTGATCATTTTAGGGGGATTCTGAAGTTTGGAAACTGTCCACTGTATTCTTTGGTTTGGGAGCTAGTGAAAAGCAAGGAAGGCTGCTGTTGGGCTTTCTTTTATACAGCAGGGTAGCAACCATGAGGGAAATAAACTCAGTAGTTATCCTTGCTTCAGTACCAAGCGTGCAGTGCCCTGTGCTGCAGTCGGAATGGAAACCTATATGCGCTTTCTTGCTAGAACTTGCCAAACAAGCTCTCAAGGTCTATTTGTAAGACAACATAGAGTGGTTAAGCTTCTAAGACTACAGACATATCCAAATGAAGTGATGCCTGCAGCAGTCTGGCTTTCTTTAAAAAAGAGAGTGAGGAGACTGGAACACTATAAATATCTTACCTGATGGTAAGAAAGAAGGTAGACTGAATGTCTCAGATATTGTTTGTGATATGTGATATGTTAGCCATTTGCCTTGGAGAAGATAAAGTTCAGTTTTTAAATTGTTGAACCAGAAGCATGCAAATGCATTATTGGCAACTTGCATGCCTTCTAGGTCCTTTTGAGTCATTAAGAATGTATAAGTTCTCTCCTAGGGAATAATTATTCAAAAAATAGACGAATCTTCGAAACTATACTGATAGCTTTGTAAAATCAATACATACAAAAATGACCATTTTGAGGGTGGGTATAGAACTCTGAATTAAAGGACCTAAGGAGTGATTTTTTTCTTGGTCTGTGCTAGGTCTTCATAGCAGCGTGCAGGCTATTCATGGCTGCGCATGGTCTTTCTCTACTTGCAGCACACAGAGTGTTCTCTAGTTGTGTCTTAAGGGAAGGGTTTAATTGTCCCATGGCAAGTGGAATCAAACCCATCCATGCATTGGAAGGCAGATTCCCAACCACTGGACTTTTACTGGGGAAGTCCCAGTAGTGAATTATTCTACAAGAGGGAACATGACAATAGAGAAGGAATTTAAGACTTGAAACAAAATAACCTTCACAGTGCTGAAGCTCTAGTCAGACTTCCAATCCCTTTTTCCTTCTTTATTTTTTGGAAGACAAATAATAACAATGTTTTTCATATACTTGTCCCACTTTTCTAACCTTCTTTTCTGACCACATGTAAAATCACAAGCCTATATATAAATAAAATATTTTGAGTAAGCTGGGACAATTATAATGAGAAGAAAAATTAAAACTAGAGAAGGTAGAAGTGGGAATGTCATTTTCTATTGGGTAGACTCCTCATCCAGTCACACTCTTTTTTATCTGGACTGTGAAAAAGCAAAACTTACATGTTGCATTATAAATCATCTTTGTTTTTTTATTTTAGAATCTTTTCAAAATTTATTCACTGGGGTATTTTGGGGGGGAAAAATGATCTGACCAAGATCCTGATGGTCACTCAGATAATACAAAGCATTTTAAGTAAAAAACATAGATTTGATTAAAAAATAAACTATCAAGCCCTATTGACAGTCAACAATTTTAAAGTGAACAATTTAAAAGTTTTCTCTCTCATCTAAAAACTACTTTAAACAGGGAAAGGGGGTACTAGCTTATTTTCTCTTTCCATCCCACTCAGTAAGTCAGTAAGTATTTTTACTTTCCTTTTTATTTCGGATTGGTGCTTTAGGAAGGGAGAAAGGATAAGGAGAACAAGAAGCAGCTTTACCTGGCTGTACTATCATAAGACAGTTTTGCTTTCGCTAATCCTGGAAAGGTTTGTTAACTTTAATGGATACCTTTTAGGATTTTTAGGAGACCCCATGCATCTCTGGAAAGTACTCACCTGCAGTTCTTTGGACCACTCTGAATTCATCTTATTTTCCAATGGTGACTGAATCCTTTCAAAGCCTTTGTAAATAAGGTGCATTAATTCAGTTGAATTTTGCTTCATTCGGCTTTCTTCTACAAGTTACCATATTGAAGAGGACCTAATGGGGCCTTATCCTGCTTCTCTGCCACATAAAGAATGTGTCTAGAGTATAGGAAATACTCTGAGATTCTTGGAAATACTAGGAAGTGAAGACCAAATAATCACTTTATCTTGGCTCCACTTTCAGTCTAGCTGTTGGCTTTCTCAATGTTCAGATGAAAGTCAGATGCAAGTCCCTTGTAACCCCTAACTGCCTAAAAGATCTCCGAGAGTCGTATTGAAGCCACTCTTGAAATGACTGGGGAGCCATCAATCAATTGGCAACTGGCTCATAGCACAGCTTATGGCAAAGAGTTTCTCTTTTTATACCGTGTAGGTTTCAAACCTTTTATTTATTTATTTTTTTATGTTGATGAGAGGTTTAAAATCTTCTAATGAAAAATGAAATCCCTTTGGTATTTTTTTCCCCCTAAATTAAATCCCACTGGTATTGGATATCTCTCTCCATCAAATCTTATACTATAATATTCTTAGCAGCTCTTATTACATGTAGCAGGCTATGTCTTCATTAATATCTACCTAGGAAGTTGTTCTCCTTATTGCATCATTTATTAAGGAGCCTTGTATAGATTCTAATATAGACTTTAAATTTTATCCAAGTGTGTACTTGGAAAATATTTATTTTAGTTCACCTAATGTACCTGAATAGATAGCCTGTGTATGCACAGTTTTATTGATATTTATAGGCAATTTATCTCTGTGACATAATTTAATAACCCAGAAGACCTTTATGCTTTTTAATAAATGTCTTCTCTACCTCTAATAATAACTTACATGGTTTTTGAAAGTCCAGCATGAGAGCATTTGTTTTGAATTAGAGTCAGAAAACCTAAGCTTGAACCATTTCCATTTCTTCAGTCAACACCTATAGGATTTGATTGCTAGTAGTGCAAGATATAACTTCTCTGAATTTTAATTTACTCATTTGCAGAATGTGGTCATAAATACCTCTCTTACAGGCTTGTCATATTGATTAAATAAGACCATGATTGTTTAAGGACAGTACAAGCTTAAAGTATGCATCAAATGTAAATCGTTCTGACTACTACTGCCACTGCTGTGGTTACGGCACCGTCAGCACTATCACAGTCCACTTGTGGGAGGAGAGCAGAGGGGTGCATCCAGCAGTGGCTAGCTGTCATGGAAGGGCAGAGTGTAACAGGATGTCTTTGGGACCACGGATAGCCAAAAGCAGGATGAGGGCAATGAGCAGCTTGTTGGAAGAGAGGAAATGGAAGAGGGAGTAAGAGGCATGGTGAAGCGTCTAAGCCAAACACTTCCATGAGTTTGCTGAGGTTTGTTTTGTCTGTGATAGACACTGGCTTCACTTTAGATCTCACTGTCAACTGTAAAGTGGGCCATAGATGTTTGCTTCTCATATTTCCTTCCTAGAAATATAATTTTAATTCTTGACTTAATGAGAAATCTTCTGTTTGTCAGAACAATAAATCACAACATCCTTGGTTTACTTACATTCCAGAGCATGTTGGTTGGTGTTGTCCTGGTTGCCCTATATTGACTGCTCGCACAGAGTCCAGATCTACATGCCCACATGCCAGAATGTGTACGTTTCAGAGCCTGAAAACGCACAGATGTACCGATTAAGGGGTGTGGGAGCAGGGTTTATAGAACAGCTATGTATGACATATGTAAGATGTAACCGTCGTTCCTGCTATATCATGACTTATTTCATAAGGAATAAGGAAAGGACTGAATATTCATTGGAAGCACTATAGCTGAAGCTGTAATACTTTGGCCACCTGATGCGAATAACTGACTCATTGGAAAAGACCCTGATGGTGGGAAAGATGGAAGGCAGGAAAAGAAAGGGATGACAAGAGGCTGAGATGGTTGGATGGCATCACTGACTCAATGGACATGACTTTGAGCAAGCTCAAGGACAGGGAAGCCTGGTATGCTGCAGTCCATGGGGTCGCAAAGAATCAGACACAACTGAGCAACTGGACAACAGCAACAAAGAACAGAACATATTAGGAGAAGAAAAGAAGAATCTCACAATGACAGACTGATGCCAATTAAATAACTTTTAAGAAGAGCTTATCTCTACCATTGACTGAAACAAGAGTTGTAGAGCTTTGCTTTGGATTTTCTGTCTTTAGGCTGACTCCCCAAGGTATATATTTGGGTATTACCTGGAGTTTTCATTGTTGTAAAACTGGGGATGGAAAAAACCAGCTGCAGCTGGCTCTGATCCTGACTTTCAACCTCTTCTCTCTATGTCTCTTCCGTTACATCAAACCAAGTTGTCACTGTTTCAATTAAGTTCAGCTCAGCATGAGCCTGGTCTGTGTTCTAAGCATGGAAATTTATCAAACTTATGCTCCCTTTTAGTAGACATTAAAGATGTTTTTAAAGAGCATCTGGATATTCTTACTGAAAATAAACCAAGTGGCAGCACATGCATAATCACTTAAATATCATTTCTTTCCATAACAGCAGTGAACCTTCTTATTGGCAGTACCAGAGGTTAATTAATAAGACTGTTAATGTGAAGAAGGATGTTTTCATTTCAGATAGGCAACTCTCAGGTGTAAGTATATAGCTAACATTTAAAAAATATGATGTTGATATAGGTAAATACCCAATAGCCATAGAAAATTCAGTTAAATCTGTTTCAGATTGCAGTCATATTCTAAACGAAATCATCTTCTGGCTCAAAAGATATTGTTAGTGTCTTTAGACATAACAGAGCATCTACCCAACTTAAAGAAATAGGTCCTTGGAATTGCACTCATATTAATAATAGTAATAGCATTTTATTATTTGTGTAGCATCTTATATTTTATAAAATAGTTTCATATTCAAATTTAGTCCCCACAAGGGTCCTGTAAGAAAAGAAAAAGTCCTGTAAGACACCATGTTTGTACCTGTGTTTCAGATGATGTTTAATGCACACTCAGTCATGTGTGAATCTGGCCATTATTGAGATAAAGTACAACTCTTCTGTATACATTTATGAGTTATGATAGCTCTAACTCTTTCTCATCTAATTAAAAAATGGATGATTGTCAGGAACCAGAGGAAACGCACTGTCTCACCAACCTTCCTAACATGCACTCCTCTTTGAAAACAGCAAGATGTCAACTGATGTGGAGCTTAAAAAATAGATTGTAAGAGTTTCAGAGGAGTTACAAGTTGTCTTCCCCTGCCTCTCCTCTACTCCACTGCTGCTGCTGGTGATGGGTTAGTTGCTAAGTTGTGTCTGATTCTTGTTGCCCCATGGACTATAGGCTGTCAGGCTCGTCTCTGTCCATGGAATTCTCCAGGCAAGAGTACCAGAGTGGGTTGCCACTTCCTTCTGCAGGGATCTTCCCGACCCAGGGGTTGAATCCGGGTCTCCTACATTGCAGACAGATTCTTTACCACTGAGCCACCAGGGAAGCTCTACTTCACTGCTAGGCATCTTTAATATCCTTCTTTTTTCCCTCCTCAAGCCTCTTTAAAATTCTCTTCCACAAAGCCTCTTCAGTCTAACTTCCTGCGCTTCTTGTCTTCTCCCGTTTCAGGAATCTCAGACGTCTCAGGACTCCGTTGTTTCAGATGTGACTACTGATTTTTCCTTCCTATTTATTCCACCACCTGTATTTTCCTGCCCTCCATTTCCTTTCTTCCCTTTCCTTTCATTTGTGTGCTTGATGTCTTTCAGCTTCTTGAGGATGGAATGATTTCTTTTATTTACTAGATAGATATTTCATCAAGAAGAAAAAATACACTTCCCAAGCAGTATGTCATTCTTATTCCATTCTTTATGTTTGTGCTGAGTGATCATTTACCCTGGCTAGAGAATCAGAAAGGATAGAGATGAGCCGTTTGGCAAGAAAGAGGAGCTACAGGACAAAAGCCAGTCACCTAGCAGATGCCGTCAGTTGCCTCCTCCTGCAAGTGAACCACATTCTCAAAAGATGTTTACTTCCAAGTCTATACAAGTTTGTTTAGAAGCCTCAGCCCCTAAGCATCATCCGGCAGCACAGAATTTTAAAATATTTCTGGCCAGCACTGTGAAAACGGATGCCAATACTGGAACTCTTTCTTCAGTCTATTGAATTCTGACCCGCAGCCAGGCTACTTTAGGAAAGGAGAACAATTTGGCACATATAAATGGAAAGTTCCAGTCACCCAGTCCCTGAAAATGCCCCTCTTTCCAGTTTAGTACAGGGAATAAAGCAGAAGACGGAGACTCGGGAAGCTGGGTCCAGGTCCTTTCAGGTCCACTCACCGGTCATGTGCCCTGGAGATGCTTCACTTCTCAAAGCCTCTGCGTTGTCATTTCTGCAGTGAATTGATTGGCTGTGCCTTCCTCAGTCAGTTGTCAGGGTGGGGAACTGACATGAGGTTTAAAAAAGAAATGTTATGTCGTGGTATAATATCATTATCACTTTTTGTTGCTTTTTCTTTTGCGGTATAGATGTTTCTTGTCGGATTTTGTCATGTCTTAAGTTACACCAAAACAGAAAGTTTACAAGGTTCATTCAGTAACTGAAGCCACCAATGTTTTTAAATATAAAGATGTCTTCTCTAAACATATACATAAAGATGTCTTCTTTAAATATAAAGATGTCCCTGTAAATGCCTGTATCAAGGCTCCATATTTGGTGCAAACTCAGATTTTCAGTTTACTGTTTTCCTTACTAGGACTGGTTATAAATAATAGTAAGTGCTTGGAATGTATTCCTGACATTTATCAGAACAGATGATATTGTAAAAAGGGTAAATGCAGCCAATCTATCATAGTATATGCAAAACTCATTTACAACAGAGTTCAATAATCATTAACTTGTAGAATTTGGGGAAAATGTGTCTCCAGAAATGCTTACTACTTTAGATGAAATCTTCATATACTCTATAACAGATTTCCAAAATTCAGTACAGATAATATATAACAGTCAATAATATAAAAGTAGCAGTATTATTGAACATAATTTTATTTATTCAATAATTATAAGCAATAAAATATAATAACCAAGAGTGTATTTTACTTAGGCAAGCATATAATTCTTTAAAAAATATGAAATGTTTACATTACTTTCCACGATTTGAGACTAGCACAAGCAAAAGTCAGCACAGAGACTCTTTCGTGTGACACAGACACTCACTAATAAGCTTCCTGCTCTCTACCCCTTTAAAATAAATATTTTAAAAATCTTTATTTGCTTACTCATCTGGCTGCATCAGGTCTCAGTTGCTGCATGTGGTATCTTTCACTGTGGTTCACAGACTAGTTGTGGCTCGCTGGCTCAGTAGTTGTGGTGCCTCGGCTTAGGTACTCCAAGGCATGTGGGATCCTAGCTCCCCAAACAGGGTTCAAACCTGTGTCCCCTGCATGGCAAGGTGGATTCTTAGCCATGGTTCCACCAGGGAAGTTCCCTTCTACCCCTGATTTTAGTCAGAGACAAGAGTTAAAGAAGAGCTATTGGTCTGGAGATGGAGTATAATTTCTGGGCAACCAAGAAAGCTAGTATCAGGGATGCCATCATTTTAGAAAAACTCAACTTGAAATCAAGCTCTGTGTGAGAAGACCATTCTTTAGGTGGTGCTCTTGTGTGATTCTGCTTTCTCCTGAAGGCAGACTTCTGACCAGTAATTTATTAAGGAGTGACATGTATCTGTTTGAGGGCAAGACAGAAGGCTCTTCCACTCTCTCAGGATTTCCTCTATACCTCTTTTCCTGAGGACACATAACATTTAAGATAACTTTAAACAGGACAAAAAAAAGGTGAATACATTCCTGTGACTCACATCTGAGTTTTATTCAAGTGGCGAGTACTAGCAAAATGAATCTTAATGGAAACCCTCCTACAGTAAAAAGCCAAAAACAGGTGCAAAGACTTGCTGACAGTTTTGTAGAATGAAGCATCACATACAGCCTCCTAGGGCAGTGGCAGAATAGAGCTTTCCTCAGCTGTCCCTGGAAGGTAACCCTAGGTCAGAAGAGCCACCCATCTCATTTAAACCAGATGAGTTAAAACAGAAAGATTAACAAAGCATTCAGTTTGGCAGATGTACATTCTAATTCAATAAAGATGTGTTTATTCAGCATCTAGTCAACGAAAATCTATTGAGAAACTGCCATTTTCTGGGCTAGCTGTTGGATGTTGAGTTGTAACTTGATTCATATTAAACATGGACAGCATTGCCATTCTAGGAGCTAATTTGGGTAGATTATTCAACAGAAAATGGGTTTCTTACTTTACCCATGACCACTATTACATCACAATAAAAAACAATTCTTGGTAATTTCAAACCCAGGTACAGTTGAAATAGCAACTTAGAGGTGAAAAGACATATATGTCCCTATGTCTCCTCAGGGAAACCCCCTCTTCCTGACTCTGCCTTATAGATCCCTCCATTCGTTTTATTTCCCCCCACTTTTCCCCCCACTGAATTCATGTTCTTGTTTGCTTGTTTCGCAGTTGAATATGATATCATGAAGTGAGGATAATAACTTCAGGTGGAGAATAAGCAGCCAAAAAAAAAAAAATCAGCTAATAGTTTCACTTAAGTGTCCTCAGTAGTAAAGAGCAGGAAAAAGAAACATAGACAATATATAATCTAGGAGCTGAATTATTTTCGAATGGAATAATTTGCAGAGTTCCACAGAGTGACAATAGCTCTTAAATCACACAAAGGGAAAAGCTTATTTCAGCTTCTGGGTTTGCGTGTGACTTTTTTTGCACCCCAAAGCTAGAATTGCTCTGATAATCAGCACACAGAAGAGTTACCCTGCTGGGACTAAATTATAAATAAGAGGAACGTTCAGCGCCCTCAGAGGATTTTACCTGTGGTAATAGTGCTTTCCATCTTTAATACACTTCACTTTTATTATAGGATTATTGCTTTCAGCCCCTCTCTTAAATGTGTAGTTTTGTCAGCACAATATCTCATACAGATAAATAACATTAAATGGGGTTACAATGATTATTAAACATTGCAGTGAAATCTCGTACATCACAGTACCAATATCATTTAGGTGTCCAAAAGATAGGACAACTTCCTATATGAAGCAGTAAACATGACTTTCTTTTATGTGATGAAAATAAGAATAGGCTGAGTCCATCATGTCTGTCTAAACAAACGGTATATCTATCCTGGGACATTTGCAACCCATATGGAAGGTGACTGATACAACTCTGACTTATGTCTGCATGGGTAGGCAGGTTGTGGTTACATTCTTTTGCAGATGCATACAAAATGGCACAAGAAGAACAAATAAATTACTGCATTTAGAACAGATGTTGAACAAATAATCCGAACAAAATTGTCCTGGAAATTCTTTTATCTAGAATGATGCTACCTCCTTAGAAAGTTTAGCATACTACCTGAATGGACAGGTGCTGACTGATAATATTAGCCACATATGACTGCAGCCATGAAATTAAAACACACTTACTCCTTGGAAGAAGAGTTATGACCAACTTAGATAGCATATTCAAAAGCAGGGATATTACTTTGCCGGCTAAGGTCTGCCTAGTCAAGGCTATGGTTTTTCCAGTAGTCATGTATGGATGTGAGAGTTGGACTGTGAAGAAGGCTGAATGCTGCAGAATTGATGCTTTTGAACTGCGGTGTTGGAGAAGACGCTTGAGAGTCTCTTGGACTGCAAGGAGATCCAACCAGTCCCTTCTGAAGGAGATCAGCCCTGGGATTTCTTTGGAAGGAATGATGCTAAAGCTGAAACTCCAGTACTTTGGCCACCTCATGCGAAGAGTTGACTCATTGGAAAAGACTCTGATGCTGGGAGGGGAGGGATTGGGGGCAGGACGAAAGAGGATGAGATGACTAGATGGTATCACTAACTCAATGGATGTGAGTCTGATTGAACTCTGGGAGTTGGTGATGGACAGGGAGGCCTGGCGTGCTGCGATTCATGGGGTTGCAAAGAGTTGGACACGACTGAGCGACTGAACTGAACTGAACCATATGAAGTTTCCCTCTGGAATATAATGGCTTATTTTTGTTTATAGATGTAATATTGTTTGACCTTCCTTATCAGGGATCATGTTCTGTTGCATGTTGCTTGATGATGATTCACGTGTTCACAGATGCATAGACCTAGTATCCAAAGTTGCAAGCCCTACTGCCCCTACTGGCTTTGCTTTTCATTCACCAAGCTCTATGTCTTCTGCTCCCTGTGTATTAATTTGTGGGTTGACAGCATCTGCCATGACTATGACCATGAACAAATGTGGGGAACATGAGTGCAGTGAGATCCTGTTCGTTGGTATCCTTTTCATTCCAGATTTCCTCTTTGGTGACGGCCATTGGTGATCAGCCCATTCAGTAATGCACACTCCGCCTGGCTGCCTTTCTCAGTAGGTTTTCTAGGATGTTCTCAACAAAAACTGCTCCTCCAGGCCAGCTTCATGTGTTTGGACTCAGATTCTGTTCCTCCTGGGATTTCATCAGAGACTTAAATCTTTGAATCTTAGTATCTACCACAAAGACCCTCTTCTCTTAATAATATCATGTATATCTGTTACCTATGAAACTTAAATCTTTTTTGAGGTATCTTTATTTCCAGCCTAAACTAACTTTTGAAGTTAATCCTTAAATTCTTAGGTTGAGTAATCATGACTAAGATAACATNATATGAAGTTTCCCTCTGGAATATAATGGCTTATTTTTGTTTATAGATGTAATATTGTTTGACCTTCCTTATCAGGGATCATGTTCTGTTGCATGTTGCTTGATGATGATTCACGTGTTCACAGATGCATAGACCTAGTATCCAAAGTTGCAAGCCCTACTGCCCCTACTGGCTTTGCTTTTCATTCACCAAGCTCTATGTCTTCTGCTCCCTGTGTATTAATTTGTGGGTTGACAGCATCTGCCATGACTATGACCATGAACAAATGTGGGGAACATGAGTGCAGTGAGATCCTGTTCGTTGGTATCCTTTTCATTCCAGATTTCCTCTTTGGTGACGGCCATTGGTGATCAGCCCATTCAGTAATGCACACTCCGCCTGGCTGCCTTTCTCAGTAGGTTTTCTAGGATGTTCTCAACAAAAACTGCTCCTCCAGGCCAGCTTCATGTGTTTGGACTCAGATTCTGTTCCTCCTGGGATTTCATCAGAGACTTAAATCTTTGAATCTTAGTATCTACCACAAAGACCCTCTTCTCTTAATAATATCATGTATATCTGTTACCTATGAAACTTAAATCTTTTTTGAGGTATCTTTATTTCCAGCCTAAACTAACTTTTGAAGTTAATCCTTAAATTCTTAGGTTGAGTAATCATGACTAAGATAACATATTTCTTTATATTTCAAATGTATCTTTTTGAAGACTTTAAGAGGTATATCCAACCCTCACAAAAGAAAGAAGGTAGATGCATTTACTTTGCAATCCAATTATTCCCCGATATAGGTACTGTTCTTATACCACCTTCTCACAAGATTAAAAAATATCCTAAGCTGTAGGGCAGTTATATTAAATTTTTATATACTAGAGAGTTGTTCCTCAGCATCCATGGGAATTTGGTTCCAAGATTTCCCTGCAATACCAAAGTCAGAGATGTAAAATTCCCATTTATATAATAGTGCTTGCATGTAACCTATGCAATTTCTCCTGTATACTTTAGATCATCTCTAGATCACTTCAGTTCAATTCAGTCACTCAGTCGTGTCCGACTCTTTGCAACTCCATGAACCGCAGCACACCAGGCCTCCCTGTCCATCACCAACTCCCGGAGTCCACCATGTCCATTGAGTCAGTGATGCCATCCAACCGTCTCATCCTCTGTCTTCCCCTTCTCCTCCTGCCATCAATCTTTCCCAGCATCAGGGTCTTTTCAAATGAGTCAGCTCTGTGCATCAGGTGGCCAAAGTATTGAAGTTTTAGCTTCAACATCTGTCCCTCCAGTGAACACCTAGGACTAATCTCCTTTAGGATGGACTGGTTGGATCTCCTTGCAGTCCAAGGGACTCTCAAGAGTCTTCTCCAACACCATACTTCAAAAGCATCAATTCTTCTGTGCTCAGCAGAATCTGACTACATGACTACTAGATCACTTACAATACCTCAAACTATGTAAATACTATATAAATAGTTGCTAAATGTGGCAAATTCAACTTTTGCAGTTGGAACTGTCTGGATTTTTTTTCCTAAATATTTTTTATTTATGGTTGAATTTGCAGATGTGGAACCTGCAATTTTAGAGGTCTGACTGTATAAAGAAATATTTCCCTGAGATATCTGTTGTTTATGCTTCCAAGGAATAGTGTTTGGACCCATCAAATCAATTAGCTCTAATATTGAAAAATAACCACTTCTAAGTTTTGTTGCCCTTAACACCTATAGCCTTAAGGTCTTCTTTTTTTAATCTCCTTCCACATGTGCTCATAAATAGTTTAAGAACTTAAAATTCATATAAGTTCACCTTTGTGCCATTGCCCCTTTAGGTGTGTTCAGTTAAGTGAAGAATGAGCCTATGACTTGTCCTGCCTTCCTCCTCTTTGACTGTTATGGGAAGAAAATTAATTGATATATAGGTTCCAGATTGGAATCATGGAGATAAGAGATGTACATAGAGAGAAGGAGATGGGCAAGATTTACTTGTTATTATTGCTAGTGATGTTTTCATCCTCTTAAGAAGCTAATTTTGAACTTTTACCCACAATTCCTCTTTCAAAAGTCTAGGAAGAATATTATTTTGTCCTAAAGATTTTTCTGCATTAGTCTAAAAGCCTAAAAAATGAGGCTAAACGAATAGAAAATGCAGTGACATCCTATGTGATTTTTTTCCTGTTGCTGTCCTGTTTAATATTTATCTAGATAAATAACATTTCTTTAACTTGTAAATGCTTCACCTCACCCCCACCTACAGACATACATTGGATTTTTCCACAAAAATTACTGAGATGGTTAAACATAAATGTTTTTCAGATGTTATTTTATGAAGAAGAAGACAGGAAACAAAAATTCCTATGTGATCATGTATATAAAACAAGTGTTTTAAGCAGTTAAAAAAGAAAAGTCTGTTGCAAGCAGCAGTTTCTTGGATGATACTGTAAATCCTTGATACTATTCCTATTTATCATGGAAGAATACTCAGGTATGATGCTGTTAAAGTGCTACACTCAATATGCCAACAAATTTGGAAAACTCAGTTGTGGCCACAGGACTGGGAAAGGTCAGTTTTCATTCCAATCCCAAAGAAAGGCAATGCCAAAGAGTGTTCAAACTGCTGCACAATTACACTCATCTCATACACTAGCAAAGTAATGCTCAAAATTCTCCAAGCAAGGCTTCAACATTACGTGAACCAAGAACATCCAGATGTTCAAGCTGGATTTAGAAAAGGCAGAGAAACCAGAGATCAAATTGCCAACATCATAGAAACGTTCTTTGGATCATAGAAATGTTTCTTTGGATCATAGAAAAAGCAAGAGAGTTCCAGAAAAACATCTACTCCTGCATTATTGACTACACCAAAGCCATTGACTGTGTGGATCATAACGAACTGTGGAAGATTCTTCAAGAGATGGGAATATCAGACCACCTGACCTGTCTCCTGAGAAATCTGTATGCAGGTCAAGAAGCAACAGTTAGAACTGGACATGGAAAAAAGGACTGGTTCTAAATTGGGAAAGAAGTACATACAGACTGTGTTGTCACCCTGCTTATTTAACTTATATGAAGAGTATATCATGTTAAATGCCAGGCTGGATGAAGCACAAGCTGGAATCAAGATTGCCAGGAGATATATCAGTAACCTTAGACAAGCAGATGATACCTTATGACAGAAAGCAAAGAGGAACTAAAGAGCCTCTTGATAAAAGTGAAAGAGGAGAGTGAAGAAGCTGGCTTAAAACTCAGCATTCAAAAAGCTAAGATCATGGCAACCAGTCCCATCACTTCATGATAAATAGATAGGGAAACAATGGAAACAGTGAGACTTTATTTTCTTGGGCTCCAAAATCACTGCAGATGGTGACTGCAGCCATGAGACTGAAAGATGCTTTCTCCTTGGAAGAAAAGATATGATCAATCTAGGCAACATATTAAAAAGCAGAGATATTACTTTGCTGACAAATGTCCATCTATTCAAAGCTCTGGTTTTTCCAGTAGTCATGTATGGAAGTGAGTTGGACTATAAAGAAAGCTGAGCAGTAAAGAATTGATGCTTTTGAACTGTGGTGTTAGAGAAGACTCTTGAGAGTCTCTTGGATTGCAAGGAGATCAAACCAGTCAATCCTAAAGGAAATCAGTCCTGAATATTCATTGGAAGGACTGATGCTGAAGCTGAAGCTCCAATACTTTGGCTACCTGATATGTGGAGCCGATTCACTAAAAAAGACCCTAATGCTCAGAAACATTAAAGGCAGGAGGAGAAGGGGATGACTGAAAATGAGATGGTTGGATGGCATCACCAATTCAATGGATATGAATTTGAGCAAACTCTGCATGTTGGTAATGGACAGGGAAGCCTGGCGTGCTACAGTCCATTGGGTGGCAAAGAGTCAGACATGACTGAGTGACTGAACTGAACTGATAGATATAGATGTAGATATAATACCAGTACATGATGAATTAACTGAGTTTTGTGTATTTAATTTTTTAATGCTGAGAAAAAAGACTATAGCATGCAAATAAATGTCATTCTCTCCTGTAAAAATCTTTTAATTATAAACTGGTAAGAACAAACAAAAAGTTAACAAGCAAACAACTTCCTGGAAACTCTACTGACAAGTATCTTTTGTTTCACGGCTTCATCATTTTTAACCTTGTGTAGGTTTGGAGAAGGCAATGGCACCCCACTCCGGTACTCTTGCCTGGAAAATCCCATGAGTGAAGGAGCCTGATGGGCTGCAGTCCATGGGGTCACTGAGTTGCACACAACTGAGCGACTTCACTTTCACTTTTCACTTTCATGCATTGGAGAAGGAAATGGCACCCACTCCAGTGTTCTTGCCTGGAGAATCCCAGGGACGGGGGAGCCTGGTGGATTTGCGCAGAGTCAGACACAACTGAAGTGACTTAGCAGCAGCAGCAGCAGTAGGTATGGTTTTAAGTGCTTCAAATATGAGAAAAAACTTTTTTCAGCATCTGCTACTGCTAAGTCACTTTAGTCATGTCTGACTCTGTGCGACCCCATAAATGGCAGCCCACCAGGCTCCCCCATCCCTGGGATTCTCTAGGCAAGAACACTGGAGTGGGTTTTCAGCATCTAGTAAGTGTTCAATACATATATTTTGAATTAATTACTGAAACTCTAGCACATATATCAAGGAAATTTATTTCATGTAGACCAATATTTTTAAGAATAAAAATTTTTCTGAAAAGTAAACAAAGCAGTGGTATAGATTTCAGTCATAGAACACTAACTACATAGAAAATCATCAGTTGTATTAACATTCTTTCCTTTATATCCCCAGTTCTTAAAAGCTCCTGACAAGTATCTGTTCTTCCATTACTGAAATCCTGATTAAAGGATCAGTAAGATAATAATGAATCTGAGTGAACTCCGGGAGCTGGTGATGGACAGGGAGGCTTGGCATGCTGCGATTCATGGGGGCGCAAAGAGTCGGACATGACTGAGTGACTGAACTGACTGACTGACTGAAGATAATAATGAGAAAACGAAGCAGAAGTACACGCTACCCAGTATAATAACAACTTATTTTTTAATCATATTCCAGTACAACCTCTGTGTCTTTCAAATTCTAATACATGGACTAAGAATGGAAACTGAGAGCAAAGTTCAAAGGCAGTCTGAAGAGAACATGTAAATTTTGAAACTAATATACTGAAGGTGAGGCAGCCCAGACAGGAAAAGTCTTCTGAGATGATTCACAATGAAGAGGTGAAATTTAATGAGAAAATAGAAAGGAAGTAGATAGAACATGACAGAGAAGAGCCAGATGTGTGTGTGTGTGTGTGTGTGTGTGTGCGTCCTCAGTTGTGTCTGACTCTGTGACTTCATGGACTGTAGCCCACCAGTCTCCTCTGTCCATGGAATTTTATAGGCAAGAATCCTGGAGCCAGTTGCCATTTCCTTCCCCCGGAGAATCTTCCTGACTCAGGGATCAAGTCTGGATCTCTTTCATCTCCGCGTTGTTGGTAGATTCTTTACCACAGCACCTCCTGGAAAGCCCAGAGGAGAATCTTAAAATGAGAAGAGTCTTAGTTATCTGGGGCTATTCTAGTCCATGGTCAAATAAGTGGCCATCCGGGCCTTATTGGAGAGTCAGACAGACAGACACATAGACACACACACACAGAATCAGAAAGAGACGTAGACGAAGAGAGGGAAAGAGAGAATGCATTAAACATATTTGCAGTTCAATATAAAATGTCCGAATTCCACATTCTAAATATTTCTCCAGACAGTGGTAATTAATTTCTATCTGAAACTGAAATTACAACCGCCTCCAAGTTTTTGGATTTAATAACTTTTATAGACCAGAGTTCTGGTCCTCCCTCTTGCCTGAATATGTTTTCCATGAAATATTCTACTCTTCTCCGCCTCCTTTTTATATTAACATGAGGATAGTTTTCCATCTGTGATCCCTCAGAGGTATAAAGCCCATCAGTTTGGATGCTGGCATGAGGAACTGGGGAGACCTCATTCAGCACTGTTAGTCAGGGGTAGGATGAGGGGGAGACAGGATTGACAGGGACAGCAGAGTGGCTGGTGCAGCGGGTCACACATGACCTCACATTTGACATATAATTAAGGTCTTCTGTCCTGCTTATCTCTTTCTAAAATTATTAAGTGCTTTGATGACCTTTAGGGGAACAGTGTGCAATTTGAAGTCGTGTTCAAACAATGAATGACAGCACTTAATAACACCTGAGAGGGACTCAGGAAATCCAAGGGAACACATTAGCATGCCATAAAACCCTAGAAATAAAGCCCTGATTTTGAGACATTATTTATACTCAAAGTACTTCTTCCATGAAAGAATAGAAAATCAAAAAAAGTTCATTACAGCTAAGACATTTAAATAGCAAGCCAAAAATTTTAACTTTTTTTCATATTAATCAGCTTTTCTATCACCTACTTAGAACAGATCCCTATAAAGAGAGCATGACACTATATGATTGTGCCTTGCATCTGTAGGGGCCAAAATCATGCAGAAAATAATGGCTCTACCAGAGATAAACAGTTATTCCTATTGTCTTTGAATGAAAGCAAAGCAAAAAACAACAAAACATGACCAAGGGAAACATAAAACATCAATATGGTTCAGAGGCTTTGATTCAAAATAGAAAGCCGACAAAAATTAGGTTAATTCTTCATGAAAATACATCTTCTCAGCCAGTAGGCTATCATGCAACATATTCGAGGATTTATACTGAACTACCTATGGCCATTATCGTACAGTTAGCTTGGGAATAATCATTCAGTGAATTCAAGAAGACGAAACCAGATGGTTTTTGTCTCAAACATTGGTATTTACCTTGCCTACTGAAAGAATATCAATTGAAAATCTTGCTGTTGTAGGTTTTAGTTTTTGTTTTCTAGTGTTATTTTTGCCTTTTCCCAAGTAATTAATGGCTTGGGTTTCCATGTTGTAATGAGATTCATGATAAGCCTCTGTCCATGCACAAATGTATCACTAGACAGAAATGTTATTAACGCATGTACGGTTTCTCTGTTTTTTTTTTACGTGCATGTTTGTTTGTGACTCTATAAATCACAAAGCATATGTTTAAGTGGTCAATGCAGAGACAAAGAGAGATAAAGGGCTTCAGGAAGTTCTCTCATCTTTATATCTATCTCCTCTTTCACTCTACTTGCTTTTCTAAAATGCAATCACCATTTCACTACTGCTTTTTTTCTTCCTTTCAGCACAGAATCTCAGTCCATCCCTACAGCGCTGAACTCAAGTCGGATAGCATCTATAGGAAAATACTCCACTGTACATTTTATTTCTCTCATAGTTTCTCTTCTTTGTAGTAGAAAGAAGCCCAGGTTTGGGTATCATTATTGGATTACTTCTCCCACAAAACAGGAATAAAAATTCAGCTTCTCTTTTAGACTAACTGCGAGCAGGCTTGTTACTTCTCAGCAAGTGCATTTTATTTTCTGTTTACGAAGTACTTCCATGGTATAAGATGGGAGATTTAAAGAAAAATATTTCCATTTGTTTCCTACTGTTGGTAAAGTAGAATATTCTTGTTCAAAATCCTAGAGTAAATTGTGCCAGCTGTTTATTAACATAGTCCAGTTTTTGTTGTTCTTTTCCACCTGAAGAAATCTAAAATGTGAAGCAAACTAACTGGGAATAAGTAAATCTGGACTATATCAAGTTCTAGCATAGTTGGGGAAGATACTTAACTCCTTTAAGTATCTTTAAGTCTTTTTCCTCTTCTGTAAGATAAGGAGTACAGTAATGTGAGTAATTTTTAAACTAGAAAACATATTATGGTAGTAATAGCAGGATATCTTATCTTTACATGCTGGAAATGACCTAGAAAGGCTGAGTTCTGTTTTTTATTGGCTTGAGTTAATTTCTTTCTTGGCCATGGAGCCATGGAAAATCATTATATCATTCTGTTACATCCTAGGTTTCTATCTGAGACTTCAACGAATTACTCCTAAATTATTAGTTATAAAAAGAATCTTAATATACATGGATCAAATTCTCTAATTTTACACATGAAGTAATTAGTTTGAATAAATAAACAGTCTATGTCTAGATCTTAGAGCTAATGACCAACACAATCTGAATTGCACTTGAAATTTTCTTGACTTTAAGTTACGGTTTTATTACTGCTTATTGTATAGAACTATTCAAGTGGGTGTTGGATGGGTATGAAAAGCATGGGTTTAGCATGTTAAAGTGTTATTAACATCTTCATAAAGGCGTATTCTGTGTTTGCAGCTAAAACAGGATAAACTGAGAGCCCTCATAAAAGTCATAGCTGAAAGGTTTTCAGTAAACCTCCAATATATGTTAAATATTAAAGCTCTCTTAGCAAGTCAAAGTTATTCAGAGTCTAGTGATTACAGTGCCCAGGTGCTTCCAGGAATACATTATCTTGGACCTAAGTGAGAGCAAGTTAACCAATGTTTCACTTCTTAATTAGTCCTTGTCGGCCACTGAAGGGCCAAGGCTGCTGGTGGTGGCACTAGAGCCATCTCTGGTATTACTGAAGTCGTTCGGACAAACTCAGGTGCTCAGATAATCACAATCTAGATCTCAAATGCGATAAAGAAGCTTTGTAATCCATCTAATTCCATAAGCTCAATTGCAGTCAACCCTGCTTGAATTTCACGGGACACAAAATATGTTAGTTCTGTGGCCATCCAGAGACATGGGGTGCTACCTTGGAGGGAATTGTCTTTTCACATTGCTCAATGACAGTTCTCTACCATTTCTATCACCCATTAAGCGGGCAACTTTCATCACAGTAGTTGCCACACTACAACTGAGCATGCTGGGTGACTAATTGACGGATCACACGTTATTATGATGTTTCATACAAGAGTCATCTAAAGGTATGCCATACTTTGGAAAACTCAGTATAAAGCTAAAGAAAACGAACCATAATTTTAAGTAGTTTATAATCAGTAAGGATGGATTATTCATATTTTAGAATTTTATCACTTTTAAAATGGTTCAGTACTGAGATTCTTTATAGACTGTTCATGGGAAAGTATATATGTGCTTTCATTTATTAAAAATCTAATAGAGTTGTTCAGGAAGCAGTCCACTGTGCAGAGTAAGACATACTTGTACAACGTCCGGGGACTTCTCTTAACTTTAAACTTTGAGGGAATCAAACTTATGCATACTTTCTCAATTACACATTCACTTGTGATTCTGACCAAGGGATAAAACAAAGAGTTATAAGTGATTTAAGAAGGTGATCATATATATGTCCATATTTTCCCAAGACAGTCCCAGTTTATATCAGTTATTTTGAAGTAATTGTTAACAGTGTTTCCCTTCATCCTCAAACGTGTCTTGGTTTGGATTCCATGGTCACCTTGATGTTAGAGTTGCTGTACAATGGAATAAGATTATTGTTAGCTTAAACAGAGTGGTATTACACATGGAAATTTCAGCCAGGACTCAAAGCAGTGTCATTAGGACATACATTCATTAGTTCATTATATTCAAACTTAAGCAAGTATTTCGTGGGCATTGTGTGCCAATAAATATTTTTGAACAATTTATTGAACATTACATATAGGATCAGAGAAAGCAATGGCAGCCCACTCCAATATTCTTGCCTGGAAAAATCCCATGGACAGAGGAGCCTAGTGGGCTACAGTCCATGGGGTCTCTAGGGGTCAGACATGACTGAGCAACTTCACTTTCACTTTTCACTTTCATGCATTGGAGCAGGAAATGGCAATCCACTCCAATGTTCTTGCCTGGAGAGTCCTAGGGACGGGGGAGCCTGGTGGGCTGCCATCTGTGGGGTCGTACAGAGTCAGACACGACTGAAGGAAGTTAGCAGCAGCAGCAGCATATAGGATGCCAGAGGTTCAAATGTGATTTTTAAATGAGCAAAATATATGAAGTATGCATTGTATATTTCATTTAATATTTCATAAGAGAGGTTGCAGTTCATACTGTATAAATGAGGAAAAGGGTCTTCAGAGATTTTATATCTTGCTTATTACTACCCAACTCATGTATGGTAAAGTTGGAATTCATAGCCATTCATTTTTCAAATGTTATACGTATCTCTCTATTATTTTACCTTTTAGGCTTGAGAGATTCATGAAAGAATCTTGTGCTTAGTTTATGGGTAAAAACAGATAGAGGTGATGATGAAAAAGGAATGGGTAGAGCCCTCCTCAGTACGGCAGCTTCCTGAGCTCCTGGGACCACCCAATGTGAGAGCATGTCTAGGTCCTAGCTCGATAAGGAAATTGAGACCCATGCGGATACACTCACAGAGATAGCATGGCTGTCCAGCCCACAGAAACATATGCTGTTCCATAGAGTCTTCCATCTGGTCGGATGCATTTTATTTACTGTGCAATACCCCCGAAAGTTAATTCCTCTTTTACTTCATGGACTCCTTACCCCCTTACCAACTCTGTTCTTTATCCTTCAAAAGAGGAAGAATATTTCTTTAAATGTGCAACAGTTTCTAAAATTTTTAAAGTCCAGAAGAAACAAAACAGAAAGAATTTAAAAAAAAAAAAACAGTGAAAAGAAAGATCTTTAGAAATCTTGAAACACACACAATATTAAAATCAAACCAAAAACAAAGGGATTTCACACTTGTAAAGTTTCCAAAAAGCAATGCTTCTTTGTGGTATTCTCACAAAATAGCAACCCACTCCAGTACTCTTGCCTGGAAAATCCCATGGATGGAGGAGCCTGGTAGGCTACAGTCCATGGTGTTGCAAAGAGTTGGACACGACTGAGCAACTTCACTTTCTTTCTTTCACAAATTACAGGGTCCAAGGGATGTTAAAGAGATCCCATGAACTTCCAAGAATCCCATCTGGCAATACCAGCATATAAATAAGCTGGTTGTCTTTTCATTCCACACCTCCACCAACCCCCACAAGTTCCTCAGATATAGTTAAGAAAGAAAGAAGAAAAAAATGTTATGCCTTACACAAATGTTATGGATTTATGCCTAGCCTTTGAATTATAGCAATGAAAAAGAGTTTTGATTAGCCATGCAAGAGACACATTCAAAGCCGACATGACTATTCTGCTTACCAAAAGGAATCCTTTTTCTAAACTAAAGTAACGGGTGGTGGTGTCTTACCTACTACAACGAAAAATTGGAAATGGCCATTCTTAGACTAGGAATAGTAAAAACTAGAAAAAGGATGAGTTAGGGCTTTCCTGGTGGCTTAGAGGTTAAAGCGTCTGCCTCCAGTGCAGGAAACCTGGGTTTGATCCCTGGGTCGGGAAGATCCCCTGGAGAAGGAAATGGCAACCCACTCCAGTATTCTTGCCTGGAGAATCCCATGGACAGAGGAGCTTGGTAGGCTACAATCCACGGGGTCACAAAGAGTCAGACACGACTGAGTGACTTCACTTTCAGGGTTAGATTTAGTTGCATATTATAGCAAACTCAAATAAAGCAGCTTAAATAAATGAGGACTTTTGGTTTTCTTTAATGTGAAATAGTCCAGAAGAGATACCCAGGGCTGAAATTATATCAGAACTGCTCTGGACCTGTCATTTGGTTCTGCCATCTTTAATGTACGGTTTGCATCCTCAAGGTTCAAGGGCATTTTCGGAGGGCCCACCATTATGTTTCATCTCTCCTTCAGAGAACGTCCAGAAGCCTCTGTCCGTTGACTTTCACTTATGTCTTCTGGAGCCACTCTAATTGCAAAGGAGGCTGTAGAATGGAGGTTTTTAACTGAACTCATTGGCAGTAATACAGTTATTTTCTTATGAAGGGGGATGGGAATAATAAATATTGGAGAGAACACATTGCATCTTTATTATTAAAGTGCACATGATGAGAGGAAAACAGAGACTCCTTACCTTTATGAGCCCTTCCCTATGGGAGTTGCTGCTCTAGTGACAATGTCTCTGCCGCTTAACTCTGGGGTTCCGGGGGGTGGGGGCAGAAACGAGCCTGGCATAGTGTCTTCTCTCTTTTGCAAGGAAGGGACTTCCCTGTAAATTCTGGCTGCTGCTTTACCTTGAGTTGGTAATAAAACTTAAATAGAAAGGGAATAGTTCTTTCTGACTTAAAGGAGACAGTGACAGCAGTATTTTAGTAACGTGCAAACATTGGGGAGACAGCAAAATATAGTTCCTTGCTATGTTAATTCTGTTGCTTCAAAATGTATTTTTCTTAATAGAGGTTAAATAGAATGATGCTAAAGCTGAAACTCCAGTACTTTGGCCACCTCATGTGAAGAGTTGACTCATTGGAAAAGACTCTGATGCTGGGAGGGCTTGGGGGCAGGAGGAGAAGGGGATGACCGAGGATGAGATGGCTGGATGGCTTGACTGACTCAATGGGCCTGAGTCTGAGTGAACTCCGGGAGTTGGTGATGGACAGGGAGGCCTGGCGTGCTGCGATTCATGGGGTCGCAAAGAGTCGGACATGACTGAGCGACTGAGCTGAACTGAATATATCCAAAATACATGGTGGTGCCAGCATCAACTCCTAAAAGCCATTTCTTCTTCTCTGACCTTTATCACTATTTGTTAAAAAAAAAGGGAAGGACCTCCTCAAAGTCCACTTACATTGTTAAAGTTCTACTGTTTCTTTCCACTTAAATGAGTATCTATTATATTCTGGATGCAGAGAATATGGACATTTAAAAGATGCACCTGCCTTGCATTCCGGCTGCGTGTACACAGTGGGAGTCCATTCTCCTCGATGTACTGCAGAGGTTCTCAGTCCTGACTGTGTGGAGGTAGTGGTCAGAGACACTCTGCTTCAGACCCCTAAACTGGTATTACCAAAGACTAGGATGAGGTGTCTGTGAAATAGTGCTTTAAAGTGCTTAGCAGGTTCCTGCCTCCAGGAAAGGAACACCCAGTGTTTATTATCATTATTGTTAGCATTAGTGTGGCTATCTCCCTAACATCCCTGCTTGTTCCATTTGTAATCTTTTCCTCCCACATCAGACAAAAGTAAATAGTTATTCTCCCCATTTCCCCTCTCTCCCTGTATCCTCTTTCTCTCCTCCCTGTACACTTCTCTGCACGCCTCTGAACTCACTTCTTTGTGAAATGCCCGTCTTTTTAGGGTGTCTTTGGAGAGCTTTGAAACTAATATAGTTAAATCGGGACTGAAGGCGCACATACAAGCAACTGATCAATAGTTCCCCTCTAATGTGTTCATCTTCCATCGCCACCGAAAATAATAGTGAAACTTTCCTATTTATTGTACACCCTCCATCTTGTGCTCTGCACATACCATGGTTCCCTATAAATGAAATCCTCGGATTTTTCTTGTCTCTTGGTTTCATCTCACCTCTGAGTGATTCTGACCTTTCTGCCCTCTTCCAAAGGCCTTGGCTTGCAAGCAGCATAATAAATTCCCATTTCATCATCATTAACTGTCAACTGGAAATCCACAGCCAGGTGAAGGGCAGAATAGGAACCCATGTCTTGCCACTAAAATATGCTGGAACTCTAATAGCTCATTAGCATACCATACACAAGCATCCTGCCTTTAATTAGTTACGTGGTGTGATAATTAAGTAGCATTTCTCTCCAGTTTCCCCTTGTGTGGGGGAGAAAAAGGGAGGGAAGAGGTTGGCTATTGGTAGAAGTGGTGCTAAATGCTAAGTAGAAAGTTTTAGGTAATTGTGACCCTGGAGAAAACAGCTAGCAAACTCTCAAGAGGAGAGAATAACATTCTTCCCTTACATTAAAAAAAATCAATGGACAAAAGCCTCCTGCTCTCTGTTCATGCTGATATTTGAAGGAGAAACGTTTAAAAATTTAAACCAAAGATATGAGATTTTGATATGAGAGTACAATGTATTTTAGAGAGCCAGTCCAGGTCAGAGGAAGAGGACAAGGGGAAAATAAATGCCCAAATCACAAGCTGACAAAGGAACCTTAGTGCGGCCTTATTTGTTCAGCACAGAAACATTTGAGCAGGCCTACATGTAAGCCCCAAAGAATGACCAAGCTAGTTATGCTGTTGGCTGTAACATGTTCTCTCACCTGCAGAAAGATAATGTGTCTGTTCTCTTGATAGTTGTTATGACACTGATATGAAGCATAGCGTTGCAGGGAGAAATTTCCCCTCATAAGGACTCCCTCACCCTGGAACAGTTATTTAAATCACTATGGCCAGAGCAGCAGGACGTATAAACTAGAGCCATATTCTGGCAAAGTGTAAACTGTTGTGTTTCTTCTATGAGGAAGCAGATGGCAGCGCTCTGAGCCCTCTATATGTGGATTGGAAGTTACCATATCATCAAAAGGACAGATGTAAACCTGTTATGATATAAAGTACCAAATGCAACTCCGCATTGAACATTAATAGTAATACAGACATGTAATCTCTTAGAAGTCATAACTACTACAGACAAGTGCCAAATTCCCAATTTAATTTTTTTTCCCCAACATAAACTTTAGTTTTTCTGTAGGTGACCCTTCCTCAGGAAGAAAAAAAAAAATTGTCAGCTTTGGAGCTCCTGAGCAGATGCTTTTTCAGGCCAAAGATGGTTTTCAGTAAAGTATGTGCAGCATTACAAACCTGCTTAAAATGACAGCGTAATCTCTAACTAACCTCTTTCAACTGAAAATCAATATATAGAGAGATAATAACGCACATGTAATATGTGGGCATTAGATAGCACTTGTCACGTCACTACAGAGGCTGTCAAAGAAATGGATGACTCTAAAATTGAGACTTGGGAAATAAGTGGATTAAACATAAATAGAATATGGCTGATGAGTTTAATGCTTACCTATCCCCACCTCCATTTTCTCTAACTCTTCTGTATCCCTTGTTATTCACAGCAAAGCAGAAACACTGAACAGGCTCCCTTAGCCCCTGTGGGCCTCCCAAAGAGTCTGACGTCAGAAGCAGAACTGTGCCAGCGTTCAGCTGGGCTGCACTAGGGCTACGGCTTAAGTGCCTGCCAAGCCGCCCCCTTCCCCTCTTCGGGAAATATCACAAAGACATTTCAGAATTGTCCTAGCTTGGCAGGCAGTCAATTCCAGATAACTCTCCATCTTGGCCCCCAATGAAATCCAGATTGGAGGTCCAGATTAAGAATAAAATCTGAAAGAAAAAAAAACCAGAGGAAAAATGTTTTTCTTCATCACAAAAGAGTGAATCTTTAGGGCTCTACCAAACACAGAGGAAGAGATCGAGGAGGCAGCAGAGTATACTGAGCATTTCTGACTTTAATTCGCTGAGCGATTATACCTAACTAGGGTCCTGCAGAACTAGCAGATGGCTTGATACTAAAAGGTGGCACTTTCCCTTAAAGATAGGCAGGTGGTATTAGCCAAATGCAGTCTGAATGTTCCGCTGCCATCCTGCCTGGTAGTAACACACTACTGTTGCAAATGGCCACACTACCGTTGAAAACACACTATCGTTTTCAGAGGGAGCCTCTTGGAACTGATCTGTACTTTGTTCTTGCTTCTTATTCTTCCAAGCACCTGAGTGTGCTCCATTCCTGTCTGACTAAAGAAGCTACAGATGACGCCCTTCTACTTTCAGGAAGAATCCTGGCCTCAAAACCGTGCTGCCATAATTCCTTAGAAGTCAACGATACAGCAAAGTAATATATTTTCCATGTAGATAAATATAAGTGATGTTAAGGAATCGAGTCATTAATTGTAGTGAGTCTTATAAATACAAGCTCACACGTCTGGAACTCTGTACTTAAAAACATATAACCACTGATCTAATGAGAGGCAATATAAAAACTTGTGATTTTGATATATGTTACATAGAAGTATGTAACCATCTATGTATATCATGTATATCATTTCATAGATAGGAAGCAGAAAATATTAAACTCAATATATACTTTCTTACCAAAACTACGACTAAAAAAAATCCATCCTTTTATACAGCAGATTCATCAGTACCTACAATTGAGAGCATACATAGTTTATCGTGATAACCTTCCTTTCTCTGTCCTGAGCACATTCTTTGTGTCTTCATAATCATAATTTAAACAAGCTGCCTTAAGCCAGTGCTCTTTTTCTCCCTCTTCTACCTCGTGTTATTTTCTCTCTGGCAGTTAGAGAGCAGACAAGTTTCCCCAATGAGGATGGCTGGAGTGATGGAACCCAACTCTAGAACATCTCCCTAACCAAACCTTTGCTCTAGGAGCCTCAAAACAAGGTCAATGTGCTTTCTACTCATTGGGCACTCACCATACCAGTTTCTCTGAATGCATCTGAACCCCTACCCCTGCCTCATGAGGGACCTAGAAGAGGTTGCCAAGCATGGAAGATCGGAAATTATGTGGCTTGCTTTGATTTTGGTGATTTCATGCTTCCCCAGTAAAGATCCTTTTCTTTCTTCTCACTACTCTCTTAATCACAAGATATCTTTTTAAACTCTTTTCCTGCTCCCTTAACAAGATGTATTTTGTGATCTCTGATCAGAATTTTACTGCATTCATCTCTTTACCACTGTAGCTTTCCTGATATGGTAGTCTAGACAAGTTTTAGCAACTGTAATTTGCATGTACCAGAAAGTGCCTGCCACCTGTCTGGTGCCCACAAATAATATCAGAGTGAGTAGAAAGTCATATGACTTCAGCCCTGCTGCTGCTAAGTCACTTCAGTCATGTCCGACTCTGCGACCCCATAGACAGCTGCCCACCAGGCTCCCCCGTCCCTGGGACTCTCCAGGCAAGAACACTGGAGTGGGTTGCCATTTCCTTCTCCAATGCATGAAAGTGAAAAGTGAAAGTGAAGTCGTTCAGTCGTGTCCAACTCTTCGCAACCCTATGGACTGCAGCCCACCAGGCTCCTGCATTCATGGGATTTTCCAGGCAAGAGTACTGGAGTCGGGTGCCATTGCCTTCTCTGGACTTCAGCCCTATAACCTAGAATCTCAGAAAGTATCATGAACATTTTGATAGTCAAAAGTGTCCAAAACATTAACATAAAAAGATGTGTTTTGGGGAGGACTTACTTAAGACTTCTATATGGAGTCAGGAGGGAAATTTGTTAGCAATTGTGTCATTTATCCTCTAAAATCTAGAAGCCCAAGAAGACTGAAGTCTTCCTATGCCGTAGTGTAGGATCTATAGTTTATGTTTGCTACTTCTTGATGTTTAAAATCAAGTTGTAGATTCAATATCACCAAGTGAAAAGCATAACAGGTGGTAATTGTTGGTTCTGTTTCCATAGCCAGTGGGAGACACTGGAATATCTTTATTATTATTTAGCATAAGTCCTTACACTTGGGTGAAAAACTTAAAATAGCAAATAGAGTATGCATATTTCAACCTCTATTTAGGTCAGAAAAATAATAAGAAAATGGTAGGAGGATTCATTAGGTTCATTAGGGAAGTGATTTAGTATTTATTACATTCTCAGATTATTCTTCAGTTGTATACATCGAGCAAATACAGTATTAAAATATTTGTTAAATCCTCTCTTCCTTTAATTTAGAAAAATATGTGAATGTAAACATACACAAATGGAGAATAGCAACACATTCTAGTGGCAAAGAGACAAAGATAGCACATTTTGGAAAGGAGATTTCCAAGATCAGTACTTTCTGCAAACCTGCTCACAGTTGGCCAAGAATTTTCTGAAGAACCTAGTCTTCAGAATGATAGGATGCAAGATAGTATGCTAATTTCCTAGGTAGGCAGTTGTTTATTAAGCAGAATATGGGGCAAACCATAGATCACTTATGGGGGCTTTCCCAGTGGCCCAGAGGTATAGAATTTACCTGCAACGCAGGAGTCGAGAGAGATGTGGGTTTGATTCCTGGGTTGGGAAGATCCCCTGAAGGAGGGCATGACAACCCACTCCAGTATTCTTGGCTGGAAAATCCCTTGGACAGAGGAGCCTGACGGGCTACAGTTCATAGGGTTGCAGAGTTGGACACGACTGAAGTGTCTTAGCATGCATGCATAGATCACGATACTAAGCAAAACAAAACTGGAAGAAATGGAATTCAAAGCTATGAGAAAGACTGAGCTAAAGTAGAGGATGCCATGAAGAAGAGGGAAGCAGATGACAGCTTTCTAAATAGCAAGGTGACATGCTGACAATTCACCCTGATGCTATAATAATAAAAATGTATAAGAGCACCAACTTAATAAACAGACACTCTATCACAGAACAGGAACGCTGTAGCCCAGGGCTCCTATTTATACAGTAAGGTGAGACTCTAGCTGGCATCCTCTTTCTAAGTTTGAGTGCCCCAGGATCAGCAAGATACTGATAACTAGAAATGAAAGATGAAGTCAACAACAAAAATGATTTGAGAACTTTAGGACACATGAAGAAAGATTAGAAGAATAAAATAGCTCTACTTGTGGTGTGATAACTAGGATGGAATACGCATGATCACTATCTACAAGTGTTTTATCAGAAAGTTGTAAACACTACGGAGGCAAAGGAGTAATTTACAATATCATGATACCAAGATGTGTGTGACTAAGGGTAACAGGGTAGAATTACGCTACACAAAACATAATTTGAAAGCTCTAGGATATGCTTCAGAAAAGGTAATTTTACACAAACTGTTTTACATGCCCAGAATGATAATCAGCTGTGCCCTCCCCCAGGTGATGGTTTCTATCTGCACCTCTACTTGTGTGTGTGCTAAGTCGCTCAGTTGTGTCCAACTCTTTGCAACCTTATGGACTGTAGCCCACCAGGCTCCTCTGTCCATGGGATTCTCCAGGCAAGAATACTGGAGTAGGTTGCCGTGCCCTTCTCCAGAGGATCTTCCCAGCCCAGGATTGAACCCGTTGTCTTCTGCTGCTCCCGCACTGCAGGCGGTTTACCCTTGAGACGCCAGGGAAGCCCTCTGCTATTCTGCCCCCACCAACAAACACTCAAGGAGATGCTCTTTGCAGGGAGGCTGAATCTTCTGCAGGAAATTCTGCCTTGGACTTAGGGCCTTGGGCCCAAGTTCTCCCTCCCAAGGCACAAATGCACACAGTTAGCTTCCACTATTGTAAGTCTCACAAAGGTTCATCTGGCTCAGGTCAGAGAAAATGGGGACAGAGGTAGGAACCTAGGTGTTATGCTGCTGTGGCATTACAAATATTATGCCTCCCAAGAGGCTCCCCTGGTGATCTGTGCTCCCTCTAAATATCCAAATGCAGCTGCTACTGGCTTGGCAGATCATGCAGTGCTCTGAGACAGTCCCAAGACTATGCACTGAGGTCTTAAAGAAATGGTTAGAAATTCTATATTTTTATTTCTATTTTAATATATTTTGCACTTATATTATTCTTTAGTTGCTAAGTTATGTCTGACTCTTTGTGATCCCATAAACTCTAGCCCCCGAGGCTCCTCTGTCCATGGGATTTTCCAGGCAAGAATACTGGAATGGATTGCCATTTCTTTCTCCAGGGGATCTTTCTGATCCAGGGATTGAACCCATGTCTCCTGCACTGGCAGGAAGTTCTTTACCACTGAGGCACCTGGGAAAGCTCTTATATTAGTACAGCTTATATTAGGAAAGAAACTTTGGTATATTATTTTAAAACAAATAAACATGTATACATTGAGGTCATGTGCTTTAGTGATTATTATTTATTAATCTGTGCATTACTGGAAAGGAGGGAGATGCTTAGAGGTTAGAACCCTCCTTACAACCAGGAGGTCTCAGTAAATATTACATGAAATAAAGTGTGTTTGTGTCATTCCTTGGGAAAGTTAAATGTGCTGCACATGTAAAGAAGGATCTTTACTGAAAGACTCAGAAGGAAGGAAAGTTTGGCATCCTTTTCCTTGGTGATTCCATCAATCACCTAACAACGTCTTCCTTTCCTGAATGCAAACCAGAGATGTGAACCTATTTGTGAGGCAAATACTTGCACTTGGAAATATAACCTCTCAAGCACCAATCCATACCTGGGGAGTTTTAGATAGAAAACTGAGGAGAAAAAAGATACTGTGATATGAAGCAAAATGAGAAAAAGGGTGCATACAGCACAGTTATTTTAGAGGATAAGGCTAGCAGTTACAATGGGAAGGAGTGAAGTAGGAGAATCAAACACTTTTTTTACCTAAGGACATTTGTTACCAGAAGAATTTCCCAGTCACTTATACATTCAGTCACTGGAAGATAAGCAATTACTGCAGGTAACAAGGCCACATCATTACACATCACTACCAACCCCACCAGCACCACAACTACACATAATACAGTGCTTTTTAATAAAGTATTAGTTCCATACATATCACTGCTAAATTGGCTGCTAGTTGTGAAAGATTGAAAAGTAACCTATCAAAGTGGTATGAGCCTTAAAATAGGAAAATGCACATATAATTTTAAGGAATAATGAAGGTAAGGAAAAACTTGAACAGCATTTTCCAATTTTAGTCTATAGTGAAGACTATCAGGAGCAAAAATGAGCCAATCTAAATTCTTTACCATTTGGGAGCAAATGTAACTATCGTGTACTGTCTTTTACTCATAGAACAGTATTAGAACATACAGACTGTATTTTATTTGAATGTTTTCAACTGCTTTTTCTAGACCAATGTATCTGAAATAAAATAAAATAAATATTTTAAAGTAAATATAACTGATTGAGGCATGTGTGGAGAAGAGCTAAAGAGCCTCTTGATGAAAGTGAAAGAGGAGAGTGAAAAAGTTGGCTTAAAACAACATTCAGAAAAGGAAGATCATGGCATCTGGTCCTATCATTTCATGGCAAATAGGGAAATAATGGAAACAGTGCGAGACTTTATTTTGGGGGGCTCCAAAATCACTGTAGATGGTGACTGCACCATGAAGTTAAAAGATGCTTGCTCCTTGGAAGAAAAGCTGTGATCAATCTAGACAGCATATTAAAAAGCAGAGACATTACTTTGCCAACAAGGGTCCATCTAGTCAAAGCTATGGTTTTTCCAGTAGCCATGTATGGATGTGAGAGTTGGACTCTAAGGAAAGCTGAGCACTGAAGAATTGATGCGTTTGAACTGAGATGTTGAAGATTCTTGAGGGTCCCTTGGACTGCAAGGATATCCAACCAGTCCATCCTAAAGGAAATCAGTTCTTAATATTCATTGGAAGGACTGATGCTGAAGCTGAAACTCCAATACTCTGGCTGCCTAATGCGAAGAACTGACTCATTGGAAAAGACCCTGATGCTGGGAAAGATTGAAGGCAGGAATAGAAGGTGATGGCAGAGGATGAGATGGTTGGATTGCATCACCAACTTGATGGACTTGAGTTTGACTAAGCTCCAGGAGTTGGTGATGGACAGCGAAGCCTGGCATGCCTCAGTCCATGGGGTTGCAAAGATTCAGACACGACTGACTGACTGACTGAGGCATGTGCATTGCTGAGAAGATACTGTTGGCATTTTAACATTGACATGATGTTGGATAGCTAAATTTACATTGTGAAAATTTATCCACTAAATGCTTAGCAACTGTGCAATTTTACAGAATTTTGAATTTCTGTTATCTTGATTACTAAATATGCTGAACAGTATTAGAGCATGAAGGAACTGATATGTTTTAAAGAAGATTCAATCCTTGTGTAGGGTCAAGCCAAATTTGAACATCTAAAGATTAGATTAAAGACAGAACAACAAAATTAAAAAAAATTTTATTAATGAAAAATCATTGCAATAGTATTCAAGGGTGTTATACATAAACCATTTGCTAATGAAGTACAAATTTATGCATAAATGTGATTCTCTTTCTTTTCTCCGTTGAGGGATCCCTTTGTTTTGTTACACATGCAGTCACTGTATATTAATGCAAAGGGATCATTGTAGCAGATGTGCTTGGCTGAAAATACTATTTTACTGTTAGGCGATTGTGCTCATTTTTAAAAGCAGAGCTAAGGTAATATTTTATCATTTTCCTATTGGTGATTGTTGCTTTCTTCATTCAAACTATGGACCTACATGTTACTTAAAATATGATACACTTCTGTAAAAGAGATTTTTGTCACTTCATTATAGTATAGGATTTTTTTTACAATATTGTTTTCCTCTAGAATTCTACTAAATTTTAATAAGAAATAAAAGCTTGGAAAAATGTCCCTGACACTGTTTAGTAAGGATTAATATTTTCAAATATACTAATTGTTTAAATAGAGAGTATTCTTACTCAATTAAAAAAAAAGAGTGGGTAAAGCTTTCATATTTAACTAAGTTACTGTTAATGCTTAGCTAATAAAAATACTTTAAAGCTAACAAAATTCAAAGGAGACATACAAATGGCAAGAAAGATAATGAAGGTTGGAAATCAATTTGGGAGAAGATAGATTCATCCTTAGATTTACTCATTAATTTTGTAGAAAGGCAACTGTGTTAAATTCAGTTCAAAAGGCTATAGAATTGAACAGTCTTCATTCTTTTATGGGAATGAGATAAAGTACAGGAAAACAAGTTGCAATCAAGGAATCAGTCAAAAAAACCAAGTAGACTGACAAGTTAGGGTCAGTGAGGATCTGTTTTAATTTCTCCCATTTTACCTGATAGCTGTCAGGTTATTAATTTTATAGTACTAATTAATATTACTTGTACTTAATGAGGCACTGCAAAATTCTAAGTCATTAAGAAGAGTCAAAGTATGTCTCCATGTTTACTGAGGAAGCAAGCAAAGAAATACTTTTTAAAACATTTCAGTAGAAGATTTGAAATCAGAAAAAGACACAAAGAAAAACAGTCACTTCACTGTTCATTGATTTAACTGATCTTTATGAAGAACCTGCTTTGAATCAGAAACTCTGTGTATTGAGATTACAGTGATAATATCAATAAGCAAGGCTGAAAACGTCTCCATAGTTCATGGAACTCAAACAACTGAAAAATCATGTTGCTCATAACAATTGTCAACCAGATTGCTAAGCTGATTCTGTGTTGTTTTGTTATTGTTTTTCTTATAATTAGCAGCAATTATCTAGAAAAAATCTATAATTTATATAGAAAAGTAAAATAACACCATTGTTTCATAGAATTCAAATTTGTTATATAAAATAGTCTTACTATGCTATTCTAAATGCTTCTTAAAATTAAGTCCTGCATGTGTAGTCAACAAATTATCTAAAGTACATTGGAAAGCAGGAAATATAGAAGAGTATAAAAAGAAAGAAAGAAGACTAAGGAAACAGAAGAAATGAGTAAACATTGGTACAGACTGAATGCTTCACTATCCCCTCCCTAATTCATAAATTGTGATCCTAAGGCCCAGTGTGATGTATTAGGAGACAGGGTCTTTGGGAGGTGACTAGTTCATGGGGATGGGATTGTCATACATGAGATTAGTGCCTTTGTAATAGAGAAACCTCAGAGGGCTCTTACTTTTCTCTTACATGAGGACACAAGAAGAAGATGACGAACTATGAACCAGGAGCTCTCACCAGACACTAAATCTGCTGGTACCTTGATCTTGGACTTCTCAGACTCTAGAATTGTTGAGAAATAGATGTTTGTTGCTCAACCCATCCAGTCTGGTATTTTTGTTATAGCACTTTGAACTAAGAGAGCCCACAAGCAGAGTGCTTTACGTACTGTGTATATGGTGCCTTCCACTCACTCCTTCTCCACCCAGGTTTCCGAGAAATGGTATATATATATATATATGCACATATATATCATGTATATATTGCATATACTCTGTGTGTAAATGTGTGCCCATTTTATTGGTCTGTAAAAGTTCCCTGTAACTTGCCTGCCTCTCTGCTACTATAAGAGGGACTAGAGAACATGACTTCACTTTGAGGCTAGAGGGCAACCACTGACCTTCCATTCTAAATTTGGTGCTTGGGATTTCCACAATAAATGTACCTTCTTTGAAGAGCACAAACTTTCCTTTGGAAACCGTGCCCTGCCCTTGCCCCACAGTGCCCCCAGCATGCAATTTGGAAGTAAACAGCCTGAGCATGGTAGTTCCAGATGTGGAAGAGCAGGCCAGAAGTGCTTGCTGCTCCTGAGTAGAAGCAGCCAAATCAAGGTAAAGTGGGGCTTGTTTCCTGGTACTGATCAAAAAATCTACCTGCAGTGCGGGAGGCCCAGGCTCGATCCCTGGGTTGGAAGATCCCCTGCAGGAGGAAATGGCAACCCACTCCAGTACCCTTGCCTGGAGAATCCCGCGGACAGTGGAGCCTGGTAAGCTACAGTCCATAGGGTTGCAAAGAGTCGGGCACAACTAAGCGACTTAACACTTTCACTTCCCTGCTACTGGGAACAGTAACTTGTACCACTCATATAAGTGGTACAAGTGTCTCAGTGGAGTCAGGTCTAACCCATCAGATTCATCCTTTCTCCTTCCTTCTCACGTGAACTGGAGAAGGTGGGAGAATGAAATAGATTGAATTATTCAACTTTATAGGAAAATGAGGTGACAAGCTCACAGGAGAGAGAACAGAGTAACAAGCATAGAAGAAGGGGTTAAACTAGAGATTTAGAGAAGAATCGATGCTTTCAAACTGGTGCTAGGGAGGACTCTTGAGAGTCCCTTGGACTGTAAGGAGATCAAACTGATCAATNGGGTCCCTTGGACTGCAAGGATATCCAACCAGTCCATCCTAAAGGAAATCAGTTCTTAATATTCATTGGAAGGACTGATGCTGAAGCTGAAACTCCAATACTCTGGCTGCCTAATGCGAAGAACTGACTCATTGGAAAAGACCCTGATGCTGGGAAAGATTGAAGGCAGGAATAGAAGGTGATGGCAGAGGATGAGATGGTTGGATTGCATCACCAACTTGATGGACTTGAGTTTGACTAAGCTCCAGGAGTTGGTGATGGACAGCGAAGCCTGGCATGCCTCAGTCCATGGGGTTGCAAAGATTCAGACACGACTGACTGACTGACTGAGGCATGTGCATTGCTGAGAAGATACTGTTGGCATTTTAACATTGACATGATGTTGGATAGCTAAATTTACATTGTGAAAATTTATCCACTAAATGCTTAGCAACTGTGCAATTTTACAGAATTTTGAATTTCTGTTATCTTGATTACTAAATATGCTGAACAGTATTAGAGCATGAAGGAACTGATATGTTTTAAAGAAGATTCAATCCTTGTGTAGGGTCAAGCCAAATTTGAACATCTAAAGATTAGATTAAAGACAGAACAACAAAATTAAAAAAAATTTTATTAATGAAAAATCATTGCAATAGTATTCAAGGGTGTTATACATAAACCATTTGCTAATGAAGTACAAATTTATGCATAAATGTGATTCTCTTTCTTTTCTCCGTTGAGGGATCCCTTTGTTTTGTTACACATGCAGTCACTGTATATTAATGCAAAGGGATCATTGTAGCAGATGTGCTTGGCTGAAAATACTATTTTACTGTTAGGCGATTGTGCTCATTTTTAAAAGCAGAGCTAAGGTAATATTTTATCATTTTCCTATTGGTGATTGTTGCTTTCTTCATTCAAACTATGGACCTACATGTTACTTAAAATATGATACACTTCTGTAAAAGAGATTTTTGTCACTTCATTATAGTATAGGATTTTTTTTACAATATTGTTTTCCTCTAGAATTCTACTAAATTTTAATAAGAAATAAAAGCTTGGAAAAATGTCCCTGACACTGTTTAGTAAGGATTAATATTTTCAAATATACTAATTGTTTAAATAGAGAGTATTCTTACTCAATTAAAAAAAAAGAGTGGGTAAAGCTTTCATATTTAACTAAGTTACTGTTAATGCTTAGCTAATAAAAATACTTTAAAGCTAACAAAATTCAAAGGAGACATACAAATGGCAAGAAAGATAATGAAGGTTGGAAATCAATTTGGGAGAAGATAGATTCATCCTTAGATTTACTCATTAATTTTGTAGAAAGGCAACTGTGTTAAATTCAGTTCAAAAGGCTATAGAATTGAACAGTCTTCATTCTTTTATGGGAATGAGATAAAGTACAGGAAAACAAGTTGCAATCAAGGAATCAGTCAAAAAAACCAAGTAGACTGACAAGTTAGGGTCAGTGAGGATCTGTTTTAATTTCTCCCATTTTACCTGATAGCTGTCAGGTTATTAATTTTATAGTACTAATTAATATTACTTGTACTTAATGAGGCACTGCAAAATTCTAAGTCATTAAGAAGAGTCAAAGTATGTCTCCATGTTTACTGAGGAAGCAAGCAAAGAAATACTTTTTAAAACATTTCAGTAGAAGATTTGAAATCAGAAAAAGACACAAAGAAAAACAGTCACTTCACTGTTCATTGATTTAACTGATCTTTATGAAGAACCTGCTTTGAATCAGAAACTCTGTGTATTGAGATTACAGTGATAATATCAATAAGCAAGGCTGAAAACGTCTCCATAGTTCATGGAACTCAAACAACTGAAAAATCATGTTGCTCATAACAATTGTCAACCAGATTGCTAAGCTGATTCTGTGTTGTTTTGTTATTGTTTTTCTTATAATTAGCAGCAATTATCTAGAAAAAATCTATAATTTATATAGAAAAGTAAAATAACACCATTGTTTCATAGAATTCAAATTTGTTATATAAAATAGTCTTACTATGCTATTCTAAATGCTTCTTAAAATTAAGTCCTGCATGTGTAGTCAACAAATTATCTAAAGTACATTGGAAAGCAGGAAATATAGAAGAGTATAAAAAGAAAGAAAGAAGACTAAGGAAACAGAAGAAATGAGTAAACATTGGTACAGACTGAATGCTTCACTATCCCCTCCCTAATTCATAAATTGTGATCCTAAGGCCCAGTGTGATGTATTAGGAGACAGGGTCTTTGGGAGGTGACTAGTTCATGGGGATGGGATTGTCATACATGAGATTAGTGCCTTTGTAATAGAGAAACCTCAGAGGGCTCTTACTTTTCTCTTACATGAGGACACAAGAAGAAGATGACGAACTATGAACCAGGAGCTCTCACCAGACACTAAATCTGCTGGTACCTTGATCTTGGACTTCTCAGACTCTAGAATTGTTGAGAAATAGATGTTTGTTGCTCAACCCATCCAGTCTGGTATTTTTGTTATAGCACTTTGAACTAAGAGAGCCCACAAGCAGAGTGCTTTACGTACTGTGTATATGGTGCCTTCCACTCACTCCTTCTCCACCCAGGTTTCCGAGAAATGGTATATATATATATATATGCACATATATATCATGTATATATTGCATATACTCTGTGTGTAAATGTGTGCCCATTTTATTGGTCTGTAAAAGTTCCCTGTAACTTGCCTGCCTCTCTGCTACTATAAGAGGGACTAGAGAACATGACTTCACTTTGAGGCTAGAGGGCAACCACTGACCTTCCATTCTAAATTTGGTGCTTGGGATTTCCACAATAAATGTACCTTCTTTGAAGAGCACAAACTTTCCTTTGGAAACCGTGCCCTGCCCTTGCCCCACAGTGCCCCCAGCATGCAATTTGGAAGTAAACAGCCTGAGCATGGTAGTTCCAGATGTGGAAGAGCAGGCCAGAAGTGCTTGCTGCTCCTGAGTAGAAGCAGCCAAATCAAGGTAAAGTGGGGCTTGTTTCCTGGTACTGATCAAAAAATCTACCTGCAGTGCGGGAGGCCCAGGCTCGATCCCTGGGTTGGAAGATCCCCTGCAGGAGGAAATGGCAACCCACTCCAGTACCCTTGCCTGGAGAATCCCGCGGACAGTGGAGCCTGGTAAGCTACAGTCCATAGGGTTGCAAAGAGTCGGGCACAACTAAGCGACTTAACACTTTCACTTCCCTGCTACTGGGAACAGTAACTTGTACCACTCATATAAGTGGTACAAGTGTCTCAGTGGAGTCAGGTCTAACCCATCAGATTCATCCTTTCTCCTTCCTTCTCACGTGAACTGGAGAAGGTGGGAGAATGAAATAGATTGAATTATTCAACTTTATAGGAAAATGAGGTGACAAGCTCACAGGAGAGAGAACAGAGTAACAAGCATAGAAGAAGGGGTTAAACTAGAGATTTAGAGAAGAATCGATGCTTTCAAACTGGTGCTAGGGAGGACTCTTGAGAGTCCCTTGGACTGTAAGGAGATCAAACTGATCAATCCTAAAATAATCAACCCTGAATATTCATTGGAAGGACTGATGCTGAAGCTGAAGCTCCAATACTTTGGCCACCTGATACAAAGAGGAAAAGACTCTTTAGAAAAGACCCTGATGCTGGGAAAGATTGAAGGCAGGAGGAGAAGGGAACGATAGAACCTGAGCTGGCTGGATGGCATCACCGACTCAATGGACATGAATTTGAGCAAGCGTGGTGAAGGACAGGGAAGTCTGGCATGCTGCAGTCCATGGGGTCACAAAGACTCGGACATGGCTGAGCAACTGAACAACAACAACTATATATTCTGAGTTACCTTTCAGTTCTTCACTTTTAGCCCTTTATGTAATAACCTTGGTGGGTGTGTGATATATAACTATAAGTGAAGGCATGTTATATTACTCATGTCATCAATACACTGTTCTATTACTCAATCCAACCAATTCTTCAGCTTTGCTCCAGCTATAAATCACATTATCGAACAAGAGACTTTTGGTTTTATACCTGTGAGGTCATAGCTTGTCTGTTCTCTTTAGTACTATGAGGGAAACCAGTGTTTTCCTTAGTATTTTGTAAAAGTGGTTAATTTTATTGAGGTAAAATTGATGTATAGTATTATGTAACTTTTAGGTGTACAACATAATATTTCAGCATCTGTATATACTGCAAAGTGGTTACCAATACAGGTCTAATTGCTGTCCATCACCCAGTCTATTCACCCCTCAAACCCTTTCCCTTTGGTAACCGCCAGTCTATTCTCTGTATACTATGAGTTTGCTTTTGTTTTGTTCTGTTTGTTCATTTGTTTTGTTTTTAGATGACATATGTCATGAAATAGGGTGGTGTCTATCCGTCTCTGTCTGACTTATTCACTTAACATAATATCCTTGAGGTCCATCTGGGTGGTTGCAAATAGCACAATTTCATTCTTTTTTATGGCTGAGTAGTATTCCAGTCTGTGTGTGTGTGTGTGTGTGTGTGTGTGTGTGTGTGTGTGTGTGTGGATGAAGCACAAGTTGGAATCAAGATTTCCAGGAGAAATATCAATAACCCAGATAGGCAGATGATACCACCCTTATGGCAAAAAGCGAAGAAGAACTAAAGAGCCCCTTGATGAAAATGAAAGAGGAGAGTGAAAAAGTTGGCTTAAAGCTCAACATTCAGAAAACTAAGATCATGGCAGACAGTCCAATCACTTCATGGCAAATAGATGGGGAAACAAGAGAAACAGTGAAAGACTTTATTTTGGGGGGGTTCAAAAATCACCACAGATCGTGACTGCAGCCATGAAATTAAAAGATGCTTGCTCCTTGAAAGAAAACCTATGATCAACTTAGACAGCATATTGAAAAGCAGAGACATTTTTGCCAACAAATGTCCATCTAGTACAAGCTATGGTTTTTCCAGTAGTCATGTATGTATGTGAGAGTTGAACTATAAAGAAAGCTGAGCATCGCAGAGTTGGTGCTTTTGAACTGTGGTGTTGGAGAAGGATCTTGAGGGTCCCTTGGACTGCAAGGAGATCCAACCAGTCCATCCTAAAGGAGATCAGTCCTTGGTGTTCATTGGAAGGACAGATGCTAAAGCTGAAACTCCAATACTCTGGCCACTTGATGCAAAGAACTGACTCATTAGAAAAGACTCTGATGCTGGGAAAAATTGAAGGCAGGAGGAGAAGAGGACGACAGAGGATGAGATGGCTGGATGGCATCACTGACTCAATGAACATGAGTTTGAGTAAGTTCCAGGAGCTGGTGATGGACAGGGAAGCCTGGCGTGCTGCTGTCTAGGGGATCGCAAAGAGTCAGACACGACTGAGCGACTGAACTGAACTGATATATATGTATATCATTTTTTCTTTATCCATTAATGGATACTTAGTTTGTTCTCGTATCTTGGCTATTTTAAATAATATTGCAATGAATATAGGGGTACCCATGACTTTTCAAATCTTTATTTTCAAATTCTTTGGATAAATAACTGGAAGTGAAATTGTTGGATTGAATGGTATTTCTCTTCTTAATTTCTTGAGTAATCTCCATACTGTTTCCATAGTGGCTACACCAAAATTTTATTCCAGCCAACAGTATATGAACTGTTTTCTCCACATCCTCTCCAAAACTGGTTTCTTGTCTTTTTGATGAAAGCCATTCTAACAGGTGTGAGGTGGTATCTCGTTGTGATTTCAATTTGCTTTCTCTAATAACAGGTGATGTTGAACACCTTTGATTTCAGGTGCCTGTTGGCCATCTGTTTGTTGTTGTTGTTGTTGTTGGGAAAATGTCTGTTGAGATCCTCTGTCCATTTCAAAATTGGGTAGGTTGTTTTGCTGTTATTGAGTTGCATGAGTTCTTTATGTATTTTAGATATTAACCCCTTATTGGATATGGGATTTGCAAATATCTTCCCCTATTCACTAGGTTGTGTGGGTGATTTTCCGTCTCCCCACCTTGGTGTGCACAAAGGTCTACCCAAGTGCTCTTTCCTTGCTGGTTGTTTTTGCACAGAGACAGATTCTAAACACACTAGAGGAAAGCAGCTTTTGCTAAATGTTTTATAACGTGTCAAGAAACCTTTATTGAACATTTAATCCAAAACCTGGCTTTGAACCAGGGAGGCATACAATTCCATAATTAATTTTTTTTTACCTTCTTTTGCTAATCACTGATAAAAAGCTTAATTCTATTAACAACTTGACTTGACAAATTGCACTGCTCAACAGAAGCGTTTAGAAATTAATTATGCATTTTATTGCATTAGATCGGATAAACAGGGAAGCACCAGCAAGAAAAAGGAAAACCAGGAAAGAAAGAAAATGGTCATATCAATAACCCGTTAGTGTCTGTTTCCATTATGATTCAATATGTCACTGAATAAATAAATATGAACACATTACCCTCTCAACCTCTCCTGTTTAACTATGGTTTCACCACTCAGCTATGTGGATAATACAAATCTCTTCTTTTTTCCTGAAAATATATATTTCGCTCCTAAAGCCCAAGCTGATTTGGATTCCTAGAGGAGCTTCTTGTTGAATTGTCATGGAAGCTCAAGTCTTCCCCTTATAGCATCCTTCAGCTTCTTGTTTTAGGAATCTCAGAGCATGGCCTTCAGGGATTTAACTGTGAGTAGCAAATTGTAACAATAGGTGTAATATTGTGCCACCAAAGTATTAAAAAATTGGGAAATAAAGATTAAATTGGGTTCTACTTCACTTCTCTATTTGAAGTTAAGTGCTCAAGCGGTCAGGAGACCATATGCAATTTTTATAGTTCTCTTTGTCTATAAATATACATGTTTCAAAGTGGCTGTTGAAAAAGACTTCTGGCACATAACCAAACTGTTCTAGCATGTATACTCCCACACTGTGTCTGCTCCAGTTGAAGACTTTTACCCTGTAGCAATCTTGTCAGTAAAGGGATGTGTAAAGCATCCTAAGTTTTCTCTCTTTCTTGAATTCATATGCATCTCTCTGGTCAGTTTTCCTTTTCTTAACTTATTTGCTAAAATATAATTATGCTTTTAGATTTTTCTTTAAAATCGAGTTCACTCAATTATTCTGTTTTTTTCACTTTAGTTCCATAATTGTCATGTCAGTACATAAGTATGTTTGTTATTGAAACAAACATCACCACAGTGATTGTGAGTGGATCAACAAGAGAAGGGTCATGTGTATAAAAACCTAGAATAAAGCTATTCTTTAAAATTAGATGGAAACAAAGAAAATTAAGTTTCGCACTGTATTGTATAAAGAAAGACATATTAAGACCACAAAGCCAAGGAGAAAGGTGCTTTTCTGATGTCCTGCAGTTGGTATAGAATCCCTTCCAACTGGAAGAAGCATGGGGGTAAATTTCCTATCAGATATTCTCCCCAGAGAAACAGAAAGGTGAGGTCTGAGAGCCTGGATAACCCCCAGTGCAAAAGTGAATATTTTTGAAAAAATTATGAGTTTTTATCAAGAGAGGTTTGTAAAAAATACATTATGGAGCAGTTTTTGGATTCTGGGAAATTTCTTGGGAAATAGTGCCAACTGTTATAGTTTATTCCAAAATGATTGAAACTAACAAGTCAAATCACTAAACAAATTGTAGTCAGAGATTTGTGTAAAGCCACATGCTGGCTTTTTTCTTTCCTTGATGAAGTTCTAGCACTTGCTTAAAACTTGAGTCCAGAAGGGTTATACTTATGACATTACTGACAGGACAAGGTATTAATAGAGGATCTGGTTTTGTTTACCCACAAGAGATGGAGGCAACAGGCATTTTTACCATGGCATGTTAGGTTGCCTTTTCTTAATCTTTTACTCTGTTTTTAATAGTCTGTTACATTCTCATTCATGCTCCGGCCACATTATGTCATTGTCCTTTTCTGATAAGCAAGTAGGCAGTCGTGAATGGAATTCTGTAAGTTTGTTGCATGAATGAATATAAGAAGTATTGAATCCAGCTCTAAGTAATGTATGGACTGCCGGTTACAAAATGAATACAGAAACTTTTATCATCAATAGGTGATTTTTTACCTCTGTCTCTGTGTTGGATGGCTGGTATAGGAATTGGAGATACCAAGAGATGATATATCATGGTCTTGGTCATTAGGGAATATTTCATATTTAATCAGAGTGTATTAAAAGAGAAGCTACAGGTTATCATGTTAAATGTTCCCCATGAAGGAAGTGCAGTCAGTGCTACAGGACTTTAGAGGATAGAAGATCATCATGGAATTGTAGAGAAAGGAAGTAATGTGAAAGGGAAGTAAATTGGGAAGGACTTGATGGCCTGAAAATAAATGAGCACTTTATAAAATGTTATAATGATTGGAGAATAAGAACAATCTTGAGAAAGAAGAGCTATTAGCCCGACCCATACGGCAGCTTGAATCAGGTCACTCTGCTGTTTTCCTGGCATTGTGCTCCACTGTTAAATTCCTAGGTTTGTTTTTTATTTTTTTACTTTTCTCCTGCTACTCTAAAACTTTTGAGTTCACTGAAGCACAACAGCTGCTGATGTCCAATGTAGAACAAAAAATGAAAAATTTCTATATTTGAAGATTAGCTTCAGCTATGTATGTGAACAACCAAGAGAGAATTATTATAGTTTATTACATTTACTGTTATCTAGGACTCTCTTCCCCTTGCCTTTGTAGTCTTATTTTGGGTCTTTGTGACTTTTCATCTGCAAAGATATGTGGAAGATAAGAGACAAATAATAGTAATAAAAACATCCTGTATGAACCACATATATGCAGTGTTCTAGAAAAATCTGTTTCTCCAGGGAGTTCAGCTGCTGTTTACAGTCACCAGAGAAAATCTTTCCTTGGGGATTGGATGTCATGAATGGAAAATACCACCTCCAGCTTTCTGTGTTTCTGTGGGTGACCTCGGATTACTACAAATTGTGTTATATAGTTGGTTGGTATGTGCAGATGGTAAATTGTTTTATTTCTTTATTTATTCAGCTTGCAAATGTATCCATCCCTTAGACCCTTTTGCAATAGTAATAAGAAATAATAACAAGAAGACCCCTAGCTCTCCCTTCAGGAAAGAAGAGGAGAGAGAAAGTGAGGCCATGCGCTATGCTCCCATCTAGAATTGCTCCGGGGCTGCTGCTTGAGCTCAAGATCTCATTGATCAAAGAAATCCAGAAAGAGAGACTTATTCAGTGTTCAGGGTCCATCTTAATAGGGTCACATATTGTAGACCAAAGAAGCTCTGTCTTTATTGATCACAATTTATGTTTCCAACTCACTTGAGTTGTCCCCTGATTATTAATGATGACTGTCATATAATTGGCCTTCCTGGAGGCTGTTACAAAGCTTTAAAAAAAATCCTTTAAGGTTAACTTAGTGGCAACTTTTGTGGGGCCAGCTGAAACCTATTTATAGACATGATAGCATCGAATGACTCATAAGCAGACATTTATTGAAATAAAGTTTTTCTTGAATTTTTCACATCTCTAATGCTAGAATATTGTATTCTCAGAGAAAAATCCAAGTTATTTATTAAAATTGTCCAGCTACTTTGAATCCCAGAGGTTCATGATTACAAGTTCCCCTGGAGATTTTCTGAATAAATGACCTACCACCCGAACAGTGCTAAGTCATTTTAGTTGTGTCTGACTCTTTACAACCCCATGGACTGTTGCCACTTCTCTGTCCATGGGATTTCCCAGGCAATAATATAGGAGTGGGTTGCCATTTCCTTCTCCAGGGGATCTTCCTGACCCAGGGATCAAACTCGTGTCTCTTGTGTCTCTGGCATTGGCATTCGGGTTCTTTAGCACCACCATTCTTTCCCACCAACTATGGAGGGTAGCAGCAAGGGGAAAGAGCAAAATTGGTGAGATTCTTTAGCTACCCCTGAGACTGGATGACAGTCTCAGTCTTGTGGGTCACCAGCTACCTAACCCAGGTCCCCTTTTGCTAACTTTAAAAAGGGTGACTTGAAGAGTCTCATTTTATCTCTGTTGATTTAACAAGGGATTTTTCTTGGTGTGAGTTTACTGGGTTCTTTCTCTCACGTGTCTGAATTGTCTTTGGTGGTGACAGAACTTTCTGCCCACTGCCCTGCCCTCCTAAATGTATATCATCGCTGTGGTCCTCACATTCGCTTCTCTGTGCTTGTACATTGGGTGTGCATTTATAGACACTTGGCACAGGATTGGCTGTGTATACAGAGGCCCCCAAAGCCCCTGTGTGTTTAAGAACAATGAATGTTAATGTTGTTGCTAGCCAGCAGGGAGAGAAGCAGAGCAGAGACGCTCCTAACAAGATCTGACACAAGGAAAAATACTGGCTTTTTGTTTCTCTTGTATGTTAAACAATTCATGAGGTTTGGGGTTGAGTGAGACATTTAATAAACATTGGCTGCTTGGGCTGCCTACAGCTGGTGATTTGTCACTATTGGTCAAATGTGTGAGAAGCAGAATGAGTTTTTCCATCTTTGAGGATTTAGGCTTAACAAATAATGCTGTTTACCATCTATTTAAATTTAAAGGTACAATATGATTTAAGTGATAAGCTCTGAATTTCGATAAAAACAGCTAGGCTCCTATAAGGTGGAATTAAGGTATTTTCAAATTCAAATCTTTCATAGTATCTTAGCCCTGGAATTGTTCTTAAATGTCATTCAGCCCGAGCTCCTACCTCTTACAGGAATTCCTCCTGAGGAATGGCTCAGCCATCTATTCTTGCTTGAACATTTTGCCCTACCTACCTAGTTCAGTTTCTTTGAAAGAGCTGCCCTCTGCAGTCTTAAGATGAAAGGAATGACCCACCAGACTTAAACTATCTATTCTCACCCACCTGTATCTGTATCTACTACCTTTCCTTTGCTGATGAGTGCACCTGGATTCTGTGTATTTCACCTTACGGGTAAAGCACCTGCTGTTGGCTTTGCCTCCCATGGTCCACAGTGGTTAGAAAGGTTTTCATGATATTCATGTGTTTACTACCTCCTTCTTATCTCTACCTTTTGTATGAACCATGTGCTCCTCAAAAATGGAAACTAAACTTTATAACTGAAATGTTAATTTTGGATTTTAGAGTTTATAAAATTTGAATGAGGATTTCTTCAGAGAAATCGTTAGGTCAAATTGACCCTGAAGCCAGATGTTTCTACCTTAAATTAACAATATATTTTTTTAATAGTTTGCTTTTTCAGTTGATCCATGTAAGAGGCAGGGACATGTTTTATAAAAATGGAAGCTGTTGCTTGGGGCCACATGTGTTTGGAAAGGTGTAAAGCGTTTTAGCAAGGAGGGGACTGAACATAGGACGACACAATAGAGGTGAGCACCTGGACTGCTAACCTCTGTCCCTTGAAGAAATCCCAGCTGAAGAATGAGCTGGTCATCCATTCTCTGCTTGAATATTTTTTCCCACTTCTAATTTATAAGTGGGCATATCGACAGCAGTGTTTTATTTTTCTTTCTCTTTTCTTGCTTTCTTTGCTTTCCCTTTTTTCTTTTCTCCATCACAACTTTGAGTTGGTCCCATCACAGCTTTCAGAAGGAGGAGGTAGGAAATGGCTGCTCCAGTGATCTCTACCAGATCTGGTTCTTCTTTGGGTATTTTCTTGAGAGAGATGAGTTGAAAATGAATGGAAGTCAGAGTGAAGGAGCTCACTCTACCAAATACCTGAGTGATTCAGAGTAAGTCAGTTACTCCTCTGGATCTCAGCCTACTTTTTGTAAAAGGGGTTCATAATAATTCTAAATCTTAGGGCTCAGGGGAAGCTTAAATGAGATAATGCATTTAGTCATATTTTATAAATTATAAATGATCATTTTAATGGCAGGTGTTATTGAAAGTATGATATTATCATTGACAAAATTATAATAACACTAATAAATTTATGCCATAGAGTAGTATAGTATTATATATGTACATACCTTTGGCTATGGACAAACTTAAGCTAAAAGGGCTTGTTAACAGCAGTATTTTCTGGAAGTCTCCTGGGTGTGCAGTGCCCAGAAAGCTAGACATTAGAAGATCTTCTATTAGTTTCCAGAAGCATCTCAGCACTATTGTCTCCCAGAAGTAGACAGAAAGCTTGCTGTGTCATCTAGGCACCAAAGCAAAAATAATATCAGATAAAGGAACTTGATAACTCATTAATCCTAAAGTCCAGATATAATAGTTTGGATATACCTTGGGTCAATGCATCCCTTGATTCTCTTAGTATCAAAAGTCTTATTAAACTTTAGTCCATTACAAGTTCTTCAAATGGGGATTTTATCAGCCTAAGAAGTAAATGCCTGCCTTTTGTACATACACGGGCATCTTTTGGCTTGGCTTCTTGCTTAAGCATCCTAATGAGGTGTGAGCAAGCTAGGGTAGAGGAGAGCTTGAGATCAAAAAGGTCCAAAGTGACTGGCCTGGAAATTGAATAGGTAGGCCATGATATGGACGACAGCCCTGTCTCCTTTGCCTGACTTTTTCCAAGTCAAGCTAATGTTTGCAGAACTGAGGATATAGACCAAATAGCTTATTGTGCCTCATAGTTCTTATCCCTATATCACAGCTCCTTAGGTGCCCTTTTCTCCATTTGTAACTATTAAAACCACACTCATCTTTCAAAATCCTGAAAGTTCAATTCCTATTTCCTCTCTGAAGCCATTTCTAATTTCCTCCAGAAGGCAGGTGCTCTTCCCTCCTCCCAAGTGAATTCGTTATGTTTACATCAAGCTCTCCTTCTGATCTATGAACTTCTTTTTAGAGGTAGTATGTCTACCTTCATATATCTGCTTCATATTTGTATCTTCATATTATCTGGCACAGTTTGGTAACTGTCACTATTCAGGTGATCAATAGTGCCACGTTTAAAGGATATATTGAGGTCACCATTCTTTTCATTTTTCTCCTGCGATTTCTCTACTATACTGTGTGGACTCAAACCCACCATGTTCTTTAGGTCTCAAGGTGCACATGTGCTATTTCATTATAATTTCAGGGGAAAATAAGTAAATCACAGTAAATTCTCTCAGATGGGTCCAGGTGGCCTGATAAAAAATTCCTGTTGGTTGGTTTGTATTGTCACCTTAAGTTTAACTACATAATTCATCTGTACTTTAAGTAGTCAAAGACTACATATTTTCCCAACCCAGGAATCAAAGCTGGGACTCCTGCATTGCAGGCAGATTCTTTACCATCTGAGCTACCAGGAAAGCCCAGGCATGTGCATTAATTGCTAAAGACTCTTGTTTCTGGACCCCATGTTGGTTTAAGAACAAAATTCCATTTCCTATTTCCTCATAGTTTCTAATTATAGAGACACATTTTTCTCTTGAGTATAACCAAAATCTCATCCTAATCCTCAAACTTCTTTCTTTCCAAAAGTGTATACTTTTTTTCCCACAATTTCTCCAAAGAAATCTCCAAATACTTCTATGTCATTCTTATAGGATTTTCATTCTTAAATAAGCAAAATATCTCTTGATGTATTTACCTTTCTTAAAAATTTCTTCAATCTATTTATTAGTGTCTTAGAGGATGACATTGATACCATATAAAAATTTACTTTATTCACAAACGAAGAGACTATGTGACTGATACATATCAAAAAAGATCTGGAAATTCTGAAATATAAACAAAGGTCCTGGTCTGATAAAATGAGGTAATGAGTTTCTTATTCATGATTGTGGACAAACAGAAAGCAGCTCAATACAGAGGTAGGGACACTGCAGAAGCAATTTAAATGTTAGATAATGGCCACTCTCAGACTTGCCATTCTCTCATCTTTCACATCATTTTGTTGAGATCAGAGTTCTATGACCTCACTTCAGTGCCTCACTGAAAATGATATGTGAGCCCTGCATGAATTGTTAACACTACCCCCATTCTAATCAATTTCACCAGCTTAGTTTCTAATTACATATCCATTTTTGACGATTTGCTTATTAGTTAGAAGATGACCAGAGTCACAAAAGAATTATGAATGGAAAAGTGGACATGAGGCTTGTTGATTTCAAAATGTTCTGAAATGAACATCACCCCCATCCCGACTCTGCCGCCCTTCTACCCTACCACCGCCACTCCCAGGACACTTGCAAAGTAGCAGAGAATCTTTCTGTGCTGGGGTTCTTTCAGTATTTCTAGGACTGCCCTCTCTCATCAATTTTAGTGTTCACTTACTGCCTCTTCCTTTCCACCCTGCCATTGGCATCACTTTAAAAAAATATATAGTTGATTTATATTAGTTTTAGGTGTTCAAGATAGTAATGCAGTATTTCCATGGATTATTATACTCCAGTTAAAGTTATTATAAGGACTTCCCTGGCCATCCGGTGGTTAAGACTTTACACTTCCACGGCAGGGGAACTAAGATCTTATGCGCCTTGTGGCAGAGCCAAAAACAGCTAAACCAAAAAAAAAAAAAAAGTTATTATAAAATATTGTCTGTATTCCCTGTGCTGTACAGTATTTCCTTGTATCTTATTTTATACACAGGAGTCTGTACCTCTTAATTCCATTCCCTTGTCTTGTCTGTCCCCTGATCCGTCTCCCTACTGGTAACCACTGGTTTGTTCTCTGTTATCTTCAAGTCTGTTTCTGTTTCATATGCATCATTTTGCATCTGACATAGGGGCCCACATCCACTCCGTTCTCCTGCCCTGAGGTGCTTTTGGAGCTCAGAGAATGACTGCAGTTGGGCTGTTTATCACCGTGCTGAAAAATGGAAGGATGGCATCGCTACAGGAGCAGATGGCACTGCATGCTTGGCATAATTTTCTCAGACAGACTAGGACTAGGACTGTGAATACTGGCTTTGCCTGCTGTAGTCATCCACATCAAAACATAACAATGAAAACAAGGTACTTTTGTGGAAAAGGCATTGAGATTTTAAATTACATTCATTTAGGTGCTATAGGCTCCTGTTATGTGCATATAACATGACTGCACTTCTGACATTCTTTATTAAGCAGAATTTTGTATATGACTGGGCTTTTTTGTATTCATCTTCCTATTTATTCCCATAAATCTTCTTGGTTAGTGATGTCAGAAAATTGCATTTAAGCATGTAGACTGTGTGTGAAACAAGTAGAAATAATAACAGTGGCAGAATTAGAATGTGTTTTAAATTCTGGAAACTAACAAATGCCTCAAAGAAAAATATGAGGTGATGAAGGGATCATTAATCTTTGTTTTATAAAATTCAAATTAAGGTTATACTACTTATTAACTGGGTAACTTTAAACAATTCAAACCTATTTGACTTACAGTTTTTCTCACTGATAAAGTAAAAGAGTTTGGACTGGGTGATTGCTAAGGTGTTTTTCTAATTCTAATTTTATTTGATTAGGTATTTCTATGCAAACTAATGAAACAATATTTCAGGCCACCTTTATACCTTTCAGCCTATGTGTGTGCTTTAAAATTTATTTATTTATAAGAGCGAACAATGAAGGAAAAAATGGGAGAACACAATGAAAATGACCTCAGGACTCAGGATGCATTTTATTTCTGAAGTACATTCCACTTTTCTTACCTTTCTTCTTTCTCTCTCCCCTTAGAATCAATACTTCTGTGCCTCAATTTTGATTTCCTTTGAGACAATATGCAACTTCCATGAAAATGGCTGTCATTTCTCATGTGTTAGAATTAACAAATTTATGTATTAATGCATTCAACAAACTCTGTTGCAGGTGGGTACTAGGCTATAGGATACAGTGATGATAAGGAGGTTCCCTGCCCTTTAGGAATTGGGAGGCATACCTTCTGCATATATTTGAAGTGTGATGTTAAGTGCTAAAATAAAACACAGGGGACAGAACCAATTTTGTTAAGAAGATATGGGAAACATGTCACAAAAGAGACTGCATTGGGTTGTGTTTTAGAGAAACTGGTATAATTTCTCCAATGAACAAAGAAAAATGTGTTATGCAGAAGGAACAGTATATGTTAGAACTGTGGGTCATGAAAAGGTCAGATATGTTTAGACAAGAGTGAGAAATTTTATGTGGCTTAAATATAGGATTTAGGTGAAAAACAGGAATTCAAGGTTAAGAGAAAAAAATGTGGACTGGATTCTGAAGGGTTTGTACTCCTATCTAAAAAAAAAGAAAACAATTTTACTCCTTAAGAAATAAGGAAACAGAGTTTTTTATGTACAAAACCAAGTATAATGATCAGATCACTTGTTTTATAATAGTTAAGATTTTGACTGTAGTTTAGAGGATGTTTTACCTGAAGAGAGGCTGGAATCTCAGACCATTTGAAGTAGTCTGGGAAAATGTGCTAAGAATCTCAATTAAAAGAGTCATGGGAAGATATTTCTGAAGTAGGATCAACAAAATTTGGTTCTTGATTGTGTGTCTAATGGAATCAGGTCATTACTGTTTATTAATTAATTTAATAAATATTTATTGAACACTTGTAATGTGTGAGCAATAAATAGCACTGAATCCTTGTTTCCTAGGAGCGTATTTTCTAATGGGGAGGGGATAGACAAAACAAGAACAAATGAATGACATTGTCCAGTGACGGCGGTGCTCTGCAGATCATTACCACACCATACAGTGCTGCGGGACGCTGTGTCAGACCAACAGGAAGCTATTTTCAGTTGGTATGATTAGGAAAGTCCCATGGAAGCAAAGAGGAGAATCATAGGAGAGATCCAGACTCATAAAGATTGGGAGGAAAAATACTCCAGGGGCAGATATGGACTTCTGTTTTGGAATTTAAATAGATGAGCATGAAGGAAGCAGAAAATTTTTGGAAGGGGTAATAACTGCATAGAGGGCGTATCGAATGAGGACATGGATTTGTCTAGTAGGCAGTTGGAGATACATGATAAGAGAGTACATTAATGGGCATATATTTGGGTATAACCAAATTATAGAGGTAAATTCAAGTGATGATTGTGGTTGAGGAAGAGATAAAGGAGACAATTTCAAAGAACAAACCTAAGTATATAAACAATTGCCAGAGAGCTGAGGAGATAGGACCTATGGCCCAGGGTAGCACAGGACTCCAGAGAGAATGGACAGAGTGCTTCCCTTATGACAGGGAATAAGTAAAGATGAGTAAACCAATGTACTAAAGCCATGGGAAGGGAAATTAAGGAAGGTCTCAGAGAGGAATTTATTTTTAATGTCTTTGGGATATGGACTTTAAAAAACAGTGGCAAAAATATAGGAACCTTTAAGCCATGAAATTAAAAGATGCTTACCCCTTGGAAGGAAAGTTATAACCAACCTAGACAGCATATTAAAAAGCAGAGATATTTCTTTGTCAACAAAGGTCTGTCTAGTCAAGGCTATAGTTTTTCCAGTGGTCGTGTATGGATATGAGAATTGGACTATAAAGAAAGCTGAGCACTGAAGAATTGATGTTTTTGAACTGTGGTGTTGGAGAAGACTCTTGAGAGTCCCTTGGACTACAAGGAGATCCAACCAGTCCATCCTAAAGGAGATCAGTCCTGGGTGTTCATTGGAAGGACTGATGTTGAAGCTGAAACTCCAATACTTTGGCCACCTGATGTGAAGAGCTGACTCACTGGAAAAGACCCTGATGCTGGGAGGGATTGAGGGCAGGAGGAGAAGGGGACAATAGAGGATGAGATGGCTGGATGGCATCACCGATTCAATGGACATGAGTTTGGGTAGACTCTAGGAGTTGGGATGGACAGGTAGGCCTGGTGTGCTATGGTTCATGGAGTCGCAAAGAGTCAGACACTACTGAGCAACTGAACTGGAACTGAACTAAGGAGTTCAAACATATGAAAAAATTACCAAGCACATTGACCATTCCACTGAAGTTAGACTACCTGATTCTGCTTTTTCTGCCACTCACCATGTTGATAATATAGAAATATAAATATCATAATTGTGAATCTGCAGATAATTTATAATAAACTAAGTTTGGCATTTGAATCAAAAATGCTTGTCATAAATTTTATTTCTGTCTACTCTTCCACATCTTCTTACCACACCCCTATACACATTTAGTTTGTTAGCAGCATATGATTTGTGGAATAAATGGAGGTTGCAGCTGCACAGATACCCTATCTTTTGCTAGCCCCGACTTTCCCCAAATTGTATGGTGTGCTAAGCTAGAGCTGGTGTATTGAATTAAGAATATGCAGATTACGACCTGCTGCGTGAGGGGGCACGAGCCACCTGCGTGGGGGCAGCAGGCAACTCCCTCAGCATCCAAGCGCCCACTTTGGGGAAGTGAAGCACACAGGGTGGTTTTGATTGAAGACACAGTTTCAATACTGTACACCCACAGCAAGGAAGTAGAGTCACAAGATTTAAGACTTACAGATCCTAGAAGTGAGGGTACATAATGAGTAATGGAAGGCAGCCCTCCATCTCAGGTCACAAGAGCACAGGAGATAGAGAAATGGTAGCAAGCACCTATTGCTTATAAGGTGGTTGGGGCAGAGGTCACTCACTTTCTAGGCTTTAGTTCTAAGGGGGTATTTAAAAAAAGCTTTTTAAAAATATTTATTTATTTGGCCACACCTGCATTATTTATTGTAGGATCTTCAATATTTGTTTTGGCATGCCGGATCTAGTTCCCTGACCAGGAGTCAAACCTGGTTCCTTGCAGTAGGAATGGAGTTTTTAGCCCCTGGACCACCAGGGAAGTCCCTAAGTGAGTGTTTTGAAAAGTGCCTAGGGAAAGGTAAAGCAGGAACTTATGGCAGCCATCATATACTCAAGTCCTTATCTAAATATCCAGATTCCATATTATAACATACCTAGGCAGCAACTCAAAGAAGCATAGATTTTTCTTCCCAAAGGTTATTTTTTTCAATTGCATATGACCCCATAATGCCTAGGCATTAATCTTAAGGGAAAATAATAGACATTGTCTGGACAATGGAACCGTCAAAAGTTCCCAGCAGGGTTTTGGTCCCCCCACACATGAAACATTTAAGCAAAGCAAAAATGGCAGCCTGCAGTATCAATAGGCAAGCAATAAAATGTCCATAACCATCTCACCATTTGTTGGGGTTCAGCTAAAAATTAAAAGACCTTAGATAAGAGTTAAGGTATGTGTTTGATTAAAAACTTGGGTGAGTTTATGGAATATTTGTACCTGTTGAGTCATCTTTTGTAACTTTATCTGAATTTGTGCAGAGTTTTTAATATACATGCAGCACGTGGTGTCCTTTCAGCCCATACACCTCCTTCCCAGCCCAATAAGTAATCTAGAGCTAAACGGTTATCCGAAACCATCTGTGCTGAAGAGTCATGTTGTTGTTTCATTAAGGTTTGGCTTTGTAACAGCCCAATGGTAGTCCTGTTCAGTGATTTATAAGGGTAGTCCCTGGAAGACTGAAGTATATTGGTATGAACAGACTGCACTCCCCAGGGACCAACAAGGAGGCAAGTTCATTGGAGGTCGAGGGGGAAGAAGTGCATGTATGGAGAAACATGTACATGAGATGCCCTTGGGCACTGGGCCCACCGTGAACACCAGCTGCATGATCAGAGAAACTGAAATAAATCGGAGTTCTCTCTAGATGGCTGGGCTGCATGACCCAAGAACATGAGGGTTCCTGCTGGGTGCCACATACTGTATTGCAGAGTTTCCTGCGTGGGAGTAGTTGAACACCATAGAAGGTGGCCAGGTGAGCCATGGAGATACATGGTGTCTTTTGGGTAGCCCACTCTTTTGGAGAAGGCAATGGCAACCCACTCCAGTACTCTTGCCTGGGAAATCCCATGGACGGAGGAGCCTGGTAGGCTACAGTCCATGGGGTCGCGGAGAGTCAGACACGACTGAGTGACTTCACTTTCACTTTCACTTTCATGCACTGGAGAAGGAAATGGCAACCCACTCCAGTACTCTTGCCTGGAGAATCCCAAGGACGGGAGCCTGGTGGGCCGCTGTCTATGGGGTCGAACAGAGTCGGACACAACTGATGTGACTTAGCGGCAGCAGCAGCAGCTCACTCTATTGAGCTCAGTAAAATGTCTCCATTTACAGGCACCACCAAAATGAACTCCTGTTTCTAACTGGTGTATAAAAATATTCAGACTGTTGGAGAGCTTGAATGAGAGGATTGTGGAGCCCTGAATAGTGGCTGTCTCTTATACACATCTCAGGAGATAGAGAAATGGTAGCAAGCACCTATTGCNCTCACTCTATTGAGCTCAGTAAAATGTCTCCATTTACAGGCACCACCAAAATGAACTCCTGTTTCTAACTGGTGTATAAAAATATTCAGACTGTTGGAGAGCTTGAATGAGAGGATTGTGGAGCCCTGAATAGTGGTGGTGGGGAAGTGTCCCCTCAGGGTAGTGGGGGGAGGTGACCCTGCAGCTCTGGTCCTGGGAGGGGGTGGGGGTGGGGTCCTGCGGTGGTGGCAGCGTCTGCAGCCAAGGAGTGGTTCAGTAATTAATTTCACCAACACACTTAGTGTGTCCTACATAGTGTGTCACACCCATTAAACAGTGTTAAACAGGGCAAGTAGCTAAGTGGGGTGTTTCAAGGGGCCCCTGCAAGGTTATTAATTCGATACACACCTGGGCCTTCCACACCTCAGAGGTGCAGCAGAGAGCAGGTTGGCAGTCACCAGATCACCTCACACTCAGGCAGCAAACATTATATCAATTGTAAGCAAGGGGACTCTGAATAAACATGTTAACTCAGCAAAATGCTTCTCAAGGGGCTCCCCAGGAGGGAATTTAGAGAAACAAGCAAGTCCTGGGAGGTGCTCACCGTCATCCCTGCCGTCCTCCTCGGTGTCATGGCCGCTGCAGTGGAAAGTTGAGGAGGTGCCATTCAGGGTGCGGCTGTGTCCTGTGACATCTTCGTCTGGGGCGTTGTCGTCTTTAGGGTTGTCACAGGTGGAGGGAACCACCCAGGAGGGGAACTGAGTGAGAGGCCAAGAGCTTTAACAGGGTCACATAGATTTTGAATGTCCACATTAAAGTTTTTTTTTTTTAATCTGTCAGAAGCATTCACTGGTATCAAAGATTGTCAGTAAATTTTGGAGTTCTCTGGGGCAGATGTCACTTCTCAGATGACTGGGTTCCGTTTCCCTCTGAAGCATGGGAGGTTTTTGTCCTTAAATAGTAAAGATTGGAGGCACAAGTGTTGCCTTGGTTTAATGAAAATACAGTTTTATGCTCCCAATAATTTACTGTTCAGCCTTGTATTACCAGAGGTGGGCCTTAACCGCATAAGGCCAATTGGGGTTGAAATTAGAGCAGTGTAGCAGCCAGATATCAGGATGTCTTGACCAGTGGGCAGGGCTGGTGACCTTTAAGCATTTGTACTATTGGTCCCATTTAAGATTCGGGCTTGATTCAGCTGGCCAGGATCCACACTGGTGGCATTTTGAGCACAGCCCCTCTAGAGCTGACTATCAGCATTTGCTGCCCCCCAGCCCCACCCCGCCCCTGCCCCACATCCTGGGTTGCAGTTGCGGGTGACTGCTGTGTAATTCTAGCAACTGTCTGCAGTTGACTTCCTAGAGTGGAGGAGAAGCTCTATGATCCAGATGATATCATACAAAAGCACAGAGTAAGGCCCGAAGCAGTGAGCATTTGTTTTCTGAAGTTTTGTGCTTGCCCACTGAGCACTTATTATGGGGCCCCTGTGGGTCACTACCTCAGTGGTGGTCTCCTCTAAAGTGGAGCAGATGCAAGTGTTGTCCTTATATTGCCGTGCTATCTCCTAATGTCACTGATGACAGTCAACCTGAGTACCTCTTATCCCCTTTTAGAGACCCATACTGTTTCTAAGTGGGTCCAGGTACAGTTATTTCCACTTCCTGTGGGGAGGTATGCTGAGGAGCCATCCACTAAAGCCACTGTACACTGGAATCAAGCAGGTAAGTGTATTCCAGAAGCAGCATGGTGGGTCTGTGTTTTAATAAGCCAGGGGCTCACAGCTAATCACTTGTTCCTAATTGGATCACCATTGAATACTGGAAGGTGAGATGATTGACATTTTAAGTCTGTAAGGGGAAAATGCAAATAATATTGTCCTGTAAGATGAAGGCATCAGATACTCCCATGGTAGCAATCATAGGCTCTGTGACCAGGAGAGCTTAGTTGGTATAAGGAGAATGGTGGCCATATGGCTTACTGCTTTAAAGTAGTAAGTGCCTCTGGCACAAAGAAGTCCATTTACCACCTTATAACTTAAGGAGCAAGGATTTTATATGACTGTAGTGGGGATTAGTAATGCCAGAGGTCTCCGGCTGGTAAGGGAGGTGAAATTCCATTGGATGCTCTGTTGGAGAGCCCAGTGCTGTGTTATGTGGGTAAAATGAGATACTTGATTTGAGTAAGTGATGTCAGGAGTGATGGGAAAAGGATGTACTTAGAAAGGAAAGAGATCACCTAGTCCACAGAAGCGTTCCTGGTGACTGCAGCAACCAGCAAGCCATTAAAAGTACCCAAAGTGGGTAGTGCCTGCCAAGAGAGGAAGCAACCCTGTGAAATCAGAGGGCTAAAAGGGTTGTTCCTGAGCAGAACCAAAGTGTGGTGGGGTACTTCACTATTTGGTTTGGGAGCAAAATTTGCAGTTCACGCGATGTGTTTTATAAGGGCTTCCATAAGCCAGACATCCCTGCAACAGGAGGCCCAGGTGGCAGCAGCTCTGCATAACCATGTGAGATATGGGACCATTCTGCCAGGGAATGAGGAATACGAAAGCGGTGACTAAGGAAGGCCAGAATGGTAGAACTGAGGACTGGCTGATGGTGAAGCCTGTGGTTTTGTGGTAATGGGTGGAGCCCACAGAATTGTTGGTGAAGAGTCAGTGGTTGATAAACGTGAAAGGCTGGTGACCTGGATTTGGGCCAGGGCATCCACCGTGCCGTTAAAGACAGCCTCTGGTATGGTAGCATTTGTGAGGGATGAAACGCGAGTAATCTTGGTTTTGACTAGTGCCTAGGTGATGTGCCTCCCAAGTGGGGGATCCCGAATGGGATGGCCTTGATTGTGAAAATCATGTTGCTGCCATTGACTCAACCAAAGGTTTAGCTTTTAGCAACCACCTATGAGTTAGTAAAAATATGGACAAGGGGCTTTTTGTGGTCAGCAGCAGTCTCCCCAGCCATTTGTACAGTCACAAGCTCGGGAGCTGAGTCAGCCCTGACTTGCTGTATTTGATGCATGTGATGCCACTGGCAGGATGGTCCCCTGAGCTGCTGCTCTTCAGGAGGCATCACCACTGATGATGGTAGCACTGCCATCTGAGAAGTGCACAGACTTCCTGTCTTGCTCCATCAGCTCTTCCCAGGGGTACCCCAGGTCTCCAGAGGCTTACACAAAGTGGGTACTGCCACCAGTTCCTCAAGGCCCATGGGAGGGGGCTGCCAAGCAAGGAAGTCACATCCTCCTGCAATTTGGAAAAACCCACCATGTCAGGTTAGCCTGTTCCTGAAGGTACCATTTCCATTTTAGCAAAGAGGTATTTCTAACTGTGCTGAGCTGCTCTTGGGAGGCATCCTATATTCACATCTTCATGGGAATGTTATGCCTCCTCCCAGGAGTGTCTCTGTTTCCAACAAAGATCAGTAAGCAGCCAGAACCTGATGTTCTATGGGGCTGTGATGGGTGACTGTGAAGAGCAGACACCTGCTCCAGAAGCCCATAGGCAGCCAGGAGGAGCTGTGTTTAGTCCATAGCCTCCTCGACCACAGTCCATGGTGGCCAGTGTCTCAACTAGAAGGAGGAACCAGGGGAACCAGGGAGAAGATTTGATGCATGGACCTCTGTGCCAGCCATCAGGCTTTCTGTTGAGCCTCCTCCAGCCCAGTAGATATGGAGGATTTGCATGTGACTGCATAAATGGTCTAAGAAGGATGGATAAATGCTGTATGTGTTGCTATAATGTGAAGACACCTAAGACTTGGGCTTGCCTTAGTGAGACTGAATAGTTAACAATTGACATTTAACTGCAAGTGGAACTTCTTAGCTGTTACAGGACTAATTAATGTCCAGAAATATAACAGTGGTGGCTGGCCCTTGAGTTTTAGATGAGACAATAGCCCAGCTTGTATATTTCAGATGCATCACCAGCAGCATTAGGGTCTCACATGCTGCATCCTCCAAGGACCCCTGATTAGAATGTTATCAGTATAGTGCCAGATGGTGCAAGGCAGACACTGTAAGGGCATCAAGTCTTGCTGGCAAAGATCATGGGCAATAACCAGGCTCTTAAGATAGCTCAGAGGCAGCCAAGTAAAGGTATATTGAGTGCCTTTGAACATGAAGACCAATTGTAGCTGAGACTCCTCGATGATCAGTACTGAGCAGGACATATTAGTGAGACTGATTGTGGCAAAATAGCCCTTGGAGCCCTTTGGATGTTCTCAATTAACCAGACAACATTGGGAATGGGAGCCTTAATGGGGGCACCTGACCATTTACATTTGGGCAGTCAACTATAAGGCACCACTCATTAGGAATGGGCTTTAATACTGGCCAAATAGGGAAATTGAAAGGAGAAATGGTGTGTTTAATGACTTCTTCCTATAATAAATCTTGAATTATGGGCCACAGTCCCTCAGGCCCCTGTCACAAGTGACATTGGGGTGTATTTGAAGTCTTAATCGGGTGTGGCAATCTTATGAGTTCACAATGTGCAGCTCCCTCCAGGAATCAAGGTTTGCTCCAGGTGGCATGGTGGCACATCAAGGCATTCACACCTCTAACATGAAAGTATAAGGCAAAGGGACCACAGCCACTAAAAGTTTTTTTTAACAGAGATTGTTCCAAGAGTGACATCTAATTTCCATTAGATTCCCTCTATGATTCTACGTGCTGTGCCTTGTAATTCAGAGGGTGCTCTCGGCTTGTTTGGACAGGTTCCCAGGAAGCACTCTAACTTGGGCTCTAGTGTCAATGAGAATGTAGAATGTTGTCTATTTTGTGTGTCCAGAGGGATATTTAGAGAAGTATATGTGTGGTGCTAGTGGTAAGGAACCTGCTTGCCAATGCAAGAGATGTAAGGAACATGGGTTCAATCCCTGGGTTGGGAAGATCCCTTGGAGAAGGGCATGCAACCCACTCCATTCTTGCCTGGAGAATCCCATAGACAGAGGAGCCTGGGGGACTATGGTCCATAGGATCACAAAGAGTTGGACATGACTAAGCAACTTAACATGCATGCATCCAAGAGAAGTGTCTCCTGAAGGAGGGATGACCTCCAGGGAATACCCTGGTCCCTAGGGCAGGGGCCTTGGTAACCACTGCTCTCTAAAATCACAGTATGAAATCCTGGATTCTGCAGCCAGGGCAGGGGCATTCCAAGAGGGGAGCATCTGCCCTCATTGTGCTGGCAGTTTCCTGAAGAGTCTGCAACACTTGAGCGAAGGCTTCTATTAATAGCTCAGCCCTAGCTGACCTGAGATGGAGTGAATAGGAGCCCAGGGTCTCTGGAGCTGCCCATACAAAGCAGACTCTTGATCATCCCCAACTCATACATTGCTGCCTCCCAATCTAGGGTGTCCAAACCAACCTCTGAGGGGCCACAGTTCACCTCTACCAGAATGGTGCTTGATAATGTATTTGGGAAAACTAAAAGTCCCAAGAACGTAGCACCTGTGATTCGACATGTTGATGTGCCACGATGTGCAGTAAATCCCAAGCCATTTGAGCAATGGTTTTTTGACCTCCTCTGGGAACTTGAGAGGAGCTGGTGCTATGAGCAAGTATCTGCTGTGAGTAAGTATTTGTCTTGCTTACCATGCCAAGGGTGAGATTCCTTATATCCCTGGGGGTCAGGGGGAAATTTGCAACAGGAGCAAGGAATGTAGCAACATAGGAGGCAGCTGTTTCAGCAGGGTTTGCCTACCTGGGATGCCGTGATGGAGTTGCCCCTGTCATGGGTTAGGACCAGCTCCTTAAACTCAACACCCTGGGGACACATTGGAGCCAGCCACCACCCTCCCTGATTGACATTAATATGGAGCAACTCTTCTTGGCTCCCAGGACCTGAGAGCCCTAGCATCCTGGTGAGCTTCTCTGGGCTCAGTGCAGGGGCATATGATTTCAGCCATCCCTGCCAGAATGGGTCTCATTTAGAGACTAATGGGAAACATACCCATCTCAGACTGAGGCCCGGTGGTTGGTCTCTACAGGGGATCTGACTTTTTATGACAGTGACAATTTGGGGTGGGGGTTCCCAGCGGCATCTGGTGGCAGTGATGTCCAACAGCACCCGCAAGGCCTGCTTCCTTCCCAGAGAGACTNCATTTAGAGACTAATGGGAAACATACCCATCTCAGACTGAGGCCCGGTGGTTGGTCTCTACAGGGGATCTGACTTTTTATGACAGTGACAATTTGGGGTGGGGGTTCCCAGCGGCATCTGGTGGCAGTGATGTCCAACAGCACCCGCAAGGCCTGCTTCCTTCCCAGAGAGACTGAGAGAAAGTTATAAGGTCTTTTCCCAGCTCTAGGGGTTGTAAGGGGATAGAAACTATACCCACAGTCCCATGCTCCTTGGTGTCAGTTGTGCTAAGAAGCTGGATCTGTGTATTGATTTAGGAATATGCAGATTCAGTTCAGTTCAGTCGCTCAGTCATGTCCGACTCCTTGCCACCCCATGGATCACAGCACGCCAGGCCTCCCTGTCCATCACCAACTCCCGGAGTTCACTCAGACTCATGTCCATTGAGNGTAGATGTTTTTCTGGAACTCTATTATGACCTGCTGAACGAGGAGGTCGCAATGAGACACTCACATAGGGGCAGCAGGGAGCTCCCTCGGCATCTGAGTCCCATTCTGGGGACATGAACCACGGGATTGTTTTGACTAAAGGTGTGCATCTTCAATACCCTTCAACACCCACAAGGTTTCTTACTTACAGATCTCAGAAGCAAGGGGGCGCTATGGGCTGGGGGAAGGGCAGTCCTCCAAACTAGGTCACCAGTGAAAAGAAGATTGAGTAGCAAGCACATATGGCTTTATAAGGTGACTAGGATGGAGGTCACTGACTTTTTGTGGGCTTAACTCTTAATGATTACTCNACAAGGTTTCTTACTTACAGATCTCAGAAGCAAGGGGGCGCTATGGGCTGGGGGAAGGGCAGTCCTCCAAACTAGGTCACCAGTGAAAAGAAGATTGAGTAGCAAGCACATATGGCTTTATAAGGTGACTAGGATGGAGGTCACTGACTTTTTGTGGGCTTAACTCTTAATGATTACTCTAAAAGGTGCCCAGGTAAAAGTGAAGTGACAGTGGGCACCCTCAACTCCAGTCCTTATTTAAGTGTCTAGATTCTGGGTGTGAGCAGATTTATTAGACTATAAAATGCCTGGGCATTTCGCAAACTCCAGGAGATGGTGAGAGACAAGGAAGGCTGGCATGCTGCAGTCCATGGAGTCATGAAGAGTTGGACACGACTTGACAACTGAACAACATCAAATTGCCTAGACAGCAAAAGTTGTTTTTCCCATCCCGTATGGATGAACCACTCCAGTATTCTTGCCTGGAGAATCCCCATGTACAGAGGAGCCTGGCAGGCCACTGTCCATGGAGTTGCAAAGAGTCAGACACGACTGAGCGACTGAGCACAGAACATATGGATAAAGAGGGGAAATTTCTGTCTGTAAGCAAGCTAGTTCTTGAACCCTCACTGTTTCAAGGTTGCTACTTCAAAGCTAAAACATGCATTTAGTAGTTAAGATCTTGAGAACTTAAGATATTTCCAAATATTTCATATTTGGGGTCTTATAGGTATTTGGTATTTGAATTCTGTTTTGACCCAGACAGTGATAACTTGCTAACATATGGAAGATGAAACATGAAAAAAGAGAAGATTCCATTTCCTTCCTGTACTGAAGAACTGGAGTGTGCTGGCTCCAGGCTGGCTGCTTCTCCGGTCCAGTCCTCACACTGTGTTGTTCCCATCTCTGTAGCTGGAGTCTGGCCTGCAAAGACTTTGGTTCCAAGGTTTCCTCTGTTAAGCTGGCCTCTTGCTGGGCTCAACTAGTGGGAGGCATTGTGAGAAATTGGAGAGTAAAACAAAGGGAACAGCGGAAATATTTCCCTCTCTCTTCTCTTTGCTGCACTTAGTATCTTGGGCAGTTGGTGAGATCCTTTGTGACTCCACATCCCTAGGACGGGCTTGTATAGTTCTGGCTCTTGCCCCCTGGGTCAAGTAATGCCATCTCCACTGTCTTTATAACCACTGGTGCTAATCACTTAGAGTCCCCTGTTTGGCTTCTGATTCTCTTCCATCATCTGTTTATTAAGACCCTACATTAATTTTCTTTCCTTTTAAAGACTCAAAGAATTATGTTTTCTGGTTATACTGTAACTAACAGTAAAATTAGTACTATAGATTTAAGGGCTTCCCAGATGGTAAAGAATCTGCTTGCCAATGCAAGAGAGGCATGTTCCAACCCTGGGTCAGGTAGATCCCCTGGAGAAGGGAACAGCAATCCACTCTGGGATTCTTACCTGGAAAATCTCATGGACAGAGGAGCCTGGTGGGCTACAGTCCATGGGGTCACAAAGAGTTGGACAGGAACTTACATTAGGGGAAGATATCCTGATATTTTAATCCATATTGGAATATAATTCAGTAACTATTTCAAATTTTTTTCTAACTAGATGCAGAACAGAGTGAAAGTGCCGGAAACATTTCTTACAAGCCAAATCTTAATAGATTGGTTTTCATGCTAACATTCAAGTTGGATAGGTTGGAGAAGTTTGGACTGCAGAGATCGTGCACAAGGAAAGCATTTATAAGGAGAAAGAAAGTGAGACCAAAGCCTTGAACAAAAAAAGCAGGAAAAATATTGGGAAGAAACACCCTAGAAATGAAAAAGGAGCCGGAAGAGAAAAAAAAAATGAAAAGAAGGGAAAATGGGAAGCCAGGGGACCTGGAAAAGAAAAGAGTTAATGTTTTATAAAAGAAAAACGAAGACGCTGACAGGGAACATGTCCACACTGGCACTATCCCATTTCTCCAGGACTACCGGTCCTGCCCAGCGTATCTGAAAAGCTTTCTAATTTCAGTTCGTGACCAGTTCTTTCCTTCCCCCACCATCAGCCTGCTAATGTTTTTCTAATAATTACCATTTTTGAAACTATTTTGGCTGTTAAAAATGTTTCTTTTTAATAAGCTGATTAAAAGAGGCTGCTTATTAGCATAAGCTCTTTGCCGTTCAGCCCTCTTCCTAATTAAAAGCACTCATCTGTGGAGACCTCAATTTTTCCCTTTTCTCTGTGATGAGTTTTTGGATATTTTTTCCTTGGCAGTTTGTTTTATTTCACTCTTCTGTCTTTGGTAGTTTTCGGCTCCCATATTCCAGAGATAGAAGCCACTGAGCAAAGTAATACATGGGAGGAAATGTGCAGTCTGAATGCTCGAGCGAGGAGGGGAAGACCTACCTGAGTGGTTAGTGTTGAAAGTGTATGTTGCTCAATTGCATTTTATTCTTTGTGACCCGAAAGACTGCAGCCCACCAGGCTCCTCAATTCATGGAATTCTCCAAGCAAGAATACTGGAGTAGCCATTCCCTTCTCCAGGGGATCTTCCTGACCCAGGGAGTGAACCCAGGTCTCCCTCATTGCAGGCAAATTCATCACCTGAGCCACCGGGAAGTTTTAAGAATACTGGAATGGGTAGCCATGGTCTTCCTGTCCCAGGGATCAGTCCCAGGTCTCCCTCATTACAGGCAGATTCCTTACCATTTAAGCCACCAGGGAAGCCCCAAAAGTCGGGTCTAAAAGTCTTTCGTTTATGGTAGTTGTATAGTTGTGTCAAATTTCTGACTCTCAAGTTACCAAATATGATGTGTAAAGGTAAAAAGCAGTGAATACAAATCCACTGTTCTTTGCACAGTTTATATCCCCAACATCAATAGATATGCCTTTCCAAATATTGCTGCTCTAAAGGCTGCTGGAACACATACCTGTGATGCCCTTAGAACATGGAGGTATTCAGGGGATGGCATGTTATAGATGGTAGATACAGCCACCCCTTAGAAACAGTCCTTAATATATGTGACTAGGAAACTTGGGAAGCAAGTATACTCCAAATGCTGTGATATGTGTCATCATCTTATATATTTTTATGGGAAGTTTTTAATATAAAGAAGAGTATACATCAAGAAATTGTGTACATTAAGAACATATTAGCAAAAAGGGTGGCTTGCTAAAAACCTGGAACAAAGTGAGTGAAAGGGAAAAAATGTGTGTGTCTGTAAGTTGTGTTAGGAAAATAAATTTCTGTACAGATGACAAGATTTCCTGTTCACTTGGCAGGACATATTATTTAATGCTTAACATTGTTTGTTTTATGGACTCTCTTGAGGATCTGATGAAACTATTGTTTTTTCACTCCTAAAAAATAAGCATTTGCCTCTAAGGACACTTTTTTTTCCTTACAACATTTTGGGTTTCACATATGCCTTAAAATCTAAAGAGTTTATGGACATGTGTTAAGAATGCAACTTCTGTAATTGGTATTGTGAGCTATATAGATCGTTTTTCATTTTGACTTTACTCTGATCTCATGGGAGAAGGAAATAGCAACCCACTCCAGTATTCTTGCCTAGGGAACCTGGTGGGTTGCTGTCCATAGGGTTGTGCAGAGTCAGACGTGACTGAAATGACTTAGTATGCATGCATGCATTGGAGAAGGAAATGGCAACCCACTCCAGTATTCTTGTGTGGAGAATCCCAGGGACAGAGGAGCCCGGTGCACTGCCGTCTTTGGGGTCACACAGAGTCGGACATGACTGAAGCGACTTAGCAGCAGCAGCAACTTATCTCATGCTCATCAACTGAGCTTCTAATTTCAATTTTCCTTCTTCTACAGTGTTTTCTCTAAGGGATAGATTATGCCAGCCAGGTCTAATATAACTTTTTGGTTTATTTGACAGATATATATTTCTCAACATAATAATACAGCATTTGTGTGTGTGCACTCAGTCGCTCAATCATATCTGACTGTTTGTGATCCCACAAACTAGCCCACCAGGCCCCTCTGTCCATATTTTCCTGGCAAGAATGTTGGAGTGTGTTGCCATTTCCTCCCCTAGGGGATCTTCCTGACCCAGGGACTGAACCAACCTCTCCTGTGTCTCCTGCATTGGCAGGTGGTTTCTTTAGCACTGAGCTACCTGGGAATCCCATATAACATTCTTACTTATTACATATATATATTTAAAATTTAATTAATTAATTAATTTCAATTTTTCAGCTATACTGCAAGGCACATGGGATCTTAGTTCCTGACTAGGGCTTACATCCAGGCCTTCAGCTGTGAAAGCATGGGGTTCTAACCACTGGACTACCAGGAAATTCCCCCACAATTTTTTTTTTTTTTTTTGGATCTTCTTACTGTGGGTTCTCCCCACCCCTCAAACCCCCCCCCCCACCTGGAGCTAAATGGCAAGGTTTTGTTTTGATATCCCCAAAGCAACAAATCCAGGTTGAATAATGTGGTTTTCTCATTAAGGTCTAATGGTAGACGTTATGGAAACTTATGGGTCTTTTAGAAGCTTCAAGAGACCTGCACTCCTCTTGTTTTATAAATATCACTCATGAGAGACATTATTTTTGTTCATTTCAGCACTCATTCATGAACATCCCCTTCATAAAGAGAAGTTTAAAAGATATTTGTTTTGGTAGAGCTTCTTGACTTGTTCTCAGAACATACTTCTTTGTAACAACTATTAATTATGTAATTTGAGAATAACTTTTCATTATAAATGTAAAACTAAGAAAAAAATAATCCCAACAATTATTTTATGGATAGCAACAAACTAACATTGGAAAAAACTCTGATGCTGGGAGGGATTGGGGGCAGGAGGAGAAGGGGACGACAGAGGATGAGATGGCTGGATGGCATCACTGACTCGATGGATGTGAGTTTGAGTGAACTCTGGGAGCTGGTGATGGACAGGGAGGCCTGGTATGCTGCGATTCATGGGGTCGCAAAGAGTCGGACACGACTGAGCAACTGAACTGAACTGAAGTGAACTAATTCTAAAGTCTGTATGAAGAGGCAAGAGACCCAGGATAGCCAATAGAATATTGATGGAGAAGAACAGGTTTGGATGACTGACATTGACCAACTTCAAGACTTACTGTAAAGTTACAATAATCAAGACAGTGTGGTATTGGAAATAAAATGGATAAATAGACCAGTGGAACAGAACAGAGAACCTAGAAACAGACCCACATAAATAAACTCAACTGATCTTTGCCTAAGTAGCAAAGACAACACAATTCAGCAAAGATAGTCTCTTTAACACAAGCTACTGGGACAACTGGGCTTTCAGGTGGCACTAGTTATAAAGAAACCACCTGCCAATGCAGGAGACATAGGAGACATGGATTCAGTCCCTAGGTTGGGAAGATTCCCTAGAGAAGGGCATTGCAACCCCCTCCAGGATTCTTGCGTGGAGAATCCCGTGGACAGAGGAGCTGCCAGGTTACAGTCCATGGGGTCACAAAGAGTGGGACACGACTGAATTGACTTAGAACTAGCACAGGTCCTGGAACAACTGGGATATCCACATATTAAAAAACTGAATGTAGAGACCTTATATGCTCTGCAAAAAATTAACTCAAAATGGATCATAGACGTAAATATAAAATAGAAGACAGTAAAACTTCTGGAAGATAATATAAGGAAAAAACCTAGGTGACGTTGAGTAAATGATAGGTTTTTAGGTACAACACTAAAGATACAATCCCTGGAAAAAAAAAAAAAACTAATAAAATAGTCTCCATTAAAATTTAAATCTTCTACTGTGCAAAAGATAATATCAAGAAAATTAGAAGACAAGCCACAGACTGGGAAACTTTGTTTGTAAAAACCATATAATAAAGCAATGCTATCTAAAATATACAAAGAACTCTTAAAACTCAACAATAAGAAAACAACCCAGTTGAAAACTGTGCCAAAGACCTTATCAGATGTTTCACCAAAGAAGATATACAGATGGAAAATTAACAGTATGGTAAGATGCTCCATATCATCTGTCATTAGGAAAATACAAACTAAAATCAACAGTGAGATAGCACTACACGTATGTTAGAGTGACCCAGATCCTGAACACTAACACCACCAAATGCTGGTGAAGATGTGGGACAGCAGTCATTCTCAGACATTTCTTGTAGGAATGCAAAATAGTACAACAGTTTTAGAAGACAGTTTGGCGGTTTCTCATAAAACTAAACATACTCTTACCATATGACCCAGCAGTTGTGCTCCCTGGTATTTACCCAAAAGAGTTAAGAATTCATATTCACACAAAAACCTGCACATGGATGTTTATAGCAGCTTTATTCATAATTGCCAAAACTTGGAAGCAACTAAGATGTCATTTGGTAGTTGCATGGATAAATAAACGTGATACATCCAGACAATAGAATATTATTCGGTGCTAAAAAGAAATGAGCTATCAAGCCATGAAAAGACATAGAGGAATCTTAAATGCAATTGCTAAGTGAAAGAAGCTAGCTGAAAAGGCTACATGCTGTATGACATTTGGGAAAAGACAAAGCTGGAGACAACGGGAAAATCAGTGGTTGCCAGAGGGGAGTGATAGGATGAATAATCAGAGCATGGAGGAATTTTAGGGCAGTGAAAATAATCTGCATGATGTTATAATGATATTTTTTATTATATATTTGTCAAAACCCATAGAATGTTCAATGCAAGAGAGAACTCTAAGGTAAACTCTGGGCTTGGGATGATTATGATATGTCAACATAGGTTAAAAATATGTACCATTCTGGCGACTGGTGTCCATAATAGGGAGGCTATACATGTGTGAGGGCAGAGGGTATGTGGGAAGCCTGCTTGATTTCGTTGTAAACCTGAAATTGCTCTAAAAACAAAATCTTTAAAAAACGTGAAAAAATAGTTGTGATACGATACCTAGTGGCTTATATGTAACTAACTGTATATACACCATGATCACAAAAGTGAGGAAAAAAACTGAAGCGCAATAGCAACTAGCGTATGTTCAATTGGGAGAATCTCAAATGTCAAAATTTGCAGATCATAAACTTGTTTATGCAAGGAATGTAACCTACATGAATAAATCTAACCTAGAGCAGAGAGACAGACATTACCCTCTCTAAATTCATAAAGGACTGGGATGGGAAGAAGGATTATATTAATTCTGAATTAGTAGAACTAATTCTTCATAGTCAGAACTAGGGCTAGTGAGAATGAGATATGTGGAAGGGGTGAGACAGAAAGATGTCAAATTAATATTAAAATGACTAAACAAGTAAATGCATCCAACAGAAGAATATAGATCTTTGAAACAGTGAGCTCTCTAGCCCTGGAAGTGTTCAAACAGAGACTAGATGGCCATTAGTTAGGAAACTTATTAGGGGTCTTCTACATATGGGTAAAATAAGAATTATAGTTTTAAAATTATTCTAAATCTAAAGTGTTGACTCTTTTATAGAACTATTATATTCCCTGTATTCCACTGCTAATTGGAAAACACACACACACACGCACAATGGTCCCTCCTAATTATTCTGCAGATTTATCTTTTCTGCTTCAATCATATAAAAAGTTAATCATTTCTTATCTATATGACATGTTAATTTATTCAGTGAATCAAATAACACATTCCTTAATATAGTACCATGTCTTAAATTTAATCAGGAATTTAAGAATAGGATTCCTGGCCTTCAATAGGTCTTGATTTTACCAGTATTTTTTCTCCTTTGCAAACAAACAAAAAAAAAAACCTTTCGGATTGCATACCTAGAATTTTTGGAATTCAAAGTTGTAATTCTCAAGCCCAGTAAGCCAGGAAGTCGCTTCACTTTTCTCTAGTTCAGTAAGTGAACTTTATCAAGACAGAGACATATGGCTGTGTGCATACATATGTGCTCCCACTTGACCATTTATTCAGCAGAACATGATGATTGGAACCCCAGGTCACCTACTTTACTCTGCCCATAGAGGACTATATATGTATTTCACAGTCCTGTGGTGAGGTCAGCAGCCCTCACAGAAGAGCGACTGGAAGAGATTCCCTTTATTCCAGACTATCACAGGCGATGTGGCACAAATGCAACTCTACTCATAGTTTCCAGCAGCATAACTGTACTTGCCACCTAGGGAGAACTAAGCTAAACTCACGCTCACCTTCTGAATCATCAGAACCTTGTCAGTTGGGTTGTGGTTAGAAAATGCAATGTTGATGAATGAGGTGAGAGGAAAAATAAAAGCACAACATCCAGTCTGTTTTTAAGACTGCAGGTAGAGTGGATTAGCGTTGCTACTTCAAAAAAAAGGTCCATCATTTTGATTTTATATTAAGCAAGCACATTTTTCTACTCAAGTCAGGAAATACTAATACATATGGAATGCCTTAATTCAAGGTTAGTATTTTTTAGCTAACTTTAGAGGAGAGCAGGCAGACTGGAATCTTACGGGCTGATTATATTGGGCACAGGGAAGAGAGATTAGGAAACTGACATGACAGTGTGGTAAAGGGGCACTAGTACTCTCCACTAAATAGGTTTTGTAAAAAGGTACTAGACACAGTTATTTCCCTCCTCTTCTCTGGACCTTCCCTTCCTGGATATCTTGTACCTGAGTTATGGGTCATGGAGTAAGTACTCGAGACGTGGACTCAGAAAGAACTGTCTGCTTAGCTATGGTCCCAAACATGAGTAACAATCTGTAGCAGTCAGGGCAGGTATTTAAGCAGAGTACAGGGATTACGCAGGGATAATTATGCAGGGATAGTAAAAAGATCACCAAAAAATGCTTTCAAAATTGCCCTTAATTTATGCTTTAATTTAGAATCTTAAACATTTCTCAGAAACGTCAGGCAGGATCAAAACAAGGATGCAGTGACCCGAAAAATCTTAATTAGTGTGTGAAGGCCAAAATGATCATATTGTTTAGTGAACCTTTGAGGGAGTCAGTCCCTTGGTAGGAGAGAACCAGGCAGGTCCAAGCCCGAGAAGGCCTCTGATAAACACTGAAACGCTTGTGGGGACTGATGACTTGGGTGGTCCTAGTAAAGACATCTTTTCTCTAGAATAGAGCTTCTCAGTCTGAGGTGCTTTTAATCCCCCAGAGAAACAGTTGGCAATGTCTACAGACAGTTTTGGTTGTCCCATCTTGGTGGAGGAAGGTATGAATGTAATAGTATCTAGTGAATAGAATCTAGAGAACCTGTTAAATATCCCACAATGCACAGGGCTGTCCCTCACATTAAAGTATTATTCTTCTAAAATTGTCAGTAGAGCTAAGGCTAAGAAACCCTGCTCAGGAAATTTATTTGGACTAGCCTTTGTGTGTCAGACCACTGATACACTTTCTCTGTGTCACACATCTTTCTAAGACACATAGGAGAACTTGGTTTAGTGTGTTGTTGAATTGTGCAGATATAAAACATGGGTTTCAGTGTTAAATGGCCTGGGCTTGAGTCCCAGTCACTGAGTTTTATGACTTCTGGCCCCTTACAATTTTCTTTAAACCTCAATTTTTCATATAGAAAATAGGACTCACAGTATCTCTAGTTTTTTTAGTGAAGACTCAATATTAGTGTGAATGTTTAGTAAATGATGGTGAAAATAAATGAAGCAGATTGAGGTAGATATCCTGTAACTCCTATACCTCTGTGTTGATTGGGTTCAAAGGCATGTATGAAGTTCATGTACCTAGAACTGTACTGCTGCTGCTGCTGCTAAGTCACTTCAGTCGTGTCTGACTCTGTGCGACCCCAAAGACGGCAGCCCACCAGGCTCCCCCGTCCCTGGGATTCTCCAGGCAAGAACACTGGAGTGGGGTGCCATTTCCTTCTCAATGCATGAAAGCAAAGAGTAAAAGTGAAGTCACTCAGTCGAATCTGACTCTTCGCGACCCCATGGACTGCAGCCTACCAGGCTCCTCCGTCCATGGGATTTTCCAGACAAGAGTACTGGAGTGGGGTGTCATCACCTTCTCCATAGAACTGTACTAGGTTTCCATTCTTCCATTCTATACTTCATTACCTTATGTGTGCATGCTAAGTTGCTTTAGTCATCTCTGCTACCCTATACACTCTACCCTGCTAGGTTCCTCTGTCCATGGGATTCTCCAGGCAAGAATACTGCAGTGGGTTCCCATGCCCCTCTTCCAAGAAATCTTCCTGACCTAGAGACTGAACTTGCGTCTCCTGTGGTTCTTGCATTGCAGGCAGATTCTATACTGCTGAGCCACTGGGGAAGCCCTCATTACTTTATATATAATGGCAAAACTTTTTGCTCTCCTTTTTTTCCTGCTCTGCTTTGCTACCATAGAGTCTAAGCAAAAGAAGAGAGAAAACAACTGATAAAAGTTATCAAATTGCTAATGATTTGGATCCTGCACTTTCTTATTAGCATATTGAACTAAGAGTTGTACTTTTTAATATGAAAACACACTGCTTGTAGAATCTGTGTTGTTTCTAATAATGATGTTAGGCTAACCTTTGTGTGGCTCTTTGAAGAATGTAAAGAGTGAAGAGTGGGGTTTAGTAGCATGTTAAGAACACTGTTTAGCAGTAATAATGAATCACTGAAACATGCAAAAACATAGATGAAGCAGAAAATAATTATGTGGAATGAAATAGCTAAATACATACATTTTTAAAAGTATAACATTTACTAGGAGGTTGAGATGGCTGGATGGCATCACTGACTCAATGGACGCGAGTCTGAGTGAACTCCAGGAGTTGGTGATGGACAGGGAGGCCTGGTGTGCTGTGATTCATGGGGTCACAAAGAGTCGGACACGACTGAGCGACTGAAATGAACTGAACTGAAGATAGGACTAGACCTTGTAATCTCCCTGGAGGAGGGCATGGCAACCCACCCGTGTTCTTGCCTGGAGGCTCCTCATGGAGAGAGGAGCCTGGCGGGCTATATTCCATGGGATGGCAAAGAGTGGGACCCAATGGAGTAACCAAGCACAACAAAGACCTTGTAATCTAACTAAATCATACTTATACAGGCATGTTTTCAACATCATCATCAGAAACGAGTCCTAGTGTCTTCAGTTTTAGGTTTTAGATTTTGAAATGGTTATTGAAATGGGAGATCTGTGTCAGAAAAAATAAAAGTTCAGTTCAATTGCTCAGTCATGTCCGATTCTTTGCGATTCAATGAATTGAAGCATGCCAGGCTTCCTTGTCTATCACCAACTCCCGGAGCTTGTTCAAATTCATGTCTGTTGAGTCAGTGATGCCATCCAACCATCTCATCCTCTGTCATCCCCTTATTCTCCTGCCTTCAATCTTTCCAGCATCAGGGTCTTTCTCAGTGAGTCAGTTATTTGCATCAGGTGGCCAAAATATTGGAGTTTCAGCTTCAGCAACAGTTCTTCCAGTGAATATTCAGGACTGATTTCCTTTAGGTTTGATCTCCTTGCAGTCCAAGGAACTATCAAGTCTTCTCCAATACCACAGTTCAAAAGCATCAATTCTTCATCGCCCATCTTTCTTTATAGTCAAAGTCTCATATCCATACATGACTACTAGAAAAACCATAGCTTTGACTAGGTGGACCTTTGTCGCCAAGATAATATCTCTTCTTTTTAATATGCTATTTAGGTTGGTTATAGCTTTTCTGCCAAAGAGTGAGAGTCTTTTAATTTCATGGCTTCAGTCACCATCTGCAGTGAGCCCAAGAAAATAGTCTATACTCTTTTCATTGTTTCCCCATCTATTTGCCATAAAGTGATTGGAGTGGATGCCATGATCTTCATTTTTTGAATGCTGAGTTTTAAGCCAGCTTTTTCACTCTCCTCTTTCACTTNGCTAGCGTGTGAGATGAGTGCAATTGTGCTGTAGTTTGAGCATTCTTTGGCATTGCCTTTCTTTGGGATTAGAATGAAAACTGACCTTTTGCTTTTCCTATGGCCACTGCTGAGTTTTCCAAATTTGCTGGCATATTGATTGCAGCACTTTCACAGCATCATATTTCAGGATTTGAAATAACTCAACTGGAATTCCAGCATCTCCACTAGCTTTGTGTCATAGTGATGCTTCCCTTTAAGGCCTATTTGACTTCACATTCCAGATGTCTGGCTCTAGGTGACTGATCGCATCATCATGGTTATCTGAGTCATGAAGGTCTTTTTGTATAGTTCTTCTGTGTATTCTTGCCACCTCTTCTTAATATCTTCTGCTTCTATTAGGTCCAGACCATTTCTGTCCTTTATTGTGCCCATCTTTTCAGGAAATGTTCCCTTGGTATCTAATTTTCTTGAAGAGATCTCTAGTCTTTCTCATTCTATCATTTTCCTCTATTTCTTTGCATTGATCACTGAGGAAGGCTTTCTTATCTTTCCTTGCTCTTTGTGGAACTATGCATTCAGATGGGTATATCTTTCCTTTTCTCCTTTGCCTTTAGCTTCTCTTCTTTTCCCAACCATTTGTAAGGCCTCCTCAGACAATCATTTTGCCTTTTTGCCCTTTTTCTTGGGGATGGTCTTGATCCCTGTCTCTTGTACAGTGTCACGAACCTCCATCCATAGTTCTTCAGGCACTCTGTCTATCACATCTAATCCTTTAAATATTTTTTTTCACTTCCACTGAATAATTGTAAGGGGTTTGATTTAGGTCACACCTGAGTGATCTAGTGGTATACCCTACTTTCTTCAATTTATGTTTGAATTTGGCAATAAGGATTTCATGATCTGAGCCACAGTCACCTCCAGTCTTGTTTTCGCTGACTGTATAGAGCGTCTCCATCTTTGGCTGCAAAGAAAATAATCAGTCTGTTTTAGATATTGACCATCTCGTGATGTCCTTGTGTAGAGTCTTCCCTTTTGTTGTTGGAAGGGGGTGTTTGCTATGACCAATGTGTTCTCTTGGCAAAACTCTGTTAGCCTTTGATCTGTTTCATTTTGTACTCCAAGGCCAAATTTGACTATTAGTCCAGGTATCATGTAAAGGATATCTCTTTTGGATGTTAGTTCTACAAGTTCTTGTAGGTCTTCATAGAACCATTCAGTTTCAGCTTCTTCAGCGTTACTGGTTGGGGCATAGACTTGGATTACTGTGATATTGAATGGTTTGCCTTGGAAACGAACAGAGATCATTCTGTCATTTTTGAGATTGTATCCAAGTACTGCTTTTGAGACTCTTTTGTTGACTGTGATGGCTACTCCATTTCATCTAAGGGATTCCTGCCCACAGTAGTAGATATAATGGTCATCTGAATTAAATTCACCCTTTCTGGCCCATTTTAGTTCACTTATTCTTAAATTGTTGATGTTTATTCTTACCATTTCCTGTTTGATCACTTCTAATTTACCTTGACTCATGGACCTAGCATTCCAGGTTCCTATGCAATATTGCTGTTTACAGCATTGGACTTTGCTTCCATCACCAGTCCCATCCACAACTGGGTGTTGTTTTTGCTTTGGCTCCATCTCTTCGTTCTTTCTGGAGTTATTTATTCACTCTTTTCCAGTAGCATACTGGGTACCTACCCACCTGGGGAGTTCATCTTTCAACGTCCTATCTTTTTGCCTTTTTATACTGTCCCTGGGGTTCTCAAGGGAAGAATACTGGAGTGGTTTGTCATTCCCTTCTCCAGTAAGCCATATTTTGTCAGAACTCTACCATGACCTGTCCATCTTGGGTGGCCCTACCTGGCATGGCCAATAGTTTCATTGAGTTAGATAAGGCTGTGGTCCATTTCTGTGATTGCATTTTTCATTCTGTCCCTGAGGGATAAGGGTAAGCAGCTTATGGAATCTTCCTGATGGGAGAGATTGTGGGGGAAACTGACTGGGGGAAAGTGTGTCTTGTTCTGATGGGTGGGGTCATGCTCATAAATGTTTAATCCAATTTTGTGTTGATGGGTATGGCTATTATATATTGTTTAAATTGTAGAGATAGTGTTTTAGAGTATGGAAATGTTCTTATAAGTCATCTAGTATAGCTCTTTTGCTTTACAAATAAATAATCTACAAAAAAAAAATTTGAAAGCTGTCCCAGATGGCAGTATAGGAAGACTCTGAACACACCTCCTTGAATATGCACACTGAATCTGCATGTACATTTAGAGTGATTCCTCTTGAACTAAGGACTGATGAAATAGCTTCCACAAACAGTGTTTGAAGGGTATCTAGACTATTCTTGAGGAAAATCTATTTACTAATCCTAATGTGATTAAAAGATGCTTACTCCTTGGAAGAAAAGTTATGACCAACCTAGACAGCATATTCAAAAGCAGAGACATTACTTTCCCGACTAAGGTCTGCCTCGTCAAGGCTATGGTTTTTCCAGTGGTCATGTATGGATGTGAGAGTTGGACTGTGAAGAAGGCCGAGTGCTGAAGAATTGATGATTTTGAACTGTGGTGTTGGAGAAGACTCTTGAGAGTCCCTTGGACTGCAAGGAAATCCAACCAGTCCATTTTGAAGGAGATTGGCCCTGGGATTTCTTTGGAGGGAATGATGCTAACGCTGAAACTCCAGTACTTTGGCCACCTCATGTGAAGAGTTGACTCATTGGAAAAGACTCTGATTCTAGGAGGGATTGGGGGCAGGAGGAGAAGGGGACAACAGAGGATGAGATGGCTGGATGGCATCACTGACTCGATGGATGTGAGTCTGAGTGAACTCCGGGAGTTGGTGATGGACAGGGCGTCCTGGCATGCTGCGATCCATGGGGTCGCAAAGAGTCGGACACGAGTGACCAGTTGAACTGAACTGAATCCTAGTCTGTCTGTTGGAAACTGTTGGGACTTTCTCTTTTGTTTAAAATCTTTTAAACAAAATTCAACATCCATTTGTGATAAAATCTCTCAACAAAGTGTGTAAAAGTGAACATACCTCATTATAGTAAAAAGAACATATGACAAGCCCACAGGTAGCATCATACTCAGTGGTGAAAAGCTGTAAGCATTTCCTTTAAGATCAGAATAAGACAAGGATGCACACTTTCACAGCTTTTATTCAACATAGTATTGAAAGTCCTTGCCATAGGAATCAGACAAGGAAAAGAAATGAAAGGCATCCAAACTGAAAGGGAAAAGGTAAAGCCATCACTGTTTGCAGTTACATGATACTATGTAAGTTCAGTTCAGTTCAGTCGCTCAGTCGTGTCTGACTCTTTGCGACCCCATGAATCCCAGCACGCCAGGCCTCCCTGTCCATCACCATCTCCTGGAGTTCACTCAGATTCGCGTCCATCGAGTCAGTGATGCCATCCAGCCATCTCATCCTCTGTCGTCCCCTTCTCCTCCTGCCCCCAATCCCTCCCAGCATCAGAGTCTTTTCCAGTGAGTCATCTCTTTGCATGAGGTGGCCAAAGTACTGGAGTTTCAGCTTTAGCATCATTCTTTCCAAGGAACACCCAGGGCTGATCTCCTTCAGAATGGACTGGTTGGATCTCCTTGCAGTCCAAGGGACTCTCAAGAGTCTTCTCCAACACCACAGTTATCAAAAAATTAGAAGAACTTATCAATTAATTAAGTAAAGTTGCAAGATACTAAAGTAATATACAGAAATCCATTGTATTTCTATACACAAACAATGAACTATCAGGGAGAGAAATTAAGAAAACAATTCCATTTATAATGCCATTGAAAATAATAAAATAACTAAGAATAAATCTAACTAAGGAGGTTAAAGATCCATGCTTGGAAAACTTCTAGACACTGATGAAAGAAATCGAAGATGACACAAAAATGAAAATATATATACCATGCTCATGGGTCGGAAGAGTTAGTAATGTTAAAATGAGGCAATCTATTGATTCAATGCAATCCCTGACAAAATACCAACAGCATTTTTCACAGAAAAATAATAATTCAAATAATCCTAAAATGTTTATTGACACGTGGGGAAGAGTAATGTGTGGAAGTGAGATCTAAAAGTTAGAAAGAGAGACTCACTTTAGTCTAAATCCCATGTAGCACCCAGATTAAAAGAATATCCTTATCTTATCCAGATAAGATTTATCTTTCAGTCCTTTATTTAATCCAAGAACAGAATGTAGTCACAGAAATTGAGAAAGTATATTATCTTCTTAGATTTACCCTGATGTCATCATACAAGATGATCTTTGCAATAATTTTGATAGCTTTGTGAAATAATATATATAATGTATCTTTTAAAAGTGAATGACACGTGGTAGATATTCAACTGTCGTTTCCATTTTCTGTACCAATACATAACACTACTCTTACTATTACGTACAAAAACATGAGATTCAGTCATTTAAAATTTAGGGCAAAATTAATTTCTCTTTGTTTTCTCTTTTTTCCCCTCCCCATCTCTGTGCTTGTCTGCCTCCCTTCCTTTCTCCTTGCATTCTTCCCTCTCTGTGTTTATGCATATGTACTGTTCTTTTCAAAGTTAATAAGAACACACTTTAGCAGGAAAGCAAAAATTTGAATGTTGGCCTATTTGTGTGTCAGCCTTTGCACTGTAATGTCATGTCCAAAATCATGTCTTTTAGGATATTTGTTCTGTAGAAATAATTATGTAACAAAAATAATCGTGTAAAAAAAATGTTCTTGGTCAAAAAATTGGGTGAATTTTGACTTAAAGTCTTTCTTTTTATAGAACTTCTCATAGCCTTTAGTATGTTTATATGGGCTGTAGACTTCTAAAAAGTGTATTATTATCTAAAATATCTCAAACATTTCCCAAAGAACCCACATGTTACATGGAACACCATATTGTGAGGTTCATTGCACTTCAGAATTGAAAGTGATAGAGCAAAGGTCTATAAAAATAGCTGTTTTCATTTTCCATATCAAGAAGTCCAAGTACTCATGTGCTCAATACAAGAACAGAGAATTAAAAATTGGAATGTGGAAGAAAAGATAAATTTTACTTTTCAGAAGAGGCCTTGTCTTTGTTATCTTTCAGTTACCACATTTAGAAGAAAATGTATTTCTTTTCTAATAACCTACTCTGTTGGGACTAATGCAGTCAGCTCTGATGCTAATTTTATGGTTGAGGTCTTAAACAAGTTATCATTTTCCTTTGGTGGGATGAGATTCTTTTTTAGATAGAAATGTGGAGAGATGGAGAGATAATGAGAGAGAGAGGAAAGAGAGGCGAGAGACAAGGAGAGGTAGGCAGAGAGACAGGAATGGGGGCGGTGGGAGGGAAAAGACGAAGTCTCGAAGTTGGCTATAGTGTTCTTCACTGTGTCTCTTTTGCCAAATTCCACCTTTTTATTTGTCAGACAGCATTTGGTCATTTCATGAATTATTCTCTGTGTATGCCCTTTCATTCCTTCTTCTTTATCCACTCTCACATCCCAAGAGAAGTTAAAATGAAAAATGAATGAGCCTGTATTTTCCAATCCATGGGATCTGTAATTAGACCTGTGAAAACCTAAGAAAAGCCCCCATTCAACATATACAACAGAACATTGTCCTACCTTAGGGAGAGTATGTATAGAGATAGACTGTGTCCTGTGCAGCCAGCTCCAAGATCCCAGAGCTCACTGTATTTGTTTTTAAGAGCCAGACCTCAAAGTATGCAAGCCAGTAGTTGTACGGGTGCCAGCTGCCAGTCAGCAGTTCTCTGCTGCAACCAGATTGTAAGTCCAGCACTTCAAGTGGAGAGTCTGCAAACCAGTCAGCGGGAGAATTTTCTGCTGCTCACAGAGCATGTTGCTATGCCTCCTGGAATTAGGAAGGGAGAATCAAGTAAACCATGTGACTATTACCTACTGAACTGCAATGTGGAATTCATAGAGGTCACGGGAAATCAGCAATACACCATAAACTAGTAATTTACCATTGTTTCTTTCCATGGCCCATTTCCCCCCACACTGCTTCATTACTTCAAGGTGTGTCTTTTCTTGTGTCATAAGTATAATCATGTGGCTTCCCTGATGGCTCAATGGGTAAAGAATCTGGCTGCAATGCAGGAGACACAGGAGACATGGGTTCGGTCCCTGGGTTATGAAGATCCCCTAGAGGGCATGGCAACCCACTCCAGTGGGTTGCCATGGAAAATCCCATGGACAAAGGAGCCTGGTGGTGTATAGTCCATGGGTCGCAAAGGGTCAGACACAGCTGAGCAACTAACACACACACAAGTATAATCAAGTTCATCATTTCTTAATTAAAGCAGGGCTTCATCTTCTTTTCTTATAGCTCTCTGGTATTCTAAACTGTAGTTGCTTTTTGTATAAGGTTCTAAGAAATAATTAAAAGCAGCTAGAGAAAGAATTAACTGTGTATTTCAGTTTTGTCAATGCCACACAGCTTGATAGTACACTCGCAGCCCATCACAGAGAGGGGGCAGGGTTAAATACATTTCCCTTGCTTGCTAATTTCTGACTAGTGTAGCAAAAGGATGCTTCTGATTGGTATAGGCCTCTCCCTAGTTTGGGTAGTCCAACAGCTGTTCTGAGCCCATTTGACATCCATCAAGGCCCGGCTAGGTTCATTTACCCTAATAGCTCTACTTTCTTGGTGTTTAAGACCTGTGCACATCTAAGACTCAAGACCTTCCTTGCCTCAGGCAGCAAATCTACCCTGCTGCTAAAAAATAAAAAAAATAAAAAAAAGCTTCTCAAACTGCCTCTTTCTCAGGCTGAACTAGCTGGAGCTTGGATTGTTTCCCCTATTTGGAAATTGCAGATGTTCCGCAGCCAAGCCCAGCCTTTATAAAGCATCTGGGCAGCTTCTCTAGGGCGCAACAGACAGCCATCAGGCTTTCCATCTAGATAGTGAATGGACCAAGTGAACATTTTTCTCGAAATGTCTTTGGTTGAAGGGACTTTTAAGAAATTCCCTTTGCACAAATACAGATGGCTTCACAAAGAGAATATCAACTTTGCTCTTAAATCTGAAGAATCTAATTTTAAAATCTGTAACATCCACGAACAGACATGGAAAAAGTAAGTCATATGGTCACACTTCTACCGTTTTCTTGGAAAGCTGTTACCTAGTGATGCTAGTGAAGTGGCCCCAAACGTGAGATGACTGTGGAATTTGAAGAACTATATTTAGTACTTTCAAGAGATTATCTGAAGGCTCCCCAGAATCTCTTGTACGAATTTTAAAACCCATGCTGAGAGCTGTTGATTCGATGCATTGTTCTTGTAAATGAGCTCAGTTCCTGCACCAAGAGTCGGGCCCTAACTCTGAAAGATGAACCATGTAGTGATTCCCATCTCTAAGCTGTGGGAGTATGTTTCTGCCTGAAAATGGAACGAAGGTATGTCAGAGAATCAAGGCTTAAAAGGGTAGAATGTCCAATGTATGACAGTCCATAGAACACCAAACAAAACCGGAGGAGTCATTCAGTAATTGTTAGAGTATGAAAGAAGCCTCTCGGAGCACTAGAGAAATTCCAGAAATTTACTGGAAATTCCAGCAGAAATTTACCTGCTGCAGGTAGTTTTTCCCTTCTTGACCAATGACTTGAGATATATAGAAATTATATTCTGTGAGCTGTAATGAAAATTCTTCCCTTTTTAACTGTATCCCATTATCTTCTCTTTTTTCTTTGGCTTATTCTCCCATGCAGTTATTACTGAGTTCCAGACCAGTGTCCCTTCTTTTATATCAACCTGTTTCACTCAGAGTGTCAATTACCCACTTATAAGTGGTTTATACAACTAAGCATTTTTTTTAGTGAGTTTATCAATTCTTTGAAGACAAGGGTTGTTTTTTCACCGTTTCTTTATCCCCTGGAGCACTGACATAATCCTAAGGTACACACCAGGATTTCATTAAGCATGTGTTTATTGATTAATTGATTATTGTTCCTTTATGAAATTTAGAATGCCGGTGTATTACTTTGATTTAAAGGATCTGTGTCCTTCAGTCAGAACTGGGAGGCTATTTTCAGAAAAATCAGGAGACTGGAAGATGATCACCAGGTCTTTGCTTTCAGGATGAGAAGAGGTCAGACTTTCCCACTCAAGCTCTGTTTTAATCGATGATTGAATTTGTCAGGATTTTGTCCTATACAAAGAACCAGACCTTTTCACTGTATCAAGTGTTAAGAAAAATCAGGCATCATATCTAATTAATAATAATATAGAAGTCAATTTCACAGCCCATTACTTCAAACAGACCGATAAGGGGAAATTAAAGAGGGGCTTGACAAACATGGGCGCTCATGTTTGCGGTCTTCACGGTGACCCATAGCCAAATGGAGCAAAAATGGAACTTCTTTGTATTGCCTCACCAACTGATAGCTTTGGGCTCCATTAACCCAGACTGTAACACAAAGGAAGAAGAATCAGGGGAAAATGTGAAGCCCAGCCTCCTCAGTTTGCTTCATTAATAAGGCTGCAAACTCTTTGTCAGGTCCCTCCTCCCCCCACCCCTCCTTTTCTCTTTCCGTTTCGTTTAACTGAAGGCAATTCATCTCATTTTAATTAATTTTTACTTGCAGCATTATCACCCTGAGTATAAAGGCAAAAAGTTTTTTTTTCTTTTTAATTACAATGCTAACGGCATTAATTACTAGTACAGTAAATGCATCGGCGCTCACAAGCCGAGCAGGTTCCAAGGAGCTGAGGCAGCAATTGGTGAACATCTCGACAGCTGGAAAAGCCTTAGTCACACAGGAGAAACCTTTCTACGGTAACAATATGAAGGCTGTCTTCACACTGATTGAGCCACTGCTTAATTGGAGGTGACATAGCCCACAGACTAGGGACAGCACGATTGCATTACAGGCAAAAGGTTATTCATGGAGTCTGTTTGGACTTCTCGCTGGGTCTGTTGTCAGATGGGAAGTCAGAAATCAAACACATTTTGAAATATATGAAAATAGCTGCAAGAGCATAGCACTGCACTACAGTATGTATGACTGTAATATCAGATGTCCTTATTTCTACCACCCATTTAGTTTTTGTTCCACTAATTAAGAAGCAGTATCACAATATGCTGAAAAGCTAAAACCCAATACCCAACACATGGCTAAAAGACCAATCAACATTCAGTATTTCTAAGATCATAAGGTTTGCATGTTAACCTGGTAAAGACAAAAAACGTGTTCCACCCACAAGCATGAAAGGCGCTATAAGAGCATCACAGAAGAGCCTGCTAAGTGTTTACCTTCTTACAACTTGTGCACGTTCTCTGGCGACCAGAAAGTCATGAAGAAGCACGCCTGCCATTTTGTAGTCAGCTCATAGGACAAGTTGGCCAGATTTCTGCCCCAGCACTTTCTTAATCTGCTACCAAAGGATTATAGACAATCCTGCACCTCTGGCATTCTCTGCATGTAGCCCAGATTTCCTCCCAGGCAGTCTCCCTTGTTTCCAGACATTTCTGCTTGCTTATTTCAAATTTACCTCCCCCACAGCTCCTTGTAATTCACTTACTCTCTCTTCTTGTCATTTACATTTTTTAGTCAGTAACTGATAATATTTAAATATGGTTCTGAAAATCTACCTGTACCTTCTATAAGATCTGAAATTATTTAGGAAAAAAGAGAATTTGGCCCAAAATACCGAAGCTTTTGAAGATACTCTTAAGCTTTCTTCGAGAATTCTACCAAACATACCACACCTCTTCCCTTTTGAGTTTTGCCATTCTTTTCACCAATGTATATAGTTTTGAATAAATATATAATAATAAACTTTATCTCAGTTTAACATTGTGTTATTTTAGTTTATGTTTTATTAATGAAAGTATATATTAGTTTCCTTCTGTAGATATAAATGTTTTATAATGATTTCATGTTAAAAATAGCATATGTGGCCTTACATATGAACTTAACCACAAATTGTAAGTATTTATATGGAAAAAGCTATTGCAAGTTCCAGATGACTGAATTATAAATGAAATTTTGGGATGCATGCTTTGTATATTGGCAATTGCCTGTAGTTATTGGTATTCTGAAGTACAACTCAGTGCTATCTATATTAATAGCAAATTTATGTCTAGCCTATAAAAATCTAAAATAAACAGGAATTTCCAGCTAAGTTTATTTGTGGTATTAACATCTGAATTTAGATTTTATTCATGACTACTCAGAATATTTTGTAACTTCTAGATTTCCTTTTGTTTTCTTTACATAGGTAATTGATCATGTGTTATTATTTGAAGATATGAGAAATGCAAGTGTTTCTGTTCATTTTTCTCTGAATGTCTTAATTTGGTAGACTAAAACTATAATCCCACCAAGAAAACACTTCCAAAAGAAATTTTGTTATTTTTGTTTGTGGAATTTCCATGATAAAGCTAACTTACACATAATGAAAATGAAACTGGAGAAAATTAATTGTGGGATTTATTCAAATTTTTATTTGAATTTAAATATGTGTTTGGATTTAAATTTGTCAAACATTTTTATAACTTTTTAAATTCAGACATATTCACTGATTCCTAGAGTAACATGATAGAGCTGATGTTACCTAAATGCTTCCTCAAGTCGTTATTTGAAAAGCCTGTAGGAAATACTGGATGGGGAAATGAATCAGGGATTGAGCCCAGGTCTTCCACATTGCAGGCAGATTCTTTACCAGGTGAACCAAAAGGGAAGGCTGAATAGGCTATCTGCTGACCCTAATGCCCTCCCCTTCCTTCATGAGTAAATGGGGGATTAAGTTAGTCTCCTTTTGGAGAGTCCAGGTTAGTTTTCTTACAGCACCTACATTTGCTTTATTTGATAAATCTTCCACATGATGCACTTAAAATTGGCTTCCCTTATTTTGCCACATCCTTTTAGCATTTGACAAGAATGAAGCAATCACCGCCACTACTGCAGTGACATAGCGTTACTGATGAGAATCACAGCAGTAGTAATAACTATCATTTAATTGAGTACTTGGACATCCCTGGTGACTCAGTGGTAGAAAACTTGCCTGCCAATGCAGAAGACTCAGGCTCGATTCCTGGGTTAGGAACATCCCCTCGAGGAGGGAATGGCAACCCATTCCAGTATTCTTGCCTGGAGAATTCCCTAAACAGAGGACCCTGGTGGGCTACAGTCCATGAGGTTATGAACGAGTAATACATGACTTTGCAATTAAGCAAAACCAATTGAGTACTTACTCCATGTACCTACTACTGTATTACACATTACTTTTCAGGCCCACTTAATCACCATATTTAGTAGATATTGTTATACCTTTATTTTATGTGTAAGAAAAGTGAGACTCAAGAGAGTCCAGTGCTTTGTCTAAAGTGACATGATCAATAAAGGTGAAACCTGAAGTCAAAGCTCGGTCTGTCTTAATTGCACGAGATTGAGTTGTAACTATTCTACTGATGCCAAAGGTGACCTTCTGCATTTGGGTATGTTTCCTCTTTCACAGTTATGTATCCTTTAAGAATGATTAATATATTGTTTAACCTTGACAACATTGATTTATAATCACATTCTGTCACAGGACCATAGAGAAAGCAAAGGAATTCCAGAAAAACATCTGCTTCTGCTTCATAGACTATGCTAAAACCTTTGACTGTGTGGAACACAACAAAATGTGGAAATGTCTTAACAAGCTGGGACTATCAGACCACCTTAGCTGTCTTCTCAGAAAGCTGTATGTAGGTCCAGAAGAACAGTTAGAACCGAACATGGAAAAACAGATTGGTTCAAAATTAGAAAGGGAGTACATCAAGGCTGTATATTGTCACCTGCTTATTTAACTTATATGCAGAGTACCTCATGCAAAATGATGGGCTGGATGAATCACAGGCTGGAATCAAAATCAAGACTGTCAGGAAAAATATCAACAAACTCAGATATGCAGATAACACTACTCTAATGGCAGAAAGTGAAGAGGAAAGAGTTTCTTGATGAGGGTGAAAGAGGAGAGTGCAAAAGCTAGCTTAAAACTCAACATTCTAAAAATGAAGATTATGTCATACAGTCACAACACTTCATGGCAAATAGATAGGAGGAAAGTGAAAAAGTGGCAGATTTTATATTCTCGGGTTCCAAAATCACTGTAGACGTTGACCGTAGCCATGAAATTAAAAGACGCTTGCTCCTTGGAAGAAAAGCTGTGACCAACCTAGACAGAGTATTAAAGAGCAGAGACATCACTTTGCTGACAGAGGTCTATATGGTCAAAGCTATGGTTTTTCCAGTATTCATGTCCAGTATTCATGTGACAGTTGGACCATAAAGAAGACTGAACACCAATGATTTTATGCTTTCAAATTGTGGTGCTGGAGAAGACAATTGAGAGATCCTTGGAGAGCCAGGAGATCAAATCAGTCACTGTTAAAGTAAATCAATGCTAAATATTCATTGGAAGGACTGATGCTGATGCTGAAGCTCCAGTACTTTGGCCACCTGATATGAAGAGCTGACCTATTGAAAAAGACCCTGATGCTGGGAAAGACTGAGGGCAGAAGAAGAAGGGGGCAACAGAGAATGAGATGGTTGGATGGCATCACCAACTCAATGGACATGAATTTGAGCAAACTCTGGGAGATAGGGAAGGACATGGAAGCCTAGTGTGCTGTAGTTCATGGGGTCACAGCATAGGACACGGTTTAGCAACTGAACAATTGTCACAGGAGGCTTTATGAAGGGAGGTCTTCTCTGTTACGTTGCACCATCTTCAAGAAGAGTTTTGATGAGTGTGGGAAAAACTGGCTCACTTAAAATAAAAAGGATTTAAAAAGCAAACAAATGAAGTTTAGAGAAACCAGCAGGAATAATGTTTTCTTCCTTTTGAAGGCAGGCTTTGCTTACCTTGTTCATGGGGTTCTCAAAGCAAGAACTGGTTTGCAATTCCCTTCTCCAGTGGAGAACATTTTGTCAGAACTCTCTGAAGAGTATGAAAACTAGCTGAACAGTATGGAAAGGCAAAAATATATGACACTGAAAGATGAACTCCCCAGATCAGTAGGTACCCAGTGTGCTACTGGAGAAGAGTGGAGAAATAACTGCAGAAAGAATGAAGAGATGGAGCCGAAGTGAAAATAACACCCAGTCATGAATGTGACTGGTGATGGAAGTAGTGTCGGATGTTGTGGAGAACAATATTGCATAGGAATCTGGAATGTTAGGTCCATGAATTGAGGTAAAATGGAAGTGGTCAAACAGGAGATGGCAAGAGTGAACATCAGCATTTTAGGAAACAGTAAAATAAATTGGACTTGGATGGGCAAATTTAATTCAGGTGACCATTATATCTACTACTGTGGGCAAGAATCCCTTTGAAGAAGAAATGGGGTAGCCCTCATAAAGACTCCGAAATGCAATACTTAGGTGCAGTCACAAAAATGACAGAATGATTTCAGTTTGTTTCCAAGGCAAACAATTCAGTATCACAGTAAGGCATGTCTGTGCCCTAACCACTAATCTGAAGAAGCTGAAGTTGAGCAGTTCTATGATGACTTACAAGACCTAATAACACTAACGTCAAAAAAGATGTCTTTTCATTATAGGGAACTGGATTGCAAAAGTAGGAAGTCAAGAGATACCTGGAGTAACAGGCAGGTTTAGCCTTAGAGTAGAAAATGAAGCAGGGCAAAGCCTAACAGAATTTTTTTTCGAGAATGCACTGGAATAGCAAGTGCCCTCTTCCAACAACACAAGATACAGTTCTACAAATGGACATCACCAGATGGTCAATACTGAAATCAGAGTGATTATATTCTTTGCAGCCAAAGATGGAGAAGCTCTATAAATCAGCAAAAACAGGACCAAGAGCTGACTGTGGCTCCGGTCAAAAACTCTTTATTGCAAAATTCAGACTTAAATTGAAAAAAGTAGGGAAAATGAACTAGACCATTCAGATATGACCTAAATCAAATCCCTAACAATTATGCAGTGGAAGTGACAGATAGATTCAAAGAATTAGATCTGATAGATGGAGTTCTTGAATAACTATAGATGGAGGTTCATGATACTGTACAGGAGGCAGTGACCAAGATCATCACCGAAAAAAAAAAAAGGGATGGTTGTCCGAAGAGGCCTTACAAATAGCTGAGAAAAGAAGAGAAGCTAAAGGCAAAGGAGAAAAGGAAAACTATACCCATCTGAATGCAGAGTTCCAAAGAAGAGCGAAGAGAGATAAGAAAGCCTTCCTCAGTGATCAGTGCAAAGAAAAAAAACAATAGAATGGGAAAGACAAGAGATCTCTTCAAGAAAATTAGAGAAACCAGAGAAACCTATATGCGGGTCAGGAAGCAACAGTCAGAACTGGACATGGAACAACAGACTGCTTCCAAATAGGAAAAGGAGTATATCAAGGCTGCATATTGTCACCCTGCTTATTTAACTTATATGCAGAATACATCATGAGAAACACTGGGCTGGAAGAAGCACAAGCTGGAACCAAAATTGCCAGGAGAAATATCAGTAACCTCAGATATGCAGATGACACCACCCTTATGGCAGAAAGTGAAGAGGAACTAAAAAGCCTCTTGATGAAAGTGAAAGAGGAGAGTGAACAAGTTGGCTTAAAGCTCAACATTCAGAAAACGAAGATCATGGCATCCAGTCCCATCACTTCATGACAAATAGATGGGGAAATATGAAAACAGTAGCAGACTTTATTTTCTTGGGCTCTAAAATCACTGCAGATGGTGACTGAAACCATGAAATTAAAAAACCGTTGCTCCTTGGAAGAAGAGCTATGACCAACCTAAACAGCATATTAAAAATCAGAGATATTACATTGCCCACAAAGGTCTGTCTAGTCAAAGCTATGTTTTTTGCCAGTAGTCATGTATGAATGTGAGATTTGGACTATCTGGAAAGCTGAGCACCAAAGACTTGGTGCTTTAGAACTGTAGGGTTAGAGAAGACTCTTGAGAGTCTCTTGGACTGCAAGGAGATCCATCCTAAAGGAAATAAATCCTGAATATTTATTGGAAGGACTGATGTTGAAGCTGTAGCTCCAATACTTTGGCCAACTGATGCTTTGGCCAAGAACTCTGGCGAAGAACTGACTCATTGGAAGAGACCTTGATGCTGGGAGTGATTGAAGGCAGGAGGAGAAAGGGATGACAGAGAATGAGATGGTTGGGTGGCATCACCGATTCAAGGACATGAGTTTGAGCAAGCTCAGGAAGTTGTTGATGGACAGAGAAGCCTGGCATGCTGCAGTCCATTAGATTGCAAAGAATTGGACACAACTGAGTGACTGAACTGAACTTGGCTTACCTTGGTCTTCTCTGGTGACTTAGATGGTAAAGAATCTGCCTGTTGTGCAGGAGACCTGAGTTTGATTCCTGGTTCAGGAAGATCTGCTGGGAAGGGAATGACAAGCCATTCCAGTATTCTTGCCTGGAGAATTCCATGGCTGGAGAAGCCTGGCAGGCCCCAACCAGTACGTACACTCACAAAGAGTTGGACACAACTGAATGACTAACACAGTTTACTTACCTCGCACATCTATATTTTGCATTTTACATCTGGCTTAGACTAGTTTTTCCAAACAAAACAAAAACAGCTTGTGCTCCCTATGTACAAATATATAGCATGTGTTTAGTTAGATACATCTCTGTATATGGTTAATATGAATTAGTAGAATGCTTTATCTTCAGTCTATTTTGAAGCAGTACCAGCATGACTGAATTTTGATGACTTTTAAAATCACAGCTGTTGGAATGCTTGGCAAAATTATGTGATTGAAAGTTATGACCCTTTAAAATTATGAGTCAACTCTCATTTTTGTTGTTCATTACCTAATAGACAGTAAGTGGGAACATATCTTCCATGTGTGAGCTGTCATTCATAAAATTCATAAATAGGGTGGCAGGGAAGAGAGACTAGAAGAAGGAGGAGGGTGGTGAAATGATAATAGAAATAGGAGGAGAGAGAGGAGAGGAAAAGCCTTCCCTGGTGGCTCAGATGTTAAAGGATCGGCCTGCAATGCAGGAGACCCAGTTTCAATCCCTGGGTCTGAAAGATCCCCAGAGAAGGAAATGGCAACACACTCTAGTATTCTTGCCTAGAAAATCCCATGGGCAGAGGAGTCTGGTGGGCTACCGTCCATAGAATTGCAAAGAGTAGGACACGGCTGAGTGACTAATATGACGAGAAGAGGGAAAAGGAAAATGGAGAAGTTGAAGAGAAGGGAAAATTCTGTTCTAAGAGACAAACCTGAGTCTAAAAATGTATTTTCAGACACAATTTAAAGAAGGTAAAGACGGACTTTGAATATATGTTATATGCACTCATTTAAGCATCTGATATGAATCTGCTGCTACTGCTAAGTCGCTTCAATCGTGTCCGACTCTGTGCGACCCCGTAGATGGCAGCCCACCAGGCTTCCCCATCTCTGGGATTCTCCAGGCAAGAACACTGGAGTGGGTTGCCATTTCCTTCTCCAATGCATGAAAGTGAGAAGTGAAAGTGAAGTCACTCAGTCATGTCCGACTCTTAGCGACCTCATGGACTACAGCCTACCAGGCTCCTCCGTCCATGGGATTTTCCAGGCAAGAGTACTGGAGTGGGGTGCCATTATCTGGTACTGTGCTAATTTATAGTGATGAAGAAAATGGACATGCAACTTGGAGACAAGAGAGGGAAGTAACTGTTGACCCCAAAGCACTATATAAATGCATATTCTGATTAATGCTACGGTGAAATTATGCCTGGAGGGATGGGTCTTTAGACTGGGTGATCTGGTAAGACCACTCCAAGTAGTGGTTAAATTGAGGCCAGAAAGAAGAAAGAGTTCTACTTATGTGAAGAGCAGTACAGGAGAAGCTGCAGAGGTGTCATTTGTGTCACAAATTTCCCCAAAATTCTCTTTGCAGCTGGCTTAGGGAGCCTGGATAGCTCATTTGGTAGAGCATCAGATTTTTAATCTGAGTGCCTAGGGTTCAAGTCCCTGTTCAGGTGACAAAGTCTCATTCTGGGCTTTTCTGCTAGCTCAGCTGGTAAAGAATCTTCCTGTAATGCGGGAGACCCTGGTTCGATCCCTGGGTCAGGAAGATCCTCTGAAGAAGGGAACGATTACCTACTCCAGTGTTCTGGCCTGGAGAATTCCATCACTGTATAGACCATGGGATTGCAAAGAGTCGGACATGACTGAGCGACTTTCACTTTCTTTGTTCAAATTACTGTCAAAGTCCATTTATTGCACAGTTTCTTTTCTGATCAGTAAATCAAAAGCAGTGTAGATTCATTTATTTAACAAGTATGAATTGATACTAAGCACTTACTGTAGGCAAGATATGCTGTCCCAGGTGCTGAGAAACAATGGTGAACAAAAAAGGCAGGGAATCACTCAGAAGTTCATTCTAGGGCTGGGAGCACTCTCACAGAGCATCATTATCTGATCAGTGTTGCTTCAAGCCAGATGGGCTGCTGGTGTGAGACTCTCAGGAAGGCTATGAGGCTGCCTTTTCCTGTGTGCCTTCTGACTTCCATAGAGTTGATAAGGCTTTTCCTCAGATCTCGACATTTTTGTTATATGTTGTTTACTGGTTACATGTTAATTGGCACTTTATAGACCAAAGTGATCAATGAACACCTAGAAAGTGAATAGGCTCCAAAGATTTTCAGAAGAACAGAATGTTTTTGGACCCAGAAAAATATATCCTCTTTGTTTGCCTTAAAAAAAATATTTGTTTTTTTCTAGTTCTGGATTCCTTATGTTTTTGTCAGATATCATTGGAATCTGCTCAGTGTACTGAAAATTTCTTATAGGAAAAGGAGGTAATTGAGGATGTCTTTTTTGTTAAAGAAGCCCTTTAGAAGTATGTTTTAATATTGCTCAGCTATTTCTTGCCTGTGTTATACGTGTGACTGAGTGAAGAAATCTTGTGAAATGCTTGAGTATCCTCAGAAGAAGGATATAATTTAAGCAAGTATTACTAGTTTTATTATTTTCTGGACATGGTTTGAAGTAATTATGGTTGGGTACCACAAATAGTTGTTCCTCGAAATAGCTAACTTGGCAGCCTAGTAGGGAGGTTATGATCTTGGACTTGTGAGCCTAGTTGAGTCATTAAGTAACAGAGAGCAAAATCTAATTAAATTTGATATCCTCACATGGGGAATCATACCCACAGGTAGTACTACAGCATGAAACTTCCAGAAGGATTATTTTTTTAAGACTATTCATTAGAAGAGATTGAGGGGGGAAGTTGGAAAATGAAAATTTATGAAATCTGCAAAGGAGCCACTTTCCAGTATTCCCCTAGAGAAAGAATTAGAGCTGTGAAAGTTTGCAAAAGGTTATATAATCTTCTATGTAGTTGGCAGCACAAATGGTCAGACCTCAGGCGGCCACATTGTGGAACTGAAATCGCCATGAACCTTAAGAAGTCTCTCCTGTAGCTAAATGCTATCACATTCACACAAGGTGTTATTAGGGAATGCAGCCCCTTTTTGTTGCTGGACAAAGGTACTCTCATATCATCATTTAACACCATCTTCAAGAGGATCACACACAATATCATCACTTTAATAAAAACTCATTTAACTTTTTCATATTTCTTTCAAATTGCTGACCATATGAATGATATTTTACATAATTTTAGGTATTAATGTACAAACCAATTTCTGATTTGCTTTTCTGTTTAACATGATAGCCTAAACATATGGCTTCCCTGGTGGCTCAGTTGGTAAAGAATCTGCCTGCAATGCAGGAGAAGTGGGTTTGATCCATGGATTGGGAGGATCCCTGGAGAAGGAAGTGGCAACCCACTCCAGTACTCGAGCAGCCTGGTGGGCTACAGTCCATGGGGTTGCAAGAGTCAGACATGACTTAGTGATTAAACCGCCACCATGTTTTAATGTTAAGTGGCTTATGTATTTTAAGATTCAATGGATTTATAACATTTGAATGCATTGATAAGCTATACTAGATCAATCTCCTATTCAGTTCAGTTCAGTCGCTCAGTCGTGCCCGACTCTTTGCGACCCCATGAATCGCAGCACGACAGGCCTCACTGTCCATCACCAACTCCCGGAGTTCACTCAGACTCATGTCCATCGAGTCAGTGATGCCATCCAGCCATCTCATCCTCGGTTGTCCCCTTCTCCTCCTGCCCCCAATCCCTCCCAGCATCAGAGTCTTTTCCAATGAGTCAACTCTTCGCATGAGGTGGCCAAAGTGTTGGAGCTTCAGCTTTAGCATCATTCCTTCCAAAGAAATGCCAGGGCTGATCTTCAGAATGGACTGGTTGGATCTCCTTGCAGTCTAAGGGACTCTCAAGAATCTTCTCCAACACCACAGTTCAAACGCATCAGTTCTTCGGCGCTCAGCCTTCTTCACAGTCCAACTCTCACATCCATACATAACTACTGGAAAAACCATAGCCTTGACTAGATGGACCTTAGTCCGCAAAGTAATATCTCTGCTTTTGAATATGCTATCTAGGTTGCTCATAACTTTCCTTCCAGGGAGTAAGCGTCTTTTGATTTCATGGCTGCAGTCACCATCTGCAGTGATTTTGGAGCCTAGAAAAATAAAGTCTGACACTGTTTCCACTGTTTCCCCATCAATTTCCCATGAAGTGATGGGACTGGATGCCATGATCTCCGTTTTCCAAATGTTGAGCCTTAAGCCAACTTTTTCACTCTCCTCTTTCACTTTCATCAAGAGACTTTCATCTCCTATACTTGGATGTTTATATTGGTTCTAATTTTTGATTACTATAGATAAATTTTGATTGTTTTTTTGACCAATTTAAATAGTTTTGGTATAAAGCAAGTGCTTAATAAATATTTGGTGATGAGACTTTCTTGGCTAGTATTGTCAGGAATGTCATTCTGATTTTGGAATCTCAGTTCCTTATCCAAAGATTTGTACGTTTTACAATGTGACCAAATTATGTGAGTACCTTTTACTGTCATCCTCTCCAGTATTTGTTACCCTGATAAACACTTTAAAATGAATGTAGGTTAATGGTTCCTTTAGTTTGTATGCATTGTGTCTATTATACTAAAGAATACTTTACTCTTTATGTAATTCTTATATTTTTAAAAGAGGATTTTTTGTGGAAAAATTATAGAGATCTGTTTAGAAAATGGGTGAGATGGTGCAACATGAAAAAAAAGAGCAGCCCAGGTAAGGAACATGTTAAATTCCTTCTCAGAGCCCACCCCTAGTTTCTGTAAGTGGGGCACATCGCCTTTCTTCCTCTTCTTGTCCCCAAGCCCCTTTGTGCTCTGCTCAAGGAGCCCAGCTCGCAAATGTGGCTCTTACTTCCCAGACTTCACACCCAGACTGAAAGTCCAACCTACAAAATTAGAATGCAAAATTACGAGTTTAAGCCTTTTCCTCCCTCATAGTTAAATAGCTAGATATAGAAATGTGTTTATGCCCTGAAGGGGATACTTTAAAAATTTAAAATGAGCACCAAATACGTAGTTATTAAAAAGTAATTTCATCCATGGCAGGCAACTGTCAGCCCATAGGATGTAATACTGTGGAAATAAAAAAAAAGTATCTAATTGTTTTTTTGAACTCATAAAATTGGCATAATATCATAGAATGTTAAAGCTGCAAGAGGTCCTAGAGATCACTCTCATTTTATAAATGAGGAGCCACATTCAGAGAGTGGTGACATTCCAGAAATCATGGAGCTTAGCATTGGAGGTGGAGTTAGAACCCAGAGCAGTGGATTTGCACAGCCTCATCTTTATGGGACTGTCTTCTGGGAAGAGAAGCAGCTGCCAGTTCCAAGTACAGAGGTGAAACTGGCTTTTAAGGCTCTGCCCTTAATAGATGCTTAATAAGTATCTTTCAAATGAATTCCCACACTCTGAAACTGTGACCAAAAAGTCTTTTGAAGATGAACAATAGAAAAAGACCATGTCACTGGGTTTACCACTGCCCCCCTGACCACACACATGCACGCCCGCATGCACACACACACACACACTCACACACTTGTTCAAAGAATGTTACACAGAGGTTTTCAAGCCGTTCTCTGAAAACTTGTATATTCCTTGGCATCTTTTGAGGGTCACAGTGAGGATGGAGATAGTGAGACACCAGTCTTCAGTGTCTGTAACATCCAGCAAACTCTATGTAAGGTTTTGTGTTCAGAAAGGCTCTGCCTCTCTCAAGCATAGGCACACATGTATGTACCCATGCGTATGCATATTTGGAAACTACTGATCTAGATGAGTTATCTAATTTTACCAGCAAATCCTTGGGGGCTCAAGACAGCTGACATGACAGTGTGACCTCCCTAGTTAGTTAGGAGGTGAGAGGGGAAAGCAAAGGGGGCTACAATCAGAAATCCTGAGGTTCTTGGTACGAAACCTGCCTCTGTTAGTTTATCAGATTTGTTAACTTGGACCAGTTATTTAACTTGCTGAGTCTCTATTTTCTTGTTTATGAAATGGGATGCAGTTCATGGGGTCACAAAGAGTTGGACAAGACTGAGCGACTGAACTGAACTGAATTGCATTTTTTCTACAGGATAGTACCTTACAATGAAACGAAGACATATATATATATATGAAAGTGAAAAGTGAAGTCGCTCAGTCATGTCCAACTCTTTGTGACCCCATGGGCTGTAGCCTACCAGGCTCCTCTGTCCATGGGATTTTCTAGGCGATAGTCCTGGAGTGGATTGCCATTTCCTTTTCCAGGGGATCTTCCCCACCCAGGGATCGAACCCAGGTCTCCTGCATTGTAGACAGACACTTTACCGTCTGAGCCACCAGGGAAGTCCATATATATAAGGGATGTGAGGCCCAGGTAGTCCCTACCAGAATCAAGCACCAGGGATTGGAAATAATTCTGACATGAGCAGGATGACCAGCCATTCTGTAGTCAAAAGAGTATTCAGTGGGATGCAGAAAGCATGGTTCCAGCCCTCACCCTGAGACAAAAAAAAAAAATGGGAAAATGACAAAAACAATCGAAACATTTTTTTCTAATACTGAAATTACCAGTATATATATATATATATACTGAAATTACCAGTGTATATATATATGCACACTGAAATTACCAGTATATATATATATATATATACACTGAAATTACCAGTGTATATCACACTGGTAATTTCAGTATATATATATATATATACTGGTAATTTCAGTATTAGAAAAAAATGTTTCGATTGTTTTTGTCATTTTCCCATTTTTTTTTTTTGTCTCAGGGTGAGGGCTGGAACCATGCTTTCTGCATCCCACTGAATACTCTTTTGACTACAGAATGGCTGGTCATCCTGCTCATGTCAGAATTATTTCCAATCCCTGGTGCTTGATTCTGGTAGGGACTACCTGGGCCTCACATCCCTTATATATATGGACTTCCCTGGTGGCTCAGACGGTAAAGTGTCTGTCTACAATGCAGGAGACCTGGGTTCGATCCCTGGGTGGGGAAGATCCCCTGGAAAAGGAAATGGCANGCTCAGTCGTGTCTGACTCTTTGCGACCCCATGAATCGCAGCACGCCAGGCCTCCCTGTCCATCACCAACTCCCGGAGTTCACTCAGACTCACGTCCATCGAGTCAGTGATGCCATCCAGCCATCTCATCCTCGGTTGTCCCCTTCTCCTCCTGCCCCCAATCCCTCCCAGCATCAGAGTCTTTTCCAATGAGTCAACTCTTCGCATGAGGTGGCCAAAGTGTTGGAGCTTCAGCTTTAGCATCATTCCTTCCAAAGAAATGCCAGGGCTGATCTTCAGAATGGACTGGTTGGATCTCCTTGCAGTCTAAGGGACTCTCAAGAATCTTCTCCAACACCACAGTTCAAACGCATCAGTTCTTCGGCGCTCAGCCTTCTTCACAGTCCAACTCTCACATCCATACATAACTACTGGAAAAACCATAGCCTTGACTAGATGGACCTTAGTCCGCAAAGTAATATCTCTGCTTTTGAATATGCTATCTAGGTTGCTCATAACTTTCCTTCCAGGGAGTAAGCGTCTTTTGATTTCATGGCTGCAGTCACCATCTGCAGTGATTTTGGAGCCTAGAAAAATAAAGTCTGACACTGTTTCCACTGTTTCCCCATCAATTTCCCATGAAGTGATGGGACTGGATGCCATGATCTCCGTTTTCCAAATGTTGAGCCTTAAGCCAACTTTTTCACTCTCCTCTTTCACTTTCATCAAGAGACTTTCATCTCCTATACTTGGATGTTTATATTGGTTCTAATTTTTGATTACTATAGATAAATTTTGATTGTTTTTTTGACCAATTTAAATAGTTTTGGTATAAAGCAAGTGCTTAATAAATATTTGGTGATGAGACTTTCTTGGCTAGTATTGTCAGGAATGTCATTCTGATTTTGGAATCTCAGTTCCTTATCCAAAGATTTGTACGTTTTACAATGTGACCAAATTATGTGAGTACCTTTTACTGTCATCCTCTCCAGTATTTGTTACCCTGATAAACACTTTAAAATGAATGTAGGTTAATGGTTCCTTTAGTTTGTATGCATTGTGTCTATTATACTAAAGAATACTTTACTCTTTATGTAATTCTTATATTTTTAAAAGAGGATTTTTTGTGGAAAAATTATAGAGATCTGTTTAGAAAATGGGTGAGATGGTGCAACATGAAAAAAAAGAGCAGCCCAGGTAAGGAACATGTTAAATTCCTTCTCAGAGCCCACCCCTAGTTTCTGTAAGTGGGGCACATCGCCTTTCTTCCTCTTCTTGTCCCCAAGCCCCTTTGTGCTCTGCTCAAGGAGCCCAGCTCGCAAATGTGGCTCTTACTTCCCAGACTTCACACCCAGACTGAAAGTCCAACCTACAAAATTAGAATGCAAAATTACGAGTTTAAGCCTTTTCCTCCCTCATAGTTAAATAGCTAGATATAGAAATGTGTTTATGCCCTGAAGGGGATACTTTAAAAATTTAAAATGAGCACCAAATACGTAGTTATTAAAAAGTAATTTCATCCATGGCAGGCAACTGTCAGCCCATAGGATGTAATACTGTGGAAATAAAAAAAAAGTATCTAATTGTTTTTTTGAACTCATAAAATTGGCATAATATCATAGAATGTTAAAGCTGCAAGAGGTCCTAGAGATCACTCTCATTTTATAAATGAGGAGCCACATTCAGAGAGTGGTGACATTCCAGAAATCATGGAGCTTAGCATTGGAGGTGGAGTTAGAACCCAGAGCAGTGGATTTGCACAGCCTCATCTTTATGGGACTGTCTTCTGGGAAGAGAAGCAGCTGCCAGTTCCAAGTACAGAGGTGAAACTGGCTTTTAAGGCTCTGCCCTTAATAGATGCTTAATAAGTATCTTTCAAATGAATTCCCACACTCTGAAACTGTGACCAAAAAGTCTTTTGAAGATGAACAATAGAAAAAGACCATGTCACTGGGTTTACCACTGCCCCCCTGACCACACACATGCACGCCCGCATGCACACACACACACACACTCACACACTTGTTCAAAGAATGTTACACAGAGGTTTTCAAGCCGTTCTCTGAAAACTTGTATATTCCTTGGCATCTTTTGAGGGTCACAGTGAGGATGGAGATAGTGAGACACCAGTCTTCAGTGTCTGTAACATCCAGCAAACTCTATGTAAGGTTTTGTGTTCAGAAAGGCTCTGCCTCTCTCAAGCATAGGCACACATGTATGTACCCATGCGTATGCATATTTGGAAACTACTGATCTAGATGAGTTATCTAATTTTACCAGCAAATCCTTGGGGGCTCAAGACAGCTGACATGACAGTGTGACCTCCCTAGTTAGTTAGGAGGTGAGAGGGGAAAGCAAAGGGGGCTACAATCAGAAATCCTGAGGTTCTTGGTACGAAACCTGCCTCTGTTAGTTTATCAGATTTGTTAACTTGGACCAGTTATTTAACTTGCTGAGTCTCTATTTTCTTGTTTATGAAATGGGATGCAGTTCATGGGGTCACAAAGAGTTGGACAAGACTGAGCGACTGAACTGAACTGAATTGCATTTTTTCTACAGGATAGTACCTTACAATGAAACGAAGACATATATATATATATGAAAGTGAAAAGTGAAGTCGCTCAGTCATGTCCAACTCTTTGTGACCCCATGGGCTGTAGCCTACCAGGCTCCTCTGTCCATGGGATTTTCTAGGCGATAGTCCTGGAGTGGATTGCCATTTCCTTTTCCAGGGGATCTTCCCCACCCAGGGATCGAACCCAGGTCTCCTGCATTGTAGACAGACACTTTACCGTCTGAGCCACCAGGGAAGTCCATATATATAAGGGATGTGAGGCCCAGGTAGTCCCTACCAGAATCAAGCACCAGGGATTGGAAATAATTCTGACATGAGCAGGATGACCAGCCATTCTGTAGTCAAAAGAGTATTCAGTGGGATGCAGAAAGCATGGTTCCAGCCCTCACCCTGAGACAAAAAAAAAAAATGGGAAAATGACAAAAACAATCGAAACATTTTTTTCTAATACTGAAATTACCAGTATATATATATATATATACTGAAATTACCAGTGTNCTATCATTTCTCAGAATTTGTTGTGATATGGAGCAGCAATTATGGGTTCGCAGGCATCATAACTTTAGGAGTTTTCAGGATTTATATTTCTCAGACCAGAACTGAGGAATGAGATAAGGGATGTGGGGCCCACGTAGTCCCTACCAGAATCAAGCACCAGGGATTGGAAATAATTCTGACATGAGCAGGATGACCAGCCATTCTGTAGTCAAAAGAGTATTCAGTGGGATGCAGAAAGCATGGTTCCAGCCCTCACCCTGAGACAAAAAAAAAAAATGGGAAAATGACAAAAACAATCGAAACATTTTTTTCTAATACTGAAATTACCAGTATATATATATATATATACTGAAATTACCAGTGTGATATACACTGGTAATTTCAGTGTATATATATATATATATATACTGGTAATTTCAGTGTGCATATATATATACACTGGTAATTTCAGTATATATATATATATATACTGGTAATTTCAGTGTGTATATATATATGAAATATGAAATTGCCAGTGTGTGTGTATATATATATATATATATATATATATATATACACATACTGGTAATTTCAGTATTAGAAAAAAATGTTTTGATTGCTTTTGTCGTTTTCCCATTTTTTTTTGTCTCAGGATCAGGGCTGGAACCATGCTTTCTGCATCCCACTGAATACTCTTTTGACTACAGAATGGCTGGTCATCCTGCTCATGTCAGAATTATTTCCAATCCCTGGTGCTTGATTCTGGTAGGAACTACGTGGGCCCCACATCCCTTATCTCATTCCTCAGTTCTGGTCTGAGAAATATAAATCCTGAAAACTCCTAAAGTTATGATGCCTGCGAACCCATAATTGCTGCTCCATATCACAACAAATTCTGAGAAATGATAGGAATAAGAAATTGGCATCAAGAACTGTCCACCTCTTCTAATGCTTGGTAGCACAAAATGTCCCTAAGTCACAGTACTCTCTTTTTTAGTGACTGACAAATTATCCTCTATTATACATTTTCCCATATTTAGCTTCTGTTCCAACCTCAATTTCTTTCATCTCTTGTCACTGCACCTCCTCCTCTGGTTCTTTGTTCCTTTTGGAACAATTGTGTGTGTGTGTGTGTGTGTGTGTGTATTACACACAATATGTATTTGTATGCACATATATGTGCATACCCATGCACACAGACAGGTATGCAAATGACAGGGCAGAATGGCAAAGATACTTTATTAAAATGTATATAGTTCTTTTGCTACTAGGGCTCAAGGGCAGAAGCATAAGCCGTTACCAATAAAAAATTTGAGCCCACTCAGAGTCAAGTTAAAAAGCTGAAGACTGATTACACGGTACTAAAAATGAAAGCAGAACGGGAAGAGAGGCAGCCCATTTAAAAGAGAAGCACCTGGTCGTGGGAGATTATCAGTGAACTCCACACAGTACTGCTGAGTACAGAGAAGACCTCAGTGCTGTAAAATTGGGAAGCAAATTCATCAAATCTGTGTCAGACTGTTGGCAGGTGGGGAATACAGTGGGATAAGGGATGCAGTGGTGGCAAGCAGCATTTTAAATTAGTGAAACTGTGAGTATGTTCTGGGGACAAATAACTAGGAGAAACTCACTCTTTATACTTTCTAAAACAAAGTTCATCAGATAAGCCCTTTTAAGATCCATTGCATTCCATAGGTAGGTAATATGTTGACTGTGGTCCGTGTTATTTCCTCCTGGGATGGATTGCATCCGTCATTAGTCTGCATTAGTTTTGAATCTAGTCTGTAAGTCTGCTTTTTCCACCATCTCAGGGCCCTCTTGCTCTCGGAAGGTGACTATATGGAAGGATGGATTCCCACTCTTCTCCTCCCTCCCCTTCCCAAATCTCCGCACTTAACTCCCACTCCTGGTCACCAGGACCAAAGGTTCCACATCCACTATTCTCTCGCATCAGCAGATTGTTCAGTATCATCTTCACATGCTGACTGATTTTAAGACTTGACCTGCTTTGTGTACATTTTAAAATTGTGCTGTCCTTTCACCTGAACCTCTGTGGAAATAAACACCTCTTCCAAATCCTGTGTACTAAATATTTTACTATCCTTTGGATTATGGCCTGTGGTGGGAACCCCTTAGGGTTTTCCATGGTGCTCTCTCATCCCCCTAGCAGTATGTGGGCATATATGACTACTGTGGTATGGAAGTTGGGAACAAAAGCACCAGGATTAGAAATACTTGATTTAAATCATTAACTGGGTGAATTATTTAAACTTTTTAATTCTCAGTTGTCCCATTTGTAATTGGAGATACAAATATCCTCATAAAATTTTTGTGCAGAATAAGCAAATACTGTATAAAATGTTTAGCATAGTACTTTGTACACAGTATCATTTTAAAGCAAATGACTAGAAAACTGAAATCCATTGGGCTTCTTCCTACTAGATATAAACTCCTTGGAGCAGAGACTATGTAAGTATCTGTGCAGAACATAGTAGGCACTTAATTAATTTGGAAGTAATGAGTGCAGAAATGCAAGCATTTATGAACAAATCATAAAACTATAGAGTTCAGAAGATCAAATAACTTGCCCAAAGTCATACATTATTAAAAGAGCTGGCATTGAAGCTAAGTGTTCTTTATTGGGTACTACTAGTCAGTCTTCTGTAACATAAATGCTTTCTTTAGTTTCTTTACTTCATGGAGGATAAGCCCTTGCTTTTTCAAGCACAATTCCTGGAGCTTTACAAGCTTGGTGATAAAAACAGCCATAAATCTTGGGGACTTGATAGTAAAGGGTTTTGGCTCAATTACCTGCATGAATTTATCTGTTTGGTGAAGGTGTGGGCTCAAACCACAACAGCCACAAGCAGTGAGAACTCATCTCCTGAGCCTTAATTAAAACAGTCTTGGAGAATACAACTGCCTCAGGAAGTGCCAGAAATCTCGTTTGAAAGCTTCCTGATTGTGATATTTCCAATGTCATATTGCAGATTCAAGAAACTTGGGTGTTTGGAATAAGTTTAGGATAAGAACAGCCTCACTTTAAGTGCTTATCTTAACCACCAAACCATCTGTTCTTCTCTCGTCGTGGTTCCATGTGCTGTTGTACATAAGAGCAAGCGTTCCTCTCCCTGTCCCATTTTGCATCCGAACAAGATCTATTTCCAAAGTAGCTTATTTTCCTCCTTTCTCCATCATGAAAAGCAAAGCTAGCTGTGAACTTTTCAGCAGAACTGAAAGAATCTTCTTCACCTCTTTCCTTTTTAAATTAATTTTTTAAATTTATTATTTTTTTTTTCTGGGCTGGGTCTTCATTGTTGTGTGAGCTTTTCTCTAGTTGCAGCAAATGGGAGCTACTTCCTAGTTGTGGTGCACAGGCTTCTCATTGCAGTGGTTTCTTTTTCTACTACAAAAGGGCTCTAAGGCACGCAGGCTTCAGTACTTGGCTGCCGGGCTCTAGAGCACAAGCTCAATAGCTGTGGTGCACAGACTTAGTTGTTCCACTATGACAAGTGGGGTCTTCCTAAGTTAGGGCTTGAACCCAGGTTTCCTCCAGTGACAGGCGAATTATTTACCACTGAGCCATCAATGAAACCCTTTCTTCACTTTTTTCTAATAGCTCCTTCCCAGATTCCTCCTTCCTAAATCTCTTGCTTTAAACTAGTAGCTATTTCAGTGTGGTTGCCTCCTCCCTCCTTGTTTTATTGTTTAGCTATTCACATCTAATTCATTACTATGCCTATTATTTTTTCTTTAAACAATGTCTCGTGTCTCTTGTATATCATCTCATCATTAGATTATTACACAAATCTTTTCTGTTTCCCTGCTTCTAGATTCTCCCACATTCATGCCATCTCAGAAAAGATGGAAGAGTAATTGGTTTCAGATAGTAAAGCAGGGCTATCAGAAAAAAAAAAAAAAAGATAATTTGATCATGTGCCCTATTACAAGATGTGCAGTGCCCAAAACAAGGGCAGTGAGTGTCGCTTTTCTTCCCTGTCCTCATCGGGGCATACCTAGAGTAGCACATTAAATTCTGGGCACATTTAAGGAACATCAACAGACTGAAGAAGATTCATTATGGAGTGACCCAGAGGGCAATGGGCCTGGACGTCAAGAGAGGTAAGAGACAAGTCAAAAATCCTGAGGGAGTTCATTTGAAACAGAAAGACTAAAGGAAAACAGGACAAGCTAAGAGTTAAAGGAATGTTACATAGTAGGAGGAGTAAACTTTTTTTTTCTTTTTTGTCACTTGCAAGAATAACACTTAAACCACTGACGGGGGATGAGGGTTAGTTGGATTTCAGATCCATCTAAGGAAGAAGGGGACGAGGGTTAGTTGGATTTCAGATCTATCTAAGGAAGAAATCACTCATGTTTGATCTCTATAAAAAGCGATGCGCACCTTTGTGAGATAGTGACTTTCCTGCAGCCGAAGCGAGTGCCTGAAAACGTACTTCACATTTTGTAGGATGTATTCAGTCATAGAGAAGGCAAATCGACTGCATGACCTCTTGGATTATCTGCAGTGCTAAATGATTGTGATTCTTCCATATATAAATCTTGTTTTTCACCATTTTCTTTCTTTTCCACTTTTTGTTTGTTTTTATAAACAGATTTATTGAGGTGGATTTTACATATAAAAATCGCTGAATCTAAAATAACATTGGAGCTTTTCAAGACTTCCCTAGAACGGTTTTAAGTTGACAGCAAAATTGAGAGGCACAGAGATTTCCCAAGTACCTCTTGTCCCCACACATGAATGGCTTCCCCCATTATCAACATCCTCTACTAGAGTGGCACTTTTGTTAGAGTTGATGAGCTTACCTTGATACATAATTACCCAAAGTCCATAGTTTACCTTCAGGTTCATTCTTGGTATACTTTCTATTAGTTTAGACAAACGTGTAATGACATGTATCCATCATTATAGTACACAAACTATTTTCGCTGCCTTCAGTTCAGTTCAATTCAGTTGCTTAGTTGTGTCCGACTCTTTGTGACTCCATGGACTGCACCATGCCAGGCTTCCCTGTCTATCGCCAACTCTCAGAATTTACTCCAACTCATGTCCGTTCTGTCGGTGATGCCATCCAACTATCTCATCCTCTGTCATCCCCTTCTCCTCCTGCCTTCAGTCTTTCCCAGCATCAGGGTCTTATCAAATGAGTCAGGTTTTTTGCATCACGTGGTCAAAGTATTGGAGTGTCAGCTTTAGCATCAGTCCTTCCAATGAATCTTCAGGACTGATCTTCTTTAGAATGGACTGATTGGATCTCCTTGCAGTCCAAGGGGCTCTCGAGAGTCTTCTCCAACACCACAGTTCAAAAGCACCAATTCTTCAGTGCTCAGCTTTCCTTATAGTCCAACTCTCGCATCCATACATGACTATTGGAGAAACCATAGCTTTGACTAGATGGACCTTTGTTGGCAAAGTGATGTCTCTACTTTTTAATATGCTGTCTAGGTTGGTCATAACTTTTCTTCCAAGGAGCAAGTGTCTTTTGATTTCATGGCTGCAGTCACCATCTGCAGTGATTTTGGATCCCAAGAAAATAAAGTCTGTTACTATTTCCACTGTCTCCCCATCTATTTGCCATGAAGTGATGGGACAAGATGACATAATCTTAGTTTTCTGAATGTTGAGTTTTAAGCCAGATTTTTCACTCTTGTCTTTCACTTTCATCAAGAGGCTCTTCAGTTCTTCTTTGCTTTCTGCCATAAGAGTACCTTAACTTTCCTCTATAATTTTCTTATCCATTCTCCTCCGCCAGCCCTGGTATCCATGATCTTCTCCCCATCTTTGTAATGTTGGAGGCTTCTTATTTTTCCAGATTATTATATAGTTGGACTCATATAGTATATAGTCTTTTCACATTGGATTCTTTCACTTAGTAATGCACATTTAAGGTTATTCCATGTCTTTTCATGACTTCATAGCTCATTTCCTATTAGTGTCAAATGATATTTCATTGTCTAGATGCACTCCAGTTAATTATCCTTTCACCAACTGAAGGATATCTCAGTTGCTATTTATCACTTTCATAGTAAATTATTTTTGCTTTAATCCACTCAGTTGTCCCCATCTACCATGGTTTCTCCTGACTGATGTATCATTGCACACCCATGCTAACTCCTGGACAATCTACACCTGTATCTCCCTCAAAGTCAGCTCAGTTCAGTTCAGTTGCTCAGTCGTGTCCGACTCTTTGCGACCCCATGAATCGCAGCACACCAGGCCTCCTTGTCCATCACCAACTCCTGGAGTTCACTCAGACTCACATCCATCGAGTCAGTGATGTCATCCAGCCATCTCATCCTCTGTTGTCCCCTTCTCCTCCTGCCCCCAATCCCTCCCAACATCAAAATGTCCTCAAATTAAACTTACCTCTCTAGTTGGTTGGTAGCTGAATTAGTTAGGGTTTAGGCTAAGAGTCTGTAGCAAATGTACTAGGAAAAAAAATCAACAAGCAAAGAAACAAAAGACAGTGGCAGAAATGTAAAAGTCATTCCTCTCTCTTGTGTAATAGCTCAGAAGCAGGCAATCTTGATGAGGGTGATTTTGCATGTTTAATAAATGGCTTCTGTGTCTGGCCCAGGAAACATTTCCTTTTCTCACCTTCTTTTAGCAGTAGGCTCTTGGCAACGTGCAAAGCAATGCATGATCAATAATTTAAAGTGCAGACTTGGAAGTGGCATGCATCACCTTCACTCACATTGCCTTAACCAGAATTTAGTCTCATGATTGCACTGACTGTAAGGAAGACGAGGGAACAGAGACTTCCTTGAGTGGCCAGGGACCAGCTTATATTCCATTGCAAATGAAAGGGAGAATAGACCTTGGAGAACATCCCACAACTGATGAGGGTCACCCCTCAGAATTTGAAAAGCCCCTGATGCTTGGAAAGATTGAGGGCAAGAGGAGAAGGAGGGAGCGGAGGATGAGATGGTTGGATGGCATCACTGACTCAATGGACATGAGTTTGAACAAACCCCAGGAGACAGTGAAGGACAGGGAAGCCTGGTGTGCTGTAGTTCATGGGGTCTCAAAGAATCCGACATGACTGAGTGACTTAACAACAACCGCTCAGAATTATTTACTTAAGAGTTTTTTGCTTTATTTTTTACCTTTTTTATAACAGTACATTTCATTGTTCAGAATAATAATTTGCTACTGATTCTATTAAGAGTTTAGTGATAAGTTCACATTTAAAATTTACAGTCTTAGATCTATCAGTAATTTTAACATTGTCTTTTTTCAGCATGAAGGTTCTGTGCTTTAAAATTAATGTCCCATAGTTCCTCTAAAAAGAGAATTAGCAAAAGACAGTGAACCTTCAGAATCTGTGAATATAGTTTGTGTGTGTGTGTGTGTGCTCAGTCGTGTCTGACTCTCTGCAACTCCATGGACTGTAGCCCACCAGGCTCCTCTGTCCATGGGATTCTCCAAGCAAGAATACTGGAACCCACATTTCCTATATTGACCAGCAGCTTCTTTACCGCTGTGCCACCTGGGAAGCCCCAAGGTGGCATGGTTTTAAACCATGTACCCCAAGGTTCACGGTTTAAAATGTACAAATTACAAAGTGATACACTGACGATTCTCAAGTACTCCTGGCTTACTGATGAGACTTGAAATCTTTACATTTTCACACAGGTTCATTATTTGCGCAGGAAAGCAACAGTATTTGGTGCTTAAAGGAACAAATTAGTCAGGTTCTCTGCAAAGTGCTGCTCCCCAGTGTATCTGCCTGTGGTTGCACCCATCCAACTGATGAAAAGGGAAGAATGCTACGTGGAACTAGCACTTACATAAACTTGCAACTCCAAAGACTGTTTCCATGATTTTTATAAGCTTTAAACATTAGTTAGATGGTTATTAAATGCTTAAGTAAACATTTGTTGTATCTAATCAACTCAGAAGGGTGTCTTTGAAGTTAATTTTACTTCTGTAGTTTCTTTGAAGTTTTATTTTGTCTCTAAACAAAATTCTCTAAATTAAATCTCTGTCTTAATAGGGTAAATGGTAAAAGTGAAATTGCATAGTGAATATGCTTAAAAAACTGTCAGTCTGGATGGATTAGTTTCTCAATTACTTCCTTCTCTATGCTGTTTAAAATTGGCTTTTCCTTCTGTTCTGATGTTTATCAGGAAATATTATGGTATTACCATAAATGGAAAGAAAACCTTCATCTTCCACATCTTTAAAATTTGCTCAAAGGTAACTTTGTCATCACTCCTGAATCATTTTGCACCGAAAACTGAACTTTGTGCATCTTTCCGATTGACTGATCATAAGCATTCTTTCAATTCCAACTTCCATTTATTTGATATCACAGCACACACGGTTCATTATTTCTCAGAAGTACTAGACTGTGAATTGCCTCATGGCTGCTCAACAAACTGTGTCAAGCAATAAAACCCTGAGTCACTGGATTGGGTAAAAGTCTGCTTCTTTCGCATTCTTTTCATAGTCCTTATCACAGAATCCAACTTGACTTCTGTCTTCTATTACATGTGAGGAGGAAGCACAATCAGAATACTGACACAAACTTTAACATGTAACACCAAGGTCTCCTGCTGTGGTCTCTCTCCCCTTATCTGCACATTTTGTTTATGTCTGAAAATAAGGGCTGATAGATGGGAGAATCCTCATTAAACAAAGAGAGATATGGACCTCTTCCTTCAAGATAAATATGGACCCCAAATTACTTGTCATTGTTTCTAAAGTGACTAGTTCTTGTAAATCCAGGACTCAAATCTGGAATATCTAATAAGAACTCAATCACACACACATAAATCAGCACATTACTGCCCACTACCATATTTAATCTGTGAATAATGAATCAGCCCACATTATCCTCTTTTCAGATTCTCAGTATTTAAGTACCCTAAGAGACCTTGGCTTCCCCATGTTTTGGGGTTGGCAGAGTTTAAAGTCAGTCTAGCTTAATATAATCTTGATTATTGCTTTTTGAACATCCATCTTGGATTTTTCATTCAATCACTCACTATTAGAAGTTTTCTGTACTACTGATGTAAACTATGTATTTATGTTTACAAGTGATAATGATCACCATCAACATGATCACATAAAACAAGGGACACTAAAGCTAGATACATAGTATTTATTTCTAAATAATTTCCTGTTACGTGAGTAGTCAAAAGTAAAATCCCCAGATCTTTCTGTTCAGTTTGAGACTCTAGACTAAGAACTAAATACCAGTTCATTGATCCCATGTGCTTTCCTCTGGACTCCAACTAAACTCTTGTTAATTCTCCAAAATTAAAGTCTCCTCCCTTGAAACACATTAGAACATATACACACACTGAAGCCACAGTGGATGCAGAAGACAGCTCAGTTTGAAGCTTACTGCCTTAAATAATCCCACATATATTAAAAAAAAAAAAAGGAAAACTACATGTATGGGGAAAAATAAATACAAGTATACATGCTTCTAAAAAGAGTAGAATTTAAAGAGGCATTTCTATTAAAATAATTGAGAAAAAATTGATAGATTTTATATACATTCATAATACATTTTGTAAATTAGAATTAAAAGGAACTTTTTAAGTTCATAAAGGAAATCACTAAAAATATAGGAAACTGTATAATGGTGAAGCATTGCCTTGAAAGCCAGTAATGAGACGAAGATTCCTCATAACCCAATTTCACATTAAAAGCTTAATAATTTTTACAATAAGGCAAAAAAGAGGATAAAAGGCATGAAGATTGGAAAGAGAAATAAAGCTTTTATTATTTGAAGAAAATATGATTGTCTATGTAAAATAAGAGGATTTATATACTACGAGAACTATAAAATAGAAAAATAGTTGAATACAAAAATCAATTGTGTTTGTATACTTCACAGTATACAAACTCCTCAGGTAACTTTAGTGATGTTTGCATACAGTGATCGGGGCTTGGATGCTTAACTTGCAAAGAGATGAGGACTTCCAGGGCAGGAAGCCAAAGTAGCAGCACATTAGGGAGTTTATTTGGGTGTAGGAAAGGCTATCCTGGAGCAGGAGTCATCGGAAGTAGTATTCAGTATGGGTAGAAACGGGTCAAGAAAAGGATGTGGATGGCTGGGACCAGGGTAGTCTTGGCTGAAGTGATATGTACAATAATCTCGAGATGGGGGCCAGGGCCAACACAGAATTCCACATAGTAGTGTTGAAAGTGTTCGTCACTCAGTCGTGTCTGACTCTTTACAACCCCGTGGACTGCCAGACTCCTCTGTCCATGAAATTCTCAAGGCAAGAATACTGGGGTGGGTTGTCATTCCCTTCTCCAGGGGATCTTCCTGACCCAGGGATAGAACCTGGGGCTTCTGAATTTCAGGCAGATTCTTTACCCTCTGAAACAGGGAATAATCAAAGGCCTCAAGGAAGGAAGTGAGTCTGACTTGCTAGCCAACACCAGTGAAGAGAGTCACTGAGAAGTTCACTGAAGGGAAATATAAAGTGTTTATAAATAATGGAAGATGAGAATTCATGGTGTTTATACTAATTGAGGGGACTTCCTTGGTGGCTCAGAAGGTAAAGAATCTGCCTGCAGGGCAAGAGACCTGGGTTTGATTCCTGCATTGGGAAGATCCTCTGGAGAAGGAAACGGCAACCCACTCCAGTATTCTTGCCTAGAGAATCCCATGGATACAGGAGCCTGGTGGGCTACGGTTCATGGGGTCTCAAAGAGCCAGACACAACTGAACAACTGAGCATACAAAGAGACAGTTCAGCTCAGTCGCTCAGTCGCGTCCAACTCTTTGTGACCCCATGAATCGACGCACGCCAGGCCTCCCTGTCTATCACCAACTCCCGGAGTTCACTCAGACTCACATCCATCGAGTCAGTGATACCATCCAACCATCTCATCCTCGGTCGTCCCCTTCTTCTCCTGCCCCCAATCCCTCCCAGCATCAGAGTCTTTTCCAATGAGACAAGGTGATGCTAATAGAGAATGAAAATCTAGGACACTGGAATGAGTCCATTGGTGTCTACACATTTGATTAAAATAAGCCCTACTTTTCACTGGTCAGGAATGAGTCTTCAGTTTGGTCTGATAAAACTCTGGAGATTGGGGGAGTCTCAGTGTTCNTCTTTTCCAATGAGACAAGGTGATGCTAATAGAGAATGAAAATCTAGGACACTGGAATGAGTCCATTGGTGTCTACACATTTGATTAAAATAAGCCCTACTTTTCACTGGTCAGGAATGAGTCTTCAGTTTGGTCTGATAAAACTCTGGAGATTGGGGGAGTCTCAGTGTTCACGGTGCGTTAGCAGTTCCAGCTGGTTAGATGAGTTGCAATAAAGCAGCATTTGATTGCTGTATCTCCTGGGCATGTGCCTTTGTTGATGGAACATTCTCCTTTTTCAAAAGTAATGCAGAGTGACTGGATCTAGATTGGAAGCCATTTTAAGGGTCTGTTAGCCTGTAGACAACAGGAAGCCCCCGAAGTGCACCGAGAAGAGATCGGCACAGACAGACCTCTGCTGGGGGGGCTGGGGGCGTGCAGAGGAGCATCCTGATGGGAACCACAGAGAGGAGTTGACCGTCCATGACTCTTCCAAAGAGAAAGCAAGTTAGTCATCTGAAAAGACACTAACACAAAAAAAATGAGAAAAGACACAGTCCCTGCCTTCCCAGGAAGTGTTGATATTTCGATTGTTTGGGTGAGCGTGCTGTAAAGAGGCCAGCCTGCTTTTAAAACTGTACTGGTTGGTGCTGCCTGAGCTTTACCAGGGCTTGAGGAGGCTTTGCTGGGAACGTCTATTAACAGTCCAGGCACAAGCTAGGAGCCAATGCATGCAAATGAAAAACAAACAAACCCAAAGGTGGGATGGAGAGAAGGAGGTGCAGCGGGGAGGGCCGGGGAGTAGATGAAACAGGCAACCCACCCATCCGATGCATTCTCCTCTGCTCTCCATTCCAAACCGCACAGGCTTGGCTGAGCGAGCACCTCACTTGTTAATCTCCTTTTTGCATCCCTGTTTTGTGGCTGTCAGAACTCCGTATTATGCAAATTGGGTTTAAGCAATTAAGGCAATAATGTTTCCCTTGAAGAGTTTGACAAGGTGGTGGGAGCTTGGACTCAATTTTATAGACAGGAGCTTGGATGCTTATTTACCTACAAATAGAAGAGGAACAAGACAAGGGAAAACACAGCAGCATTATTCTTCACCGGAGCTGTGCTCCTGACTTTCTTTTCTTCAGTTGCTTCACAGTAGAACGAAGGGTCACTCCACAGCATTAGCAGGTGGTAAATTTAGAACAGATGAACACTTTTCACAAGATATAGAGTTAACCTGTTGAATTTGCTTCAGAAGGTGATGGAATCAAGTGTTCTGGCAGATTTTAAAGGGGCCTGAGTGATTTCATGACAAATAACATTTGAAGCCAATGGGGTTCCGTCCTCTGTTTGGGATCATGAGCTGGTTGTCCTGCAGCTACAGAGAAACAAGGTCAGAACCTGGACTTTGTCTTCAATAAACCACTAGATGAGAGTGTCACAGGCATTTTCCTCAGAAAAATCCACTGTCATTAGGAAACCAGATACGATGCATCAGACTCTTAATTGGGGACAGCACATTCCACATTTCTGTACTTAGGGGAACAATACCCAGATAATGCTTAGCTTGTGCACATGGCTGAAACCCCTCCTCTTACAGCTTCCCAGAGATAGGTTTTATAATATCCTTCACTGAAGTCCCTGTATATAACTGTGAATGTTTCCCTTCTCCCAGCAGCATGGTTGAGGCTTCCCAAAATGTCAGAGGATCAGGAGAAAAGGATACTCACTCTCATAATAAATACCTGGCATTTAATAAGTGTTAAGCCACTCATTCATTGAGCAATAGATGGTTAGAAAATACCTACTATGCCTTTAGCTCTGTGTGTGTATGTGAGAGAGAGAGAGTGAGAGACAGAGGCAGGCAGAAAGTGAGATTGTGAACTACAGTAAAAATAAAAGATGTCTTCCTCATTATTTTTGATTATTCTGTTACCATATCCCTCACTTCTGGTTCCTTATATATAACGTTTCAGTTTCCCTCGCATGGGAATCTTTGTCTTTTCCCAATTCCTCCTTCTAAAAGTATAATCCCTGTCCCCTTCCATCAACATCTCTAGGTACTCTCACTTTCCCTTAGTTCTCCAGATTTCTCTGAGAAGAGTCAATGGTTGCTGGAACCACTTCCTCCCTTCCATACATCCCTCAAAAAATGGAATTCTGATCCCTGCTCCCTGAAATAAGTTTCTTAAAAAAGAAAGCAAACATCTAATATATTATTGGATGTCCCAAATCCAAATATCCAGAATATTACTGGCCTAGGTAGATCAAGTCCTTCTCCTGATCTCACTCTCCTTGATTGTTCTGCACCACTGGCCCCTATTAGCCTTCTTGAAACTTTGACTTGCCTGCAACTTATCTTTCTGTTAATTCTCTTTCTTACTGTTCTTCATTCTATATGTTCATTGAGTGATTTCTTTATTCATTTCTTCTAGTAGAATGCATTACATTTCTACACTATGCTGAAAATTGTAGTATGTTCTGAGGCTACAACACTGTGAAGACACAGTCCCAACTTTATGTCTCAGTTCAGTTCAGTTCAGTTCAGTTGCTCAGTCATGTCCGACTCTTTGCGACCCCATGAATTGCAGCNAGTTTGTGCTTCTTCCAGCCCAGCGTTTCTCATGATGTACTCTGCATGTAAGTTAAATAAGCAGGGTGACAATATACAGCCTTGATGTACTCCTTTTCCTATTTGGAACCAGTCTGTTATTCCATGTCCAGTTCTAACTGTTGCTTCTATATGCTTTATGTCTATGGGGATACAATAAATACAAATGAATTAACACAATATAACAAGTTCAGTGTCATGGTAGTGCAAATGGGATGTGATTGGGGGCAGAGAGAAAGGACATACAACCTGTGGGATTGAGCATGAAGGAAGGCATCTTGAAAGAAGTGGCAATTGAGTTGAGTTTCAAGTTTTAAAGAACAAGTTAACCATGTATCTCTAAAAGTAAATGTTCCCCAAGATTCCCTGCTCAGCCCTCTTCCCACTCAGCGCCAGACTTCCTATGGTTTTAACCCTGGAAAAGCATGGATGACTCACTAGCATACATCTCAACAGTAATTTCTAGTAAGCCTTGATTTTCTAATAGAAATTTCCACCTGGATTTTGAACATCTTGGTGGAAACTTCTCTAAATTTCCTTCTCTAAATAGCACATCTGAACATTACCCCTGCCCATATAGCTTCCTTTTGGCCAGAGTACCCAGTCCTATTTGATAATACTCTTTCAGTTAGCCACTAAAACTTGAAACTGTGGAGGCATTTTGAGGTTCTCATTCTTCTGCTTTAAACTGCACAACACATGGGTCCCTAACATTTGGAGACTTTATCTCCCGGAGAAATATCATATCTTTTCTTTTTTCCTTTTTAGCCCACAGCCACAATTGTCATCAAATCTCACTATGAATAGTGACGAATTCCCATCTTATCTTCCTGAATTTAGTCTCATGGAAATGCTTACAAAGGAAATCTATGCAGTTTTTAAAATTTTATTCCCCACTCTTACCTTTTCAGCATCATCTTTTCTCATTCTTTCATTCCTGTCTTGCCTTTCACCCATACCAGATGGCTTCTGCTCACCTACATAAGTCATTTTTGTCTGTATCTCCATGACATTTTTCACAGTGTTCCTATTTGCATAATAACCTCCTCCTTTTTCTGACGGTGAAATTTATTTTTCATGTCCTAGTTTAATAGATACAAAAATATAGCTATACTTCTATCTATTTATCCATCTATATATATATATATTAAAAAAAGAGCATGCATCATCTTATAATAAAGCTGGCCAAGCCTACGTCGGCCCACTAGACTGCATCTACTTGAGAAAAAGTTCTGGGTCTTGTACTTGGGCTACCCAGGTGCCTCTAGTAATAAAGAACCCACCTGCCAGTGCAAGAGATATAAGAGATGCTGGTTTGATCCCTGGGTCAGGAAGATCTCCTGGATAAGGGAATAACAACCCACTCCAGAATTCTTGCCTGGAGAGGAGCCTGGCAGTTTACAGTCCATGGGGTTGCAAAGAATTAGATATGACTGAAGCGACTTAGCACGCACACAAGCTTATATTAGTGCTCAACAGATGCCCATATGCCCATCTGTAGAATGAAAGTATATTTCCCCTAGCTCTCAGTTTCCTAGTGTTCTGAAGAAACAGATTCTCATTATTAAAAATAAAGTAGATGGTTTAATACTGGTAGAGAGAAATTAAGACTGTACTGAGAAGTAAAGAGAACAATCCAAAAGATTTGGTTACAAAAATCTGCTGCCCTGTCTAGAAAGTAAAATAGGGAAGGCTTTGAAGAGTTGGCACAGAACTTTAAGCAATCTTTAACTTTATACGCTGAGTCTGGAGCGTTGTAACTTAGCCGATCTAGCTGAGTAAGGTNAGAGAAATTAAGACTGTACTGAGAAGTAAAGAGAACAATCCAAAAGATTTGGTTACAAAAATCTGCTGCCCTGTCTAGAAAGTAAAATAGGGAAGGCTTTGAAGAGTTGGCACAGAACTTTAAGCAATCTTTAACTTTATACGCTGAGTCTGGAGCGTTGTAACTTAGCCGATCTAGCTGAGTAAGGTGAGTTTATATACTTCATACTAGTTTGTAAACCATGATTGCTTGGCACTGTAGTTAAAAAAAAAAAAAATGATGCTGTCTGCAACTTGAAGCAGCTGGCTCTCTGTGAATACTGGAGGTGAGACATTTGGGTGGAGGAATGACAAGGACAAAGTTATAAATTCTATGCCTAGAGTCTGCATTCGTGCAGTCCATTTGCATCTCTCCCGGTTTTTTCAGGATGGGAAAGGCAGAGACAAGGGTAGCAGCTTCAGGGGTGGGTGATGAAACCAGTTGTGTGTGTGTGTGTGTGTGTGTGGTGGAGAGGGCGGGGCAGTAGTTTTATCAGAAACTACTGCTTAAAAGCACTAATTATTTGAAGCAGATTTTGGATGGCCTTGTCCCTTTTTAATTGACTGGGCCTTTTAGGAGGTGCTGACAGCTTGCCCCCAGGTGAAGAGAGTAACAGAATGAGAGATGATGACAATGAAAAGCCCAGGCAATGCAAGGCTTTGGGGAGTTAGTCAAAGATAGAGGGATGTGGCCAGATGGGTATATGAGCCCAAGCAGAAGGTGAGATCTTGACTGAGGGGGAGTGCCTGGAGAGAGAGAGAGATCTAAAGGAGAAGACAACTGGGAAGAAGGGGTGAAGAAAGGGAGAGAACAAAGACACACTTAACCCCCTTTAATTTTACCGGAGGCATGCACGGGCTTTGTGTTTTGACTTCATAAGTCAGTGCTGAAAAGGAAAATCTTCTATTTTTTGTTCCTAAATTCTCTTTGCGACCCAATATAATTATCATAGAAAATGGAAATTTTATCCTGGCAACAATAGCTGAAATAAAAATCCCTGAAAATGAATATGATGGCTTAGGTAGTATATTGGGGAAAAAATAAAACCGATGTTCTTACTAATTATGAGCCACTTGAAACAGTACTCAAATATTTCCACCTGCCCATTAGTAAATGTGCATGAAATAAATAGGTCTAGTAGAATTATTGTCCATTCAGTTCATGTCAGCAAATGCTTCTTGATAGCTGGACACTGTATTAGGTTCTGTGGATAAGATGCATAAGACAGGGTCATAATCAAATATTTTCAGAGGACTTCCTAGAGCCAGAAATTATTCTAGTCACTATGATAAGGTGTAGCCTAACACCGCTGCCACTATGGATGGATCTTTTCTCCTCGAGTACTTATTAGATGTCCTGGTGGCTCAGTGGTAAAGAATCCATCTGCAACGCAGGAGGCGCCCTATAGTGCAGAGGACGTGGGCTCAATCCCTGAGTCAGGAAGATCCCCTGGAGAAGGAAATGGCAATCCACTCCAGTATTCTTGCCTGGAAATCCCATGGACAGAGGAGCCTGGCAGACTACAGTCTATGGGGTCGCAAGAGTCAGGTACAACTTAGCAACTAAAGCACCACCACTATTTATTAGTAGCAAAATCTGTTTACAGTGATGGTTAGATTGTATATATGGGCTATTTAATTATATTTGTGTTCAACTAATACTAATGTGACAGAATGATTTAATCAGAAATATTAAAACATATTTTAATACTAGGAAATCTGAAAAGAAAGATGGTTCTTTTCAGTGAAGGCACAACCAAGGAAACATAAATCCCTCAAAGCATTTAAAGGAAATTAAATCCCCCAAATTTGTTACACAAGTTACAGAACTGTAAGAAGCTGAGCAGAGACACCCAGAGACGAGCACCACCTGGAGTCACTGGGAAGCATTGGCATTACCAGGACCAAGGGATTGATCTCCATAGGAGATGCAGTCACAGCCAAAGGTGAGGACCGATGCAGAGACGAGTGGAGAGACACCCGGCCTCTCCCATGGCCCTGGCCTCTCATTTTCTGCCAGTGCTTCTCACTGAATGGATGAATTAGCTGACACGGGAGCCTGGAAAACACAGCCTGAACCAGTCACTCCACAATGACTCAGAAAAGAAGAGGAAGAGTGAGGAATGACTCAGAACTGAGGCATTTAAAAATGTTAAGAATTCATTTGAGCTGGGGAAAAAATTATATAGAGAAAAGACAGAAGCAAAATAAGGAAATTATTGATTGGCTATAGCTTGAAACCTGGTGCCGCTTGTGATCAGTTAGTTGTCCTTAGGCTTCAGTCTCCTAACCTTGGGGTATTTATAGCCTTAGATTTTGATTTGTCACCAAACCAAACAGCTTGGCATTAGAGCCACCTCAGTCTAATGGCCTCCTTGTTTAATTAATTTAACAGAGTAACAGAGCCAAGAAACTGCAGAGAGGTATATATTCCCCCAAATCCACTTGAATGCCAAGAACATTGTGTCTCATATTCTTTATAAGCTCTTTTTTATATTGTACCGAATCTGAACCTTAAGCAATGATTTGTTGAGCATAAGGCAACAAACGGTGGAAGAATGATTAGGAGGGGGTCACTTAAGGCTACCCCACACCAGTGCTACAGTTTTATTCCGTGAGAGTGTGGTGCTTCATATCCACAGAATTGAAAAAGAAAACAGCTTTTCTCTACGTGTCTTTGCAATTGCTCCTGGACTCTGCACTTCTCTCTCAGTCTCATGTGGTGGCCATGTGAATCTGGCCATTTTCAGCTTGATAGACCCTGACTTAAGCATTAAGCTCTTGTATCCATTTCCTAAAGGTTAGGCTGTCATCACTTCTCAGTCCCTGTCTGTCTCATTTCCTCGACTTCTTCCTCGTGTGAGCGTTTCTTTATGCTGACTTCTTTCGTTTTAGTGGGAGGGAGTTTGCTTTAGTTGGTAAGCTTTAGGAAAGACCAGTTCCGATTGCAACCTCAATGCAGCTACAAAAAAGTTTTTGAGCTTTCTGTCTGAAATTTGCTGTGCACCACTAAAGGAGTGGATGTAGTTCTGAACTGGGGTCAGGAAAGAGAATACTATGTAGCTGGTGATAGTATGGCGTGTAATCCAATCCTTAAAGAGTATTACAGTTATTATTTTGTTGTTTTAGCAAGATTTTTATAACATTTTGCTTCCATGGTTTTGTATTCTTCCTTTCGCCATAATGGTTGGATGAGAAGAGTGAAAAGATGTAGGTATATTTTCCTACATTCTGGTGGCCAGGCTTTGAAGTCTTCTCCACTTTCTGATTTTTAATATGAGATTGAGCTAGTTCCAATCCCCAGATGAAGTATATTGTTTCAAAACGGGGTAACCTTTATCTAACACAATGTCTGCCTTATAGTAAGCCTTTTCGTAAATATAAAAAATCTTTTTTTACAAGGTTCATCAAGTCTTTCAGATGAGGAACATTTCATTTAACTCTGAAAAGATCATCACATTAAAAGACAAATGATACCCTGCTTTTCCAAGGTGATTAATGATTTCTAGCTTTATGCCTCTTGTAACAAATAACTCTATGGATGGGAACTATGAGGAAGAGATTTTCTGAATTCAAACCTACAGTTGCCTGAATTACAGAGGGAAAACTGCACTTCACCTTTCATGGCAGATAGAAGAATGCCTTACAGGTACTGGTCAACCTAGAACAAATCAAATTACCAGAAGCTCAGAACTCTTTTATTTTGTAAAATGTGAAAACAGTTCATATACATAGCTCATGATTTTAATGAGGACTCAGTGAGTTCATGTGTATGAAAGTGCTTTATAAATGCTAAAGCATTATAAAAGTAAAATATTTTAATATCACCTTCAAACCTCATTTCTAATTGCTCAAGAAATGAATTATCTACCATGGGGTTGGTCTGTCACAGTGCAGTGGTTGGTGTATCACTACAGCAGTCATCTAATTAAGTGGTAGCGGAAACACCTCTGGTACTCGTATAAGCCTATTACATTTACAGGTAAAAGAAATTAGACTGGCAATTAGCCTGTAGCTTAGACAGCTTTGTTCATCAGCCAGCCTTTCTGAGCTGAAAAGGTTCTTAGTGATCATCTATTCCAGTATCTGAATTACTTCATAAGAAAACTCCCTGTAAACCAGGGGAGAATGTCATAGCATTAACCATTACCAAAGTTATAGGAGACGTGGGTGGCAGACAAAATCTCTGTTTGCCTGCATTTGCTAACTCGTTCACTTAATTTTCTTCTTTAATTTTCCATCTTTCCAGGTGTCACCCACTGATAATATTTTCACATGCCTTTATATGTTCCAACTCATTCTATTTAACATTATCCTCCTAGCATATTGACAAATAAAGAGAAAGAGAGTAAAATTGGGAAAGTAAAAGACTCAGGGAGAGAGAGTAAAGGAAGGAAAGTTTTACTGGAGAAACTGGAAAAATTTAGGGAGCAATGGAATGCAAAACGGTGCTGAGGATGGCTGGGCAGAAAGAAAGATGATTAAAAATAAGTAGTTTGAATACTAGGATTTAGAACAGGTGTTTCATCATAGAAAACCGATTTGTGGTTGCCAAGGGGGAAGGAGGACAGGGGAGAGATGCGTTGGGAGTTTGGGGGTTAGTATATATAGAATGGCGGAGAAGGCAATGGCACTCCACTCCAGTACTCTGGCCTGGAAAATCCCAGGGACGGGGGAGCCTGGTGGGCTACTGCCTACGGGGGTCGCACAGAGTCAGACATGACTGAAGCGACTTAGCAGCAGCAGCAGCATGTATAGAATGGATAAACAACAAGGTCCTACTTATAATACAGGGGACTGTATCCAATAACCTGTGATAAACCATAATAGAAAGGAAAATGAAAAGGTAAAAATGTATATATATGTAAAAGTGAACTAGTAGTCATGCTCACCCGCTGAATCAGTGGGTCCCCTCTTCTGTAGGTCACTGTCTCTTGTATTTAGCGTTTATATTTATTTGATGTAACCTCATAAGACAATAAGTAGAGAAGGCAAACTGGGGTTCTACCAGTGGTCACCTATGGTTGTGAGAGCTGGACTGTAAAGAAGGCAGAATGCCAAAGAATTGATGCCTTCGACAAGTGGTGCTGGAGAAGACTTCTGAAAGTCACTTTAACAGCAAGGAGATCAAACCAGTCAATCTTAAGGGACATCAACCCTGACTATTCACTGGAGGGACTGATCCTGCGGCTGAAACTCCTGTGTTTTGGTCACCTGATGTGGACAGACGACTCATTGGAAAAGTCCTTGATACTGGGAAAGATTGAGGGCAGAAGGAGAAGAGGGCATCAGAGGATGAGATGGCTGGATGGCATCACCAGTGCAATGAAACTGAACTTGGGCAAACGCTGGGAGATAGTGAGGGACAAGGAGGCCAGGTGTGCTGCAGTCCATGGGGTCACAGAGTCAGACATGACTGGGAGACTGAACAACAACAACATAACTGAATCACAGAAGAAATTAACACAGGATTGTAAACCAACTACAAATAATATAAATTTTTTAAAAAGCAGATGTCTGATATTTCCTCCTATACCTTTCTTGTTCCATTTTCTTCCAACTCAGGGTTACTCCTATGTTCCCATCTCTGCAAAAAGGTGATTTTCAAGTCACCTCTGACAGATAATAATAATCAGAAATTTCTGTTAAAGCGGATGAATTGTTATATTAATATTTAGTATAATGTCATGCATTTTCATGGATCTAACATTCTTTGAGTCACAGAAGCCATGCTAAAGTTTTCATTGCCAAAAAATACCTTGCGTAATAGAATATTTTAAAAACTGTTTATATCTATTATCTCATTTTTTCCTCATGGTAACTCAGAAATTTAAACAGATACTTTTGACTCTGTTTTAGAGATTGAAAAGCTAAGACCTGTGGCTGTTAAGTACCTGGATGTCACTCATCAAGTTTGTAATCTACAACGCAGTGTGGGAAGAGATGAATCTGATTCCCAAACCAAATAATCAGGATGCAATTTAATAGGATCCAGAGCTGTTGCTTGGGCACTTTTAACATTTACCATTATTTCTAAAACCTTCCATAGTTTAGAAAATAGGACCTTAGATGCCCCTGATAAGCCCTGAAACATATCCTTGGCTAACAGCAGAAGCATCATGCAGGAATGCTGGGACAAAGCACAGAAAGCCAAATTCAGACCAGAGCAGCTAAACCAGAGAAATGAGTTTCCTTTCTCAAGCTAAGCCCCTGGGACTCTGTGAGGCTGGTGAGGATCCAAAGTTTGAATCAAATCCCTGGTGTTCAAATCATCTGGAGGGCCAAGGTTCTTAACCCTCTGTGGACTGCAGACTCATTTAGGAACCCTAAAAAATGTGTTGTCATAGAAATTCACACAGTAACTATTGCACTCAACATCAGGCATTCACAGACTTCCTAAAACCTGTTTGCAGACGGTTTCACAGTGTGTGTGTCTTGGACCACTTCCCCAGAATCTCCTAGGGTGTTAGCTTACTAAAATGCAAATTCCTGATTCTTCTCCCAAAGCCATCAAAACAGTCTCTGTGTGTGAAGGATAGGAATTTCATTTTAACAAGTCCTACAGCTGATACACAAAGTTTGAGAATCCATGCTGAAGGTATACACTGAGCCCAGATAAAATCATACATCTTAGAAAAATAAATTCGAGGCTGCCTCACAAACTCAGTCATTCCTGCTCCAACCTTAAACAATGTTGCCCGATAGTGATGCTATGATGGACACTGCTCTGGGAAGACCCTTGGTTCTTAGTTCTTGTGTTTTTCTCCATAGAAGTTACCCAAGATAGAACAGCATCTCATTTAACATGAGTCTCAGAAGGCATCTAGTGGCTTCTCCACTTCGTAGCACCATCTGAAAGAGTATTCTAAGCCGACAGGTTCTGTTTACAAAATGTTATGATCCCATTTATGCCAAAACCCTCTCCATAGTAAGAGAAAATATTCCTATCTTATAGTTTTCCACTGTCCATGAAAAGTGCACTTTTCACCATATCCCTATGGTTTGGAAATATGAAACCAGTGTAGTAAGAAAAAAAAAATTGAATGAACCAGTTCTATTTAGTCCCATTAAAATGCAGGTACATACTGTTTGTTTATCTCCCTCTGCGAGCAAGCTGGGAAACTGTTGGTGTTAGGGAAAATAATAATAAGAAAAGTCTTAAGTGTCGACTTCACAATTTCAGGGCTTGATAAGTCCTTCTGAGTGTAGCACTCTATCACTTTTCTCAGCAGGGTATAATTACGCATAACTTGAAGGTTTTATCTCTGGGCTGTCTTTAATAAAAAAAGGGGGGAAAAGAAGGTAAACCTGTCACTCACTGAAAGTATAGATATTTAATTAAGTATCACATATAATTGTTTTAATCTCTTGTGTAACAAATGCACAGTCTAGGAATTTGGGTTGTGGATAGGGAGGTCTTCTAGCAGACTTATGAAGATTTATAAAGTAGGGCTTTATTAATGCATTGTGTGTGTGTGTGTGTGTGTATGCTTCTACTGTTGCACCTGAGGTTCAACCTGGTGATTGGTTTTTAATCTCATATTACTTAACACTCATTCTCTGTAGGAACCTTTCTCAACATTTTAAAATTATGAAATAATTATTTCATTCTTTATTCAGCTTCTTTGGGTCCCCTCTCTTCTATAGGTCAGTGTCTCTTGTATTTAGCATTTACGTCTGATATGTCTGATGTAACCTCACAGAACAATAAGTAGAGAGGCAAGGAGTGTGTATGCCATGGCTTCTTTGACAGTAATTTAGGCCATTTAAAAATCTGTATCAAAATACCTCTGAGCTGTCAGCCTGGAAACAAATAGCTTTAAAAGTTTCCAGGCCTTAGGGTTACAGGGCTGAGCCCCCATGACCCTCCATCTCTGTTGGAGATTTTCTCTGGAACAGAGCTGGTTCTAGTGGTCTTCTGTGAAAAGCGGGGGTTTTTGGTTTTTTTTTTTTTCCTGTATCTGTGGCAATGCCCAGACAGAATACTTCCTAAATGTGGCCCCTACTAGGGAAACCCTAATTTGTAGTGTTTGCCAATTTCCATGGTTTAATACTACCATCATGGCAATCTGAGAGACTTGTCATGATTCCAACCTGTCAACATCATTCTCACCCCAGAAATTTTACTACTGTTCCTCCTTATACTAAGAATCCATACATGGATTCTTCCCTTATACCCTGGCCTAGTTCTCTCTACCTTCTTCCTTCAGGCTTCCACTGCGTGGGTCCCTCCTCAAAGAGGTCTTCATTGACGTTATTTTTTATCCACTATTTCTTCATAGCACTTACCATGATGTGAAACTATACACTGACCTGTTTTTTATTAGTTTCCGCCACTGGTATATAAACTAGGAAGTTAGTTGGCTTTCTTCATTATTGTAACTCCACTACCTAGAATAAAGCTGACCGGTAGCAGATATTCAGGAATAATTCTTAAATTAATAAATAAATTATATGATTAATAAGTAGTCATGAGATGAGACTGCACAATTTTGTACAATTTGGGGATTTTTTTTAACTTTAAATATAACAGGAACTGTCCATTTCCCTATGTTTTCCCCGTTCTGCTTTCATCTTTCTCATAGTCTGTATTGAGTATGTGTGAGTTTTGTCCATTAGCCTGGGGGCCTTTTAGAGGAAGGCAGTATGTCTCACTTTAGTTTTTCATTTATTTTTGGCCATGCTGGGTCTTCGTTGATGTCTGGCTTTTCTCTGGCTGTCGTGAATGGGCTAATGCGCCCCGTTACTGTGTATGGGGCTTCTCCTCGTGATGGCTTCTCTTCCTGTGGAGTACACGTGCTGCCTAGGTGGTTATAGCTCCTGGGCTTTAGAGCACAGGCTTAATAGTTGTGGTTCAAGGCTTAGTTGCTCCACAGCATGTGGGATCTTCCTGGATCAGGGGTTGAATCTGTGTCTCCCGCATTGGCAGGGGGATTCTTTACCTCTAAGCCACCAGGGAAGCCCTCTCACTTACTTCTGAGTGTCCTATGCCTGGAATAAAAGAGAAGCTCAGTGAATATGTGCAGGCTGAGAGAATGAACTCACCATATTTTCTATTTTTCTTATTTTCTATTTCAGCAAAAATTGTAGTTTAGAGTAAAAGGGCTCTGTGTGCATCTGTCAGGGCCAGTGAGAACTCCACAAACAGGCTGGAGGGAGACCAGAGAGTCCCAGGATGTAGTGGATTTTGGCAGTTGCCAATGAGAAACAGTTGAAATTCCTGGGGTCTCAGAGCAAAGAAGAAGCAACCATGATGATGAACAGATTAATAGCTCCCATGGGAGCCCCAGGAAATATAGAGATGCCAGGCATCCATAAATAGGTTATAAGATGTCATATTAGACCTCTATTCAATTGAGCCTTCTATAATAGCCTCAAAGTTAACTATTCCTGAGGAGTCTTTCAGAAAAAGGCATGAGCCTGAGACTATGGATATTTCACATCTGCTTTTCCTTGTACATAGGTGGATCACTAAATGAGGCAAAGAATTCCACTAGTAAGTGTCCAGAACAGGGAGGGCATTCACAGACATGTGAGTATGATGTTTGACATTAGCAAGGAACTCCACACACCTATAAAAATACAGTTGTTTTTATGTGTTAGGATTATTTGCACAGAGAGATGTGTACAAAGGTGAGTATGACTTCTGTAACTACGGAAGAAAAAAATCCATGTATGATGAGCCTTTCTTTTGTGCATGTGAGGAGGTACTGAGGAGAAGCTGTGTCCTGGGCAAAGAAGGCTGCTGAATGCATTCGAGGAAACTTTCCTGACGCAATAACTTACAGTGTACTAATTATGGAGGGAGAGATTTCCTCTCAAGAGGGAAAGGAATGGGAAATATACAAAGCTTTCATGTTCTGCTGAGTCCTTGATACTTTGCAAAATGTACTGCTGAACATTTTTAGGCAATAGAAACATTATATTAATTAAGAAGGGATAGGAACCAGGCAAAGAAGTAAGGAAAGGCTGCTTTCTTACCCCCTGGTATTTAGATAAAGTTAGCAGTGAACCTGTTCTCTTCATTTTACTTCTTATTTCTGGATCAGAGAAGTAAGAAATGGAGGCTTTCCAGTGGTGCTGGTGATAAAGAACCATCTGCAATGCAGGAGACATAAGAGATGTGGGTTCAATCCCTGGGTCAGGAGGTTTCCCTGGAGAAGGGCATGGCAACCCACTCCAGTATTCTTGTCTATAGCATCCCATGGATAGAGGAGCCTGGAGAGCTACAGTCCATGGGGTCACAAAGAATCAGAGTGCAATGTGCTCAAAGCTACAAAGATGGATATTGACAATTAGGGCCTGAATTCAGGAGGTCTTGGGTTTCCCCTAAGTACACTTTTCACTGTCCTTCACTATGCTGTCCGATATGGAGAAAGTGTGAAATGGGCCAAGGAGTTGACGTAGATATAGGAGATAAGAGGCTTAGGACATTTAGAAGAACTGTGAATGTCAGAGTGGTCAGGGTAAGAGCATGCTACAACTGCTCACCCTCTGTTGTATCTTTTATTGTCCCAGGGAACATGGTCATTGTTCCTCACAAACATCCCCTCACCCAGTGTTGCCTTCTCCATGTCCTCCCTCTCCCTACCAAGGAATACTCTCATGAAAAATGGAACCTTCCTATTATACTAACCCACCTCTGTCCAACGCTATAGGCTTGAATACAAACGGATGTGTATCCAGCCAATGCAAATTCTGCTGGCCAAGTAGTTTTCCCAAACTAAAGGATGACAAAGGCAGGAATAGAGATTACAATCGACGTCTTCCGAGAGAAAAGAGAGATTATACAGTATAAGAAGCAAGAATGCGGAGAAATGGATTGCAGTCCTGTAATTTCACTGGACTAATTGTGAGCCCTTGAAGCTCCATTTCCTCTTTATAAAATGAGTGGATTTGTCATGATGTCCTAATGGTGCCAACGTGATGTAATTAAGTCTATTCAAGAAATAATCCTTATCTTGATTAGGTAAATAGGAGTTGATTAATTCCACTCTGATTAACCACCACCTCTCATCATCTCCTAGAAGCATTTACCCGATCTACCCAGTATTTCACCATTTCCTCCCAGCAGAAATGAAAAATGCTCCAGTATCCCTCACAATAGAGATCAAACCAAGATCCAGACGCTTTAAAATATAAAACACTTCTACAGATGGTTGTGGTTTGCCTCACAAGTGGGATGCCATTGGTGGGGACAAGATGAGGCGGTGGGAATGGGAGGAGGAGGTATAAAGCAGAAGTTCCTTTAAAACATCAAAAAGTCTTTATAGATCTTTTCTGCCCTTTCATAAACACTTCATCTGGCAGCCAGATTGCGTTAATGGTCTGCCTAGAAAGACCCACCCTGGCCTGACATAGCCAGACACACACTCCCAGCTTTGCTTTGCTTCTTTGATGCTCTCACATGTTCTTCATTTTCTACATTTCATTCATTCTTTGCCTTTAAGCTATAAGGATAAAAGTGCCTGGCATTTAAAGAAAAAAATCAGCTTACATTTTTTAAAGGGGCAGAATTTCATGCAGCCTTTGATTTTCTTCTGGGAGAAAGTCATTACTTTTCTTTAAAGAAGACACTAGAGAGATTTTTCTGCTGCCTTCCCCCCATTTCCAGCCTTCACCCCAACTCTCCTGCTTTCAACAGTAAGAAATAACACTGGTTATGGAGCAGGAATGGGCTAGAGAAAAAATTGCCTCCTAGAAAGTACTTATGGCACTGCAGTGAATAAAAATTCCTGAACATTCATTTACTGCTGAACAATGACAAAAGATAATTAGAATGTTTTAAAGCATTGCACTATGTTTCACATCCTGTTAAACACTGGTTGAGATAGTTATTTTTAAAATCTGGTAGTGTTGAGGAGAAAAGATAACCAAGACAGTATGGTGCTTTTTGGCCTTTGAAATCTATAAGAAGGTTACACAGAAAGGTCTGAAGTATTGCATATGAAGGAGAGTATAAACAGAAGCAGAGTAAAAACCCTGTAGTACAAAGACAACAGCAATACAAGAGAATTCCAGTGTGTGGAAATACTCAAATAACAAATGTGTCTGCAAGGACACGCTCTAGATAGTCTTCCCCGCAAAAAAAATGAGCCTGACTTTAAAATACGTAGGGATAGAGAGAAACTGTAGAAGAAGAACAAGTAGTAATAACTAAAGGATAAGAGTTTGCCAGATATGGAGTGTCTAAATGCACACACTGGGGGAAAATAGGGAATGATAGGATTTCCAAATAGAATAGATGACTATTTCTACATCAGGTGTTTAGAATTCAAATGGAAAAGAAATATTTGGGGAAAAAAGTCTTAGATTTGAATAAGAACTAATGCTAGAGATATTTGTGTAATGTGTAAAAACAAATTTTAAAAACGGCACACATTCACACACACATACACTTCTAGAAGAAGAGGAAAACAATGGAAAACTCTTATCACCCAGTCATCAAACTCCAGCAGCAGAAATCATGGCAAAATTTGGGAATTTTAAAAAGTTTATGGGGAAGATTGACAAAGTTAAATAAACCACAAGAAACCTTAAAACACTGTTCATGATAAGTGCCTTTAAGGATCAAACAAATCAAGCAAAACTGAATAACCAGCTAAGTCAAAAGGTCTGTGTTGGAAGGAACAAAAAAAGCATCTTTGGGAGAGAGAAAAGCAACTAGAAAAATTGGAAAATCAACCAACCAGAGCAAGCACCAAACATGCAAGAAATAATCATAGGAAGATTTCCTGAGAGGTACTCAAAACGTAATAGTAAAAGTATATTTCAGACAGGTACCCTGATCCCTGTTAGGAGCCCACCTGAAGCTCAGTCAGTCAGTTCAGTTGCTCAGATGTGTTTGACCTTTTGCGACCCCATGGACTGCAGCATGCCAAGCTTCCCTGTCCATCAATAACTCCTGGAGCTTTCTCAAACTCATGTCCATTGAGTTGGTGATGCCATCTAACCATCTCATCCTCTGTCATCCCTTTCTTCTCCTGCCTTCAATCTCCCAACATCAGGGTCAGTTCTGCGCATCAGGTGACCAAAGCATTGGAACTTTAACTTCAGCATCAGTCGTTCCAGTGAATATTCAGGACTGATTTCCTTTAGGAGGGACTGGTTGGATCTCCTTGCAGTCCAAGGGACTCTCAAGAGTCTTCTCCAACACCACAGTTCAAAAGCATCAATCCTTCAGTGCTCAGCTTTTGTTATAGTCCAACTCTGGTTACATCCCTACATGACCACTGGAAAAACCATAGCTTTGACTTGATGGACCTTTGTTAGCAAAGTAATGTCTCTGCTTTTGAATATGCTGTCTAGGTTGGTTATAGCTTTTCTTCCAAGGAGCAAGCATCTTTTAATTTCATGGTTGAAGTCACCATTTGCAGTGATTTTGGAGCCCCCTAAAATGAATATGTCCTGTTTCCTTTGTTTCCCCATCTATTTGCCATGAAGTGATGGGACCGGATGCCATCATCTTAGATTTCTGAATGTTGAGTTTTAAACCAACTTTTTCACTCTCCTCTTTCACTTTCATCAAGAGGCTCTTTAGTTCTTCTTTGCTTTCTGCCATAAGGGTGGTATCATCTACACATCTAAGGTTTTTTATATTTCTCCTGGAAAACTTGATTCCAGCTTGTGCTTCATCCAACCTGACAGTTCACATGATGTACTCTGCCTATAAGTTAAATAAGCAGGGTGACAATATACCACCTTGATATACTCCTTTCCCAATTTAGAACCAGTCTGTTGTTCCATGTCCAGTTCTAATTGTTGCTTCTTGACTGCACACAGATTTCTCAGGAGGCAAGTAAAGTGGCCTGGTATTCCCATGTGTTGAAGAATTTTCCACAGATTGTTGTGATCCACAGTCAAAGGCATTTGGCATAGTCAATAAAGCAGAAGTAAATGTTTTCCTGAAACTGCCTTGCTTTTTCAATGATCCAATGGATGTTGGCAATTTGATCTCTGGTTCCTCTGCCTTTTCTAAATCCAGCTTGAACATCTGGATGTTCACGGTTCATGTACTGTTGAAGCCTGGCTTGGAGAATTTTGAGGATTACTTTGCTAGTGTGTGAGATGAGTGCAATTCTGCGGTAGTTTGAGCATTTTTGACATGGCCTTTCTTTGGGATTGGAATGAAAACTGACCTTTTCCAGTCCTGTGGCCACTGCTGAGTTTTACAAATTTCCCGGCATATTGAATGCATGCAGCACTTTCACAGCATCATCTTTTAGGATTTGAAATAGCTGAACTGGAATTCCATCACCTCCACTAGCTTTGTTAGTAGTGATGGTTCCTAAGGCCAACTTGACTTCACATTCCAGGATGTATGGCTCTAGGTGAGTGATCACACCATGATGGTTTTCTGGGTCATGAAAGTCTTTTCTGTTTAACTCTTCTGTGTATTCTTGCTCCCTCTTCTTAATATCTTCTGCTTCTGTTAGGTTCATACCATTTCTGTCCTTTATCGAGCCCATCTTTGCATGAAATGTTCCCTGGGTATCTCTAATTTTCTTGAAGAGATCTTAGAGATCATACCTGAATGGTCTAGTGGTTTTCCCTGCTTTCTTCAATTTAAGCTTGAATTTGGCAATAAGGAGTTCATGATCCGAGCCATATTCAGTTCCCTATTTTGTTTTTGCTGACTGTATAGAGCTTCTTCATCTTTGGGTGCAAAGAATATAATCAATCTGATTTTGATACTCTTATGATGTCCATGTGTAACTCAACCATACCTGTACTCCTAGGGACAGAATCTTTTAGGGAATTTGAAGCATCACTTGAAGATAAGTGTATGAATAGCAGGCTTAGAGGAAAAAAGCAAAATCAGAAAAACTGATCAAAATTGGTTCCATTTATTTATAAAATGGGTCAGTAAATCTCTGAGCAATACTAGTGTTCCATTCAGAATAGCTAGATAACATGATGATAGAATTACTTTCACATTGGTCTTACTAGTGCCATATATAATGAAAAGAATTAGTTATTACTTGCAAATCCTCCTTGTTGAGAGAAAGGTAACAGCTTCTATAAGTGGAAATAATTTAAAACAAAACTACTAAAATCTTTCTTACCACATTTGAAAATATTTTAAAAATACCTTTAAAATTCATACTGGGCAAATTTGTGTTTCCTTGACATGAAGTTTACTTAAAAATAAGAAATCAAACATAAAGATAAGACACAAAATTGGCTTAATACATATTTATACATATTATACTTCTTGTGGAAAATCCAAAAAAGGAAATAATTAGTAAATTCTTCTATATTGTCCCAGTATTTTCAGGGCTATGAGATACCACCTCAGAGGGACTAAACTGAAAGAACCTCTCAAAAGAAGCTGTGATTAGTTCAGTGAATAGACAGGTAAAACTTGATACAGGCAATATAAATGGTGTCTTAGTGGTAAGAATTTGCCTGCCAATGCAGGAGACTCAAAGAGATGCAAGCGGGTGCTATCCCTTGGTCAGGAAAATTCCTTGGAATAGAAAATGACAACCCATTCCAGTATTCTTGCCTGGAAAATTCCATGGACAGAAGAGCTTGGTCGGGTCTTGGAGTCCGTGGAGTCTCAAAGTGTCAGATGTGACTGAGCACACCGTTTGGATGTATGTGGGGAGCTAGGAGGTCAACAAGACTGTAACAGAGGACTGGAAGTCATTATATCTTATTTTCTGCTGACACCGTCTGAACTTGATGTTAGTAAAATCATCTGTCATTAGATGGTATCATCAGATGGGAATTCAAAACTAAACCCCACATAACACTGGTATTGTTCAGCTGAACTGCATGTGGCAAAATAGAGCCATGATTAAGTGATTTAAAGGACCAAAGGCATGAGAGTCCAGCCTAGGAAGAATGAGACTCAAAAACCTACTTTGAGATCAAACCAGAAAGTGCTTAGTGAGAATATCACTTGTTAAGAGAGTGTGATATAACAACATTATGGGACACCCCTAGAAATTTGAAAAAGGTAGTTTTCAGGACAAATGAAAAGATTCTCCACTTTGGTAGATTTTAAATCTGTAGAACTTTTTAGTCTAAAAGTGACAAATGCTATATATATGAATAGCATAATAAAGGATATCTGTATATTCAAGAATGCTGATACCAAATGGATTTTAGTAAGAAGTGGAAGAATGTGAATGTTCAAAATTTACTGTAAGATTGTAAACCATACCCTCTCAGAATCTCTGGCCCCTCTGTCAACTGAAAAATATTTTCTACATGCACAGGATTTCCCTTCTGTTTTTATAGGACTTGAATTCCCAAAGGAGAACACAAACAAGCAAACAAGACATCAGATGACAAACACTGTAAAGCTTCAAATATACACTTTATGAAAGTGATAGTACTCATTAACAAGTGAAAATATTTTATGTACTTCTTCCAGTCCTATGACAGCCCCTTCAATTTCCAGTCTCGGTAAATTATTAATTAGATAATAATTTTGGTCATCTCCCTAGCTTTTTAGTAATAGGAAAGCCAGCTGAAACAGGGGGGAAAATGCTATGAACTTTTTCTATAATAAATGTGATACTGCAATATATGTTTGATAGATCACGGTAGATGAATAGATAGATTTTACATGGTTAAAGGGCAGTGTTTCAGGTAATGTGCAAGGCTAACAGAAAAAGACACTGAGGAACCAAAAGTCTATTGATTCAGCTCAGCTCTCCAAGATTATTTTTGGATTGGTTTCTTTGAGGTCCATATTTCTTCTTTCCATCTGTTTGTCCTTCCCGCAGATGTGCTCCACCTACATCCTTCACTTCTTCCCTGTCTTCTAACACAGAGGTCTCTATTTCAAAACGCTTCCACATGCTACACATTTACGTCTATGCAGGTGCCCCTGCAGATACTGCAGCGCATCCTTCAAACCTCCTCACCAGAAAGGGAACTGTTCTGCCAAATGTCAAATTTTAAGAGTACTTCCAAACCCCAGTCACCCCAGCTCAAAATGTCTGGGTTATCTTTGACATCCCCCTCTTCCTAATTTCCATGCCCAGTTCAGTTACCTGGCCATATTGGTCCTGTCATCTTGAGTCTATCACCCTTTGCGTCTCTCTTACTCTTTCCTCTAAGGTTCAGTGTAATGTGGAGATCAGGAGTGCAAGCTCTGGAGTCTACTGCTTATATATTCTTGTCTTTCCACTAACTACATCTGTGATCTTGGGCAGATTGCTGAATCTCATTGTAATCTGGTTTTCTCACCTGTAAACTAGGAATATAGTAAATGATTCCATAGGATTGTGTTCAAATTTAAATTAGTTGATACATGCAGTGCTCGATAAATTCACTTGTAATTGTGGTGATGTTGATGATGAAGATGTAGACTTCAGAGCCTTCTAATCTTTTACAACCTTCTAATGAGTCTCCCAGGTTCCACTGTCCTCTCAAGTTCAGTCTTCATATTTCTTTCAGAGTTGGCATCCTACAAGAATTTCTGACCAGTGTTTTCCCTCCTGCTCAAGGCCTTATGACTTTCAGAATGTCTGCTATTCCTATTAACATAGTATTTAAGGTACTTTTCTATTAGGACTCAATCAATATAGTATCCTATCCTATGCTTGCTTTCTGCTTATATGTCCATTTCCGTCCCCACCCCAGTGTCTGACTTGACCTTTCTCAAATGTGTCCTGATTTCGATATCTTTATTTTTCTTCTTATTATGATTATCAGGAATACTTTTCCCCTCTAGCCTTTGTCTTTTATAATCCCCTCCATATGGCCTAGTTAGAAATTTAGTTAATTCACTAAAATCTAAAGATAGTCACACTGTTAATACTAAAATCAGCAACTACTATTTATTAATTGAATGCTAACAAGGTGTCAGGAACTCTATCTAGTAAAGTCAGTATTGTCATTATCACCATTTTAGTGGAAAGGAAACTTATGCTCTAAAATGTAATGTAATTTGCTCAAAATCACCTGAACAAAAAGTTGGGAAGACTCAGTTTTATGAATCCTGAAACCATATATGCCCTCACTAACACATCACACTCTCCTGACACCTGTGCAAATGTTTATTTCCCATTTAATGCTCTCTTCTGTTACCCCAAATTAAAATCTCTCCAAGGCCAGTGTCTTACCTGTACATAAATTTTAACATCTCATGTTGTGCCTTTTGCCCAATAACCACGTGATCATGGTGAACTGAATTGACCTTCCCTATGGCAACCCACTCCGGTGTTCTTGCCTGGAGAATCCCAGGGATGGGGAAGCCTGGTGGGCCGCTGTCTATGGGGTCGCACAGAGTCGGACACGACTGAAGCGACTTAGCAGCAGCAGTGCAGTCAAATAGGCACGGCCAAGCTGGAAGGCTAGGATGCAACTGTGTTGTATGTTTTTCTGTGTTAAATTAAGGGGTCTCCTTAAAGATGAGATCCACTTAGGAGTTTAGTTTTACCTCTATGAACTCAAGCATTCTTAACCTACATGTCACCTGTAGATAGCCCCCAATTTCAAAATAATAAAACTTAAGAGCACACATTTACCTCAGTCTGAAGTCCAATTCTGAAAGCAAACTCGGATACCCAAGGGAAATACTGATCCAAAGAGCTGCTATATTGTATGAACTTGTAAACATTCAGAGACCAACAATTATACTTATGATTAACAGTGACTATGGACCTTACCTTATCCAGTGTTCTTTGTTTATAGATCTCTCTCAGTAAGTCAACAATAGTCAGTGTGATAATAAGGTCTGAGCCTTTACTCTTTGTATTACCAGTGTAGAGCACAAAGCCTGTATATAAGGAAAAGTCAAGAAAAATTTCTATATTTTATGGTCCAGTTCAGTTCAGTTCAGTTCAGTTGCTCAGTCGTGTCCGACTGTTTGCAACCCCATGAATCACAGCACCCCAGGCCTCCCTGTCCATCACCATCTCCCGGAGTTCACTCAGACTCACGTCCATCGAGTCGGTGTTGCCATCCAGCCATCTCATCCCCTGTCATTCCCTATTCCTCCTGCCCCCAATCCCTCCCAGCATCAGAGTCTTTTCCAATGAGTNGCCTCTCTTCCAATTGGGTTGTTTGGTTTTCTGATGTTGACCTCTATGAACTATTTGCATATTTTGGATATTAACCCCTCATCAGATATTGTTTCCAAATATCTTCTCCCATTTGTTAGAAGGACTTTTCATTTTGGTAATAGTTTCCTTTGCTGTGCAAAAGCTTTTTAGTTTTCTATAGTTCCATTTGTTTATTTTTGCTTTTGTTCCCCTTGCTTGAAGAGACATAGCTAAAGAAATATTGTTAAAACCAATGTCCAAGTGTGTACTGCACACTTTTTTTCCCCCTAGGAATCTTATAGTTTAAGATCTTTCATTTATACCTAAAATCCATCTTGAGTTTGCTTTTGTATATGGTGTGAGGAAGTAGTTCAGTTTGATTGTTTTGCATGTAAATGTCCAGTTTTCCCAACCTCATTTACTGAAGAGATTGTCTTTTTCCCATTCTGTATTCTTTCCTTCTCTTTAGGAAAGCAGATGCAGAGACAGGAAATTACAGTGTCGGTTCACAGTAGCTCTGAGTTTGGGAGTCTGGTGTGTGAATGACAGTAGCTATCTGCCTCAGAACATTGTAATGAGTAGTAAAAATAATTTGTCTGAGAGTGCTTTGTGAAAATAAGTGGGCAGTACAAATTCCAGGTATTTAAGACTGTGGTAATACCTTTACTTTGCATTAGTTATACTTATATCGTCATTGTGAAATACTCTCGCAAGAGGTTTTGATTCTGTGAATGAGAGGCATGCTCAGGGAACCGAGTAGGTGCATGTGAGATGCTGTAAGTCATTACAGAGACAAGCTTTCTATGTAGACATTAGATCAGGTATTTTAACACTAACTGTGTCAGTTCAAAATCATTATCAGGCTCCCTTGCATCAGGTTTTTGTATGTGAGGCTGACAACAGGTGAACTACATGTTGAATAGCACCTTTCACTCTGGGTTGGAAATCTGTCCTTTGTTACTGCTTTGGCACAGCTCTGCTGATGGGAGTTATCAAAGAGGTTTAAAAATAATGATTCAAATAAGAGTACTTGAATTATTGGACAGTGTGCTTATTTTACAGTTAGGTTATAACTGAATGAAGTCGACTAACTCGGAAACTCCTACATACGTGTCAGACAAAGTATTTAATTACTTGAAGTATAAAACACTATCAAGCTTATCTTTTTTTGGTGGGGGTGCATGCTGACCCCATGAACTGTAGCTTGCCAAGCTCCTCTATCTCTGGGATTTTCCAGGCAAGAATACTGGAGTGGCTTGTCATTTCCTCCTGCAAGTGATCTTCCCAACCCAGATATCAAGCCTTCATCTCCTGCACCGGCAGGTAGATTCTTTACCACTGATCCAGACTGTTCTAATTTTCAGCAGCACCCATTTGCTGTCTTTTGTGTGAGAAAACTCTTAATATTTTAATATTCTATAAATCATTATTGATAGAATCACTCCACCCATCTTTAGGTTGCAGCCAACACTGGGGTAACAAGTAATTAGTAGATGTTTAACATACCACAAAGCACCACGTCAACACATTATTCTCTGTTTAGATCTTTAAAGGGATTTATAGTAATAATAATCATAATAGTTATGCATTTTATTGTGCTGGTTGCTTTGCCAGCATATACCAGAGCATAATCTAGTAAAAAAAACATGTAACATTTTTAAGTACCAAAGGGATTAGCCCATAAAACTGCTGGTCATCACATCTTGTCATATCTTACATTTGCTTCTTCTCCTTCATTTCCGCAACCCTTGTTGAGGGTGATTAACTTATTACACCCCAAGGGGTTTTGTGACCATTCTTTTCTATAACAGCCAGAGTGTTTCCAGCTTTCACCACCCATGTTCTTCACCCTTCCAGAAGTCTTCGCTGTGGAGCAGCTCTTTTCTTAACTATGACAGATACTGAACTCAGTACCATGTCTAATGCTCTAACTCTTAAGAGAAAGTATGATACCCAGTATCTGGGACAAGAAATCTCAGTATCTAAATCTTCATGTCTCTGAATTCTGCTACTGCATTCTCATAGCATTTTGTTTGTTGCCCGTCTTTCCCTTATCATCCTTGTAATCAAGTGTTCAATCAAATAGTTATTTGTTTAATGTGTGTCCCCTGCTTCATGTGAGCTCTGAATTCCTCAAGGGCAGGGACTACGTCCATCTAACCCAGGAGTATGTCCTTAGCAAAAACATGGTTCTTGACATACGTTCATTATACATAGCCCCTCTAACGTACTGGAGACTAAGAATATGGCTATAATTTCAAAAAATATTTGTCATATTAAAAAAAAGATTGACTGAAAATGAATACATACCTTAAAATATGAGCCCAAACTTTTGATAATAGTGCTGTTATAAATATATTAGGTATACTTAGAACAGATACGATTTCTTTGGTCAGCTGCAAGCATGTTGTTTAAAAAAAAACGTCAAAAGAGACCGCGGGGTCAGAAGTGTGCTTTTCTAGTAGCAATTGGTAAGGTACAATTTTTTCACATTTTTCTGACACTGGTATCCTTGGGGACTGTCAAGCATGTCCATCTGATCAACTGTTCCCTCTCTAAGCACCTCCATCTACTGAAATTTGTCTTCCAGTGCTCAGGTATCAAGTGTCAACAGGGGTTTCCCCTGGGAGGTGGCTGAGTACAGAAGTTTGCACCCAGTGCTCTCGCTAGAGTGTTTGTTTGCTGAGCTGAAGAGTTGTGTGAGGAAGTGTTGGCAGATGAATCTGTTTCCAAGAGATGTCCTGCAAGGGTTTTTGTGGTTTCTGGCAACTGAGGTTGCTTCCTGAAGCAGCAGGAGCAGGCGGGAAGAAGCCTTGTTTTATGTCTTTGTTTTCAACTTGTTCGACTATGTGTGTGCTTAGTCACTCAGTTGTGCCTGATTTTGCGACCCCATGGGCTGTAGCCCACCAGGCTCTTCTGGCCATGGGATTCTCCAGGCAAGAATACTGGAATGGGTAGCCAGGCTCTCCTCCAGGGTATCTTCCCAACCCAGGGATTGAACCCAGGTCTCCCACATTGTGGGCAGATTCTTTACTCCTGGAGAATTTTAAACTGTGACACAAGCAGAGTTCATTCTTCAGAAAATGGGAAGAAGCCACTGCTGTCAAGAGGCAATTGTTTAAGCAAGTTTTAAAACTTGATGATCTGAGACCTTTACTGAAATGCAACATCTTTTCGTGGCCCTATGAAGTTGTTAAAACTCAATTTGACAAAACTCCAAGTGTTCAGATTGTTTTGGGAGGAGGAGGATGAGAAGCAAAGACCGTTAAGACCAGATTGCATTTGAAGGAGCTTAGGGTAAGAGGTTTTTTACCAAGAAAGAGCTTGCAGTGTTATCCAAAAATACCCCCTTCATGCCTTTTTATTCATTATTTAAAATTTTTATTATTACCTGTCTTAGAGGCTAAAATAGACAGTCAAAAGACAGATTTGGTTTATCTTGGGCTCCCAGGTGACAAGAATATGTTCCTTTTTCAGTGGTAGCCTTCTGTAGGGAAGGAGAATAATCGTTACCTGCACTTACCCTAATCCTTTCTAGCACTCATAGTGAAAGTGAAAGTGTTAGTCGCTCGGTCCTGTCCGACTCTTTGTGACCCCATGGAGTGTAGCCTGCCAGGCTCCTCTGTCCCTGGAATTCTCCCGGCAAGAATACTGGAGTGGGTTGCCATGGCCTCCTCCAGGAGATCTTCCTGACCCAGGGATCAAACCTGGGTCTCCTACTTTGCAGGCAGATTTTTACTGTAGTATGTGCCTCTAATTCATCTTGTACTTCCCACCCTCTCTACCATTTCCCTGGTTTAGATAATAAGGCCCACATTTAGAACAGCCTCCTAACTGATCTGCCTACTTTATGTCTGCCATTTTGCATGTCTGTGTGTGGGTGTGCGAGTATGTGCAAGTCCACATAAAGACACACAGATGCATAGGACTATCAGAAAGAGACCACCACATACTTACCCTGCTTCCACTGTTTTTTCATGCAAATCTAAACTCCTCATTCCTACTTTCAGAATTCTCTACTGACTTAGCTCCAATATCTCTGATAAAATTTAGCGTGATTTGCCTTGTATCCTAGCAGCTGTGTGATGGGAGCATTAGTCTATCTGGATTGTGAAAGTCCACAAGTCAGCATTTATCAAGCTCTGCTTTCCCATAAAAAGCTAGGATACAGGTTTCACATAGTAGGTGCTCAGTAGCTACCTGCTGAATAAACGGGTGACTGCTTATAGTTATTTTGAATGTGAGATCATCCAGGCCATAAGAAACAGTGATACAGTTATCACTGCTATTCCCCTTTTTTTCCTCTGAGAGATGAATTTTTACAAAATCCTTCTATGAGATCTGTTATACTTCTAATTCCTGGATAATTCTGAAGGAATTACTTTTTAAAATACTCCTCTTTCATATAATACTTGCTTCTGATCTTGTTCATCATGTGGTATTTCACATTATAGCCTCTTGCTCTGATAGCTGAGTTGGTAAAGAATCTGCCTTCAGTGCAGGAGACCCCGGTTCCATTACTGGGACGGGAAGGTCCCCTGGAAAAGGGATAGGTTACCCACTCCAGTACTCTTGGGCTCCCCTTGTGGCTCAGCTGGTAAAGAATCCTCCTGCAATGCGGGAGACCTGGGTTCTATCCCTGCATTGGGAAGATACCCTGGAGAAGGGAAGGGCTACCCACTCCAGTATTCTGACCTGGATAATTCTATGGACTGTATTGTCCATGGGGTGGCAAAGAGTCTGACAGGGCTGAGCGACTTTCACTTTAACTTTTCACATTATAAAATATACACAAACCCTCTTTGGCCACATTGTGAAAACTTCCAAACCTATTTTACAATTGTTGAACCTCACGAGGGCTATATCATGGCTGCCTTATATGTTTATATTCTTTATAGTATGTGGATTCCTATTAACATCAATCAGAAGGTAAGATCTCTCCTTTGATTTTGGAAAGGTTCCTTTGTCACTTACGAAATGCGAGAACCAAACATTTCCTAATCCCAAATCTCTGAGGCATACCACAATTCAGAAATGTCAGTCTTGGGAATTACAATTCTTTCTTATAATCAGTGTTACATATAAAACTACAAAACAAGTAAGTACACAGACATTATACCTTAGAACTGCAATGTATTTCTTGAATCTTTCAGGGCAGTGGCTTTTAAACCTTATCCCAGTGATTTCTAGCATTTGTAAACTACTTCTAAAAATGTTTCCTAATAAGAAAAGCTTCAGCTTTTNCAGTCTTGGGAATTACAATTCTTTCTTATAATCAGTGTTACATATAAAACTACAAAACAAGTAAGTACACAGACATTATACCTTAGAACTGCAATGTATTTCTTGAATCTTTCAGGGCAGTGGCTTTTAAACCTTATCCCAGTGATTTCTAGCATTTGTAAACTACTTCTAAAAATGTTTCCTAATAAGAAAAGCTTCAGCTTTTGCCAACTTTGCTTTTATTATTTTGTATAACTTGAGTTTCCAGTGAGATTTTACTTTGGAAAACAGCATTCACAAAACAACAAAATTTTAAAGATAAAAAAAAAAATAAGTGAAATCAACTATACTAGGGATAAATAGAAATATATGTAGACCTGATACTAACCTTGCTATTGTTTGGTTGGTAAGTGTTGTCCAACTCTTTGTGACCCCATGTTCGGCAGAGCATCCCAGGCTTCCTTGTCCTTCACTATCTACCAGAGTTTGTTCAAACTCATGTCCGTTGAGTCCCATGATGCCATCTAACCATCTCATTCTTCATATCACCCCACTTCTTCTCTGCCTTGTCTTTCCCAGCGTCAAGAAAGAGTCAGTCTTTTCCAGTGAGTCAGCTCTTCGTATCAGGTGACCAAAGGATTGGAGCTTCAGCTTCAGCATCAGTGCTTCCAATGAATATTCAGAGTTAATTTCCTTTAAGATTGACTGGTTTGATCTCCTTGCTGTCCAAGGGACTCTCAAGAGTCTTTTCTAGCACCACATTTCAAGAGCATCAGTTCTTCAGTGCTCAGCCTTCTTTATGGTCCAACTGTAAACAATCCTTCAAATATTAGAAGCTTTTTGATACCCATTTCTCACTTTTTAAAATATGCATCCTGTCTGAAGTCATTTATGAAGGCAGAATGTTATTACTTTCTTTCATACTCACTTCCTTCTCATCATATGGTTCAAGATTCTATGAGTATCTACTTAGTCTTTCTGTGTACCAGATATTAGGTATGTTGCTAGGTCTAACTAACTAGTTCACTCATACAAATAAAAGCTACCTATGGTTCCTGCTATAGAGGGATTATTTGTGTCTCCCAAATCCTCAGGTTGAAATCCTAATTCACAAAGGTGAATGGCATTAGTAGTGGGGGCCTTTGGGAGGTGATTAATGGAATTTTTTCTTTTATGAAAGAAACCCTCAGACAGATTCCTTGTCCCTTCCTCAACGTGAGGATTTGAGGAAGTCTGTGGTCTGGACAAGGGCCTTCAGCCAATTCATGCTGGCATACTGATTTTGAACTTCCAGCCTCTAGAACTGTGGAAAATTTATTTCTGTCATTTATCAGCCATCCAGTCTCTGGTATTTTGTTTTGTTGTAACAGCCTGAAGCTGAATAAACTTAATTACCAACCTCGTGTACCTTAGGATCTAGTGGATATTACATTTTGATATTCATCATTTCTGTCACTAAGGAAGAGGTTTTGCTTCCTTGGCTGGTTGGTTATTTGTTTACTTGCTTGGTTGGTTGGTGCACCCTTCATTAATTTGACAGGTAAGATCATGGCAGATGAGATAAGATGGGGCTTGATCATGAAATGATACTAACTGTTCTTTGACAGTCTTTGTCAATGATTCATTGCTTTCTAATTTAAAACATAGAATGATAACTTCTATACCAGTCCCATACTTAATATTTCTTTCATTTTTACCTTGTGGATTTTTTTGCAGGCTTTATACCTTCCTACCTCTTTTGAGGGCAAAGATTATTTCTCATCCATTTGTGAACTATTTTATTTCCTGCTGTCTCTAGTGCAATTATTTGCACATATAGGGTACTCAGTAATATGTCTGAATATACCAGTTATTATATTTCTATGTTTCTGACTCTATTGGTGAGGATGATGATTGAAATAGTGCAAGTTTCTTTAGTCTTATGCCAAGCTTTATATCAGAAATTTATGCAGCAAGAAAAGAGTTAAACTGTGTGACCTCAAACTTCTACCTCTTAATATTTTATGATTCTGTGTTACTGCAGAAGGGTGCAGTTTTATAAACAGAAAAATGTTTGCCTTTGGGTGTTAGGCTTTCACATCTTTCAATTTGAGTCTTCACTGGATATACAATTACCAGTAGTGCAATGTTCTTTGCATTATACTGAAAGTGCCAGGAAACTTGGCTCTGCTGCTTAGCACAGAAATGTTTTCTTCATGACGCATCTGCAAAGGTGTCTGTTTGCTCTTCTATGATACCAACTTTGACCCAATATCCCCCCTCCCACCCCCCAGAAGAGTTTGATTCTAAGTTGTGTATGTTCGGGCTAGCTTGAGTACTCCACAGGTCTGTTCTGTCTTCATATTCCTTGGGTGTATACCTATCATATAATCACTGAATCAGTATTTATTCAGTACTCCTTGGCTTCCCAGCATGGGTTGAGATACTTTGGTAGAGTCAAAGGAACAAAAGGGCATGTCCTTGGCCTTGCAGAGCATAGTCTTAATTGGAAAACCTAAAAATTAATTAGAGAATGATGATCTTAGATGTCTCGGGACAATATTGATATATTATTGAGAAAGTATCACCACATCGGCTAAAGGATGGTTCCAGTGGTGAATTTATTTATCAAGGAAGAGTTCTTGGAATCTAGACTTGTCCTTATATGGATAGAAAAGTCATCTGTGGGCAGAGGATGGGAGGCATTAGCCAATGCAGAAAGACAAGATACAAAAAATAAGGCCAGGTGATGGGGAATGGGTTAAAGCAAAGGATAATATACATAGTCAAATTCAAAGACAATAATGGAAAAGAGAAAGGTGGATGGGCAATTTTGCAAGGAAATTGATCGAGCTTGCATATGATGAGATAGACAGCAGGGAGCCACTCTGCATGATTTGTATTAAGTGAATATTGTATTTGAAATAGACTTAGCTATATGTAAAAGAGGAGTAGAAAGCTACGAAAGTTATATGAAAATTGGATACAAAAATCCCTCTATACTGCAGTAAGTTGTTCATTATCCCTGTTGTGGAAGTGAAAGGACAAATATGAGATATGACTGGATTTGATGCCCAGTAATTTCATAAGGTATTCTTTAGGTATTTTATAATGAAGTCCTTGTGTTTTCTTTATTGAATAATGCCTCTGGTCTATGAGTAGGGCAAGAAAATGAGCATAAAAAGACACAGCTATTATGATTGCTATTATTATAAAATCCCCTTAGATCCAAAGAGAATAATCGTCTTAATGTGTTATTTTGTGGGCCAGTGCTATCTTAACAGCTATTGGTTTCTGCCCTAAGGTGGCTGCATACTGAAGATGGATGAAGTGATACCCAAGAATATGGCTTGTAGGATATTTAGGAATCAGATCAAATAAAAGGTTCTATATAAAAGCAAGATGTCATTACCAATAGTCATTACACTGTTGGTTGTTATTGTTGTCTTGGGAAGTTTATAAGAACTAATTGCAGTGGTAGCTCATACTGCAACCATAATCTGTAAGAAACAATCTTTTGAGTCATACTATTAAATATATCCAATGGCAGCTAAACAACCTTTGGAAATAACCGAGACCATTTTGATTTTTACCTGTGACGGTGTGCAAATCCAGCATTTTCTGACTTGGAAGAGTTCTGAGTCTGGAAATTAAACTGTCAAAGTCGAAAGTATGGGAATGTGAGGACCGAAAACTGTTTAATCAAAGTGCTAGATACTTTTTCAAAAGGGGTAGGAAATAGATTGTCCACGAACAATGCAACTATGTGAAATGCATCTTTGGAACTAGGAAAGATGGAAGAGGAAGAAGGCAAGAGAAATCAGATTGCTTTTCTAGTGGTTACAAAAAAGAATCTGTTTTCCCACTTCCTCTGTTTCATTTGTTATGCCACCCTTGACATCAACTGTTACATGAATTCTATCTTTACCTTTAATGAAAACACTTGCCTTTAAACTTATTTAATAATCCAGCAATCCATTTTCTAGATTTTCAAAATATTTGATGATAGATCAAAAACAAAAGCTATATACACTGGAGACAGAGCAAGAGGAACAGAGACAGAAAGAAAGAGAGATTTCCGTCTTTCAGATTAAAAGCCCTATTTCTGGTGTAAAGAAAATGGTAACAGAAGGTAACGGCTAATAGCTTATATATCTTTTAACTCCTGAAATATTGGCAGACATTATGCACAGGACTAAAAGTTCTAGAGTCACCGCTAGTATTCTTCTAATGGATCTTTGTTATCCACACGTTGATCAGTGTTTAGCCGTTGAACTGACACACTGAAAAGGACACAGTATATATGTCCTGCTCTGTTGTTCCAAAGTTGGGTGAGGCAATGAAAATAAATGCAGGTGGGGATTTTTCCAATTAGAAGCTTCCTTTGTTTAACTAGTATCTAGTACAGCTGACCTGGCTCTTTTAACTAACATAAAGTTTATGCATGTTGCAAAAAGTAGATATTAAGATTTTTAAGAAGATGGTAGATTATGCTTGCTGTTGTTCAACTGCTAAGTCACGTCTGACTCTGCAACTCCCTCGACTGCAGCACACCAGGCTTCCCTGTCCTCCACTATCTCCCGGAATTTGCTCAAACTCATGTCCATTGAGTCCATGATGCCATCCAACCATCTCATCTTCTGTCACCCCCTTCTCCTCCTGCTCTCAGTCTTTCACAGCATCAATGTCGTTTTCAATGAGTTGGCCCTTCACATCAGGTGGCCAAAGTATTGGAGCTTCAGTTTCAAAATCAGTCCTTCCAGTGAATATTCAGGGTTGATTTCCCTAGGATTGACTAGTTTGACCTCCTTGCTGTCCAAGAGTCTTCTCCAGCACCACAGTTTGAAAGCATCAGTTTTTCAATGTTAACCTTCTTTATGGTCCAACTCTCACATCCATGCATAACTATTGGAATTGCACTATTGGCAATTTATTTCATTCTGTATCTTATTTGAGAAAGTGGGGCTCTTTTATCTCCTTTCAGTCACTTCTACCTATCTCCCAGTAGTCACTGCAGGCGTGGAGACTTTATTCTGTTTTCTGCCATGATGTGGGGTAGGGAAGAAGTGCCAATGAAAGTAAACTGATCTGCAGCCTTTAGGTTATTGAGCAAAGCTTGGATAATGATATATAGCATCAATAACACTAATGATTCTGGAAGCAGACCTTCTTGAGAGAATAGTTGAGAGTTGCTATGATAGGTGCTTACATTTCTATCCCATATCCTCTCTTTAATATTGCTACCATCTTCCTTGGGAATTTTCAGATACTCTTAAAACCTAGTTTTAAAGTTACCTCTATTCCTCATTGCATTTCCTCTTCTCTATTACAAACTCTTACAGAAAAAATATCAGTTGTTTGGAAAGCCCCAGTAACAAATTCCAGGTATTTGTATCTGGTTCCAATAGATATTCTTACCTATAGCAGAAGTCAGAAACATTGATAATTAGCTTGAAAGAACTTAATATTTTTCAATAAAATTTGAAAGAAAAACCTTAAAATATTGAAATTGCTAATAAATATCCAATTTTACTTCTCACCTATTAGGAATTGAAATTTTAAACTTTTTTGCCATCTAAGTATCTGTATGCAGGTCAGGAAGCAACAGTTAGAACTGGACATGGAACAACAGACTGGTTCCAAATAGNGGAGGAGAAGGGGACGACCGAGGATGAGATGGCTAGATGGCATCACTGACTCAATGGACGTGAGTCTGAGTGAACTCCGGGAGTTGGTGATGGACAGGGAGGCCTGGCGTGCTGCGATTCATGGGGTCGCAAAGAGTCAGACACGACTGAGCGATTGAACTGAACTGAAGTATGTAGGATTGTGAACATACAGTTACGATGCTACATTGTGAGAGGTTATCTCTTCTTTACTCACCAACTCCTAACTAGATACTTAGCCAGTACTTGATGATTGATACTTATTGAATAAATTTAGAAGTAAAGTATGATAAAGCTTGGAGAAGGAAATGGCAACCCATTCCAGTATTCTTGCTGGAGAATCCCATGGACAGAGGAGTCTGGCAGGTTACAGTCCGTGAGGTCACAAAGAGTTGGACATGACTGAATGACTAAACACACATGATGAAACTGTTCTATGTCTTTCTTATGTTGGTGGTCACGTTACTGTATATATTGCCGAAATTAATAGAAATGTATACAAACTAAATTAATTTTATTATGTAAATAAAATGTATTTGAATGAATACATGTTCCCCTCATCAAGGATTCATGCATGCCCATTCATTCCATTAGCCAAGTTTTTGAGGAAACACAATGCACTGGGCCCCTTGTTGAATTCCAAAGAGATACTGATAAATAATCCATTCCCCTCTCATCTAGTAGCTTCTCTACCCGCTCCTTAACACTCCTACCTCTAGAAGTTCCCTTTCCATGTCCCCTTACCTTCCTGTCTCTTGGACTTCCCTGGTAGCTCAGATGGTAAAGTGTCTGTCTACAATGCGGGAGACCTGGGTTTGATCCTTGGGTCAGGAAGATCCCCTAGAGAAGGAAATGGCAATCCAGTCCAGTACTATAGCCTGGAAAATTCCATGGATAGAGGAGCCTGGTAGGCTACAGTCCATGGGGTCGCAAAGAGTCGGACACGACTGAGCGACTTCACTTTTACTTACCTTCCTAGAGGAAAGGTAGGTTCAGGGTTTCTGGGTCCTTTGGGCTCAGCTGACTTAAAATGACTCAAGGCTAGAATGAAATCCTAGTTCAGTGATATCATGGGTGACAAGGAGTTGTACAAATATATTTTTAAAATATACTTACTGACAAATACATGTTTTATGTTGAAGATAATAGATAATAATCAAATCATCAAGTAGGACTCACCCGTAGTTCAGCCAATGGATTTTCATTTGGGAAGAAATATAATACGGTGATGTTACTAAAAAGCAGGATAAGTAGTGAGAGTATTGGTGTGTGGTGATCACACTTGGATGCCTACTTAATATAACTCAATTAAAGTGAAGATTTCTATTCTTCCACATTATTCAGTGAAAAGTGACCATTTCTCCAGCTAGGAAATTTATCTAAACCAATAATAGCAGTTTCATTCCTCTTCTCAATGATTGGTTTATAATTCAATATAATTAATTCTTATCAAACATTCATTATGTGCTGGGTACTCTTCTAAGTGTTTGTTTTTGTTTTTTTTTTTGTATTAACCCAAATAATCATCACAACAATCCAGTGAGGAAAGTAGTATTGATATCCTCATTTTAATAAGGATTCTGAGGTTCAGTGAAATAAAATCATTGAAACAACAGTTATGAGTTGTTATGCTAGAATTCAAGTTCAAGCCATTGTATTTTAGTTTGCATGCTCTTAATATTTTATCCTGCACACGACCCTATTCTGGCCAATGATATGTAAAAAAAATTTATTTAGAAATTTCTTGGAGGGTCTCCTTGCACCTGAGAACTGAACCCACATAGAAATCCAGAGAAACAAAGCCAACAATCTTAAAATGCCGTCCTGGAGCCAGCCTCACCTTGTTCTTCTTGTTCTGTGAGATAATAAACATCCTCCTGGTTTAAATCCTATGTCAGGATTTTCTCTTTTCTATAGTCAGAAGCATCCAAGTAGTTATTAATACACTGACTGCTAATCCCACTTCTTGTCACATAGTAAATGCATTGCATATTATGTTGTTCTTAGAAGCTCAAATAGGTTTTATTATACCCCGCTCCAGAGTAAGGGTCAGAGAGATGAACTAGTCTGCCACAATCATACAGCAAGCAAGAGATGGAGGTCAGTCTCCTGGACTCCAGAACTCCTGTTTTTAAACATTCTGCACATCTGTCTTCCCCAATCATAAAATTATCCCATAATAATAAACTTTTTATCCAATGCTTTTAACACAAAGCAAGTTTTACATTTTAAAATAGGCAAGTCATCTGTCTGTCTATCTCTAGATAGATAGGTATCTATACCTATGAATCCTGTAGATGTCGATGTAAGTATTTATATCTGTATATCTAGCTATGTCTATATTTACAAAGCCTCTAAGTCAAAGCACAGCCACAAAAGCAAGTGCATTTTTACTTATGTGTCTGTGTATTGGTCACTCAGTCGTGTCTGACTCTTCAACCTCATGGACTGTGACCCACCAGATTCCTCTGTCCACAGAATTCTCCAGGCAAAAATACTGGAGTGGGTTGCCCTTCCCTTCTCCAGGGGATCTTCCCAACCCAGGATTCAGACCCCAGGTCTCTGGCATTACAGGCAGATTCTTTACCCTCTGAGCCACTAGCATAATTAGATTGAATCATAAATACTGGTCTCTGCTGATTGGCTTATACAGCAAGTTAAGGCAACTGATAGGTAAAACTTTGATACTTTTCTTACTTTTTCTTGCTTTTAATGTTGGTTGAAAAAATGTTCAAATTGAATTTTGCTTAAGTATATATATTTATGTATAAATTTTATAGTTATATATATATATTATATTTACATTTATATATCTAAAAATCTTAAATGTATACTTTTTTATTGCATTGCCTTATTGAAGAGGAACTTGAAAAATGTGATGTCTTAAACATCTAAACATATAGTAAAGCACACAAACACAAGAAACACAAGAAATGGATTGTAGACTAACAAGAGACCTGGCTGTATGATTTCTCATAGATGAGGTTTAAGGGCAGCAATTATTAATAACAGTGAGCTTTGACTAAGAAAATTTCCAGTGCCCACTGTAGATGTTCACAGCCCGTAAAAAGAGGCACAATGTTTACTCAAACTCACATCCATCTATTTTAAAAATGTACCAAGTGGCAGACATTAAAAATAGATGAGTCTAGTTTTGCAAGACCCACTGCCAGTAATCAACAGCAGAAGTGGAGGGAAATAAATTAGATTTTTAAAACCTATTTAGCAGAAATCATCAGTGGTTCTTCTGCTCCTACAAAGAATGGAGTGAGTATAAAGAAACTGAGTTATCTTAGGGAGTGGGGAGTTACTTTTAAAATGTAAACCAAAGCTATAAAAGGTAAGTGTAATTTCTGAAAGGCCTTCCTTCTAAATGGTGATGGCATTCTTTGCAAACAGTACACTGTTCATGTTGGCATTGTTGGGCTCCAAACTTCCTGAAAACAGGCAAAAGGACTGTGCTGTTCACTGCTACACTTTGATCATAGGAGGCAGAGAGAGATAAGTGGATGAACTGGAAGGGAAGCCAACTCTAGAAGCTTAACCTCTGGTGGACACCTCAAATCCTGTTGTCAGCCCTTGACCAAGCCTCTCTCTCTCTAATTTTGGTTTCTGGTCTGGATGTAAATCTCAAAATAGCAAAGGGTCTTTAAGGTTCACCAGATAATGAGGGTAATGGAGCAATTTAAGTTGGAGTATTTCTTGCCTTTTTACTTTTTCTCATATGCCTTTTCCCATCTCATATGTATAAGGAGTAAAACTATTTGATCAACAAATCAGATGTCCCTTTTGAGGAAATCTCCATTTTAGAAAAAAAAAAATACCAGTAAGACAGCATAATTAGATTTCATATTTAGAAATGTGCCTGCAATGCAGTTCAATCCCTGGGTTGGGAAGATCCCCTGCAAAAGGGAATGGCTACCCACTCCAATATTCTTGCCTGGAGAATTCCATGGACACAGGTGCCTTATAGTCCGTGGGATTGGAAAGAGTCAGCACGACTGAGTGATTAACACTTTCACTTTCACTTTAGAAATATATAGTGAATTGTACTGTGATTTCTGGTAATTAAGTGAAGAAACAGAATCTACAAGTATCTTGTCCATAATGACTCCCTGATTTCCCTTAAGCATTATCACTAACAGTGAGTGAACTTTGAGGCATCAGTGGGGGAGATGCTCAGGTCACCAAGGCCATTCTGTGTCCTGACAGCTCACCCCACAGGGACAGGCACATACTGTGTAGCCAGGAATATTCCAGTCGATCTTGTCAGGACTTGCCAAGTTACATCCTCAGGGAGCAGAGTTATGCACAGGAAAAGCAGAAGAAAATGCCTCCCACCACACAGCTTTTGGGGAACATTCTTAGAGGTTGTGAACATCAAAATAATCTCATTAAAATTTTCCATCCTATTTCTGGGATGAATTTCTGTCAAAGGTCTACTTGGCAGTGATGGTGAGGGGCGGGTTGATTGGAACAAAACTGACAATGAAATGATGGTGGTTTTTTTCCCCCTCTTGTTTCAAATGTAAATGAATGTCCTTTGATTCTTGGGAAGTGTAGCCATGGGTCTGCGGCCCACATGACACAGAGAGCTCCTCCCCAGGGATTTTCTCTCCTGTACCATAACAGACCCATGGATCTATAGAGAAACAAGAGCTCTCAGGATAGCTTCCCAAAACAAACACAGTATTCTTTAGAAAAAAGAACAATTTAAACAGCTTTGTATTTCCATAATCTTAAAACACTTTAACTTGAATAGTTAGACTTGTCCTACATACGTGGGATCAACATGCTGAGTCTATTGGTACAAAGCTGTCATTCCTTCTTCAATTCTGCCCCTTCCCCAGGTCCTGTCACTTTCATTTCCTGTTTTCCTACTTGCTGTTTTTTCTCTCAAGAGTCCTTCCTCTCATTACCCAGCGCTGCTGCTTCTAATGCCCTGCGCATCTCTTCCTGATTTGCATTTGGTCTTCACTTTCTCACACAGATTTTTCTCTGTGCTGTTTACAAAGTGGCCCTGCATAATAGCTCTATAGAGATGAGAGGTGGTAAGTACTAAGGCCAGGACCTGCCAGGAGGTATCTCCATGGGGGTCAGGGGCAGTATTGGCCTTGGTCACTGCTTACATGGATAGATAGATGGATAAATGGAGAGACATTTGGACCAACCACAAAAGCTGTTAATACTTAATAAGATTCTGAGGCCCTTCTTTCCTCTTCTCAAATTCCATAATCTTTGTGTATACATGCACACACACACACCCCACCACAGTTTTTTCTCTATAGTCTCTGAAGAGTAGATCTCTGTAACAACTTCTCAGCCCAGATGAGGCTGTGAAAAGAAAAATGTCTTTACTCATAAACAATACAGCTGCATAAATTGCTTAAATTCAAAGTTTAACAGGTTCAGTGATGTGACTTCAAGTCCCAGGACTCTGAATGTCTATGCCAAGTTTTTTATTTTTATTTTTTTCTGGTAGCAATGACTATGTGTCTTGAAGCCAGTGGTCTGATGCAATTATAAAAAATATGTACATATACACATACACATATGGCCTTTTGCTGTTTTTATTGTTTTATTTGTGCTGAGTGCCTGTAATTGCTTGTGATAATGGTGTAAGTTGAGAGACAATTTAGTGTAGTCCCTACGAGCATGGATTCTGAAGTCAACATGCCTGAGTCCAAATACTGCCACTTGGTAATTCTATGAATATGGGAAAATTACTAAAGATCTCCGTGCCTCAGTTTCCTCATCTAAAGCATATGGATAATAATAGTGCCTGCCTCCTAAGTGTTTTGTAGGGATTAAATATGTTTGTATGCAAAGAGCATAGAACAGTGCCTGACCTGTGGTGAGTGCTGTTTAAAGGGCATCTGTGTTGGTACCAATTGGTTTGTTGTTATAGTAGCAGAAGGTGCTTAAAATATGAGTTTTTTCTCCCTGAGAAACTTCTACCTCAGTATACCATTTATTCACTGGTTTAGCATGCCACTGAACAATGACATGTGATAGGTATTATGGTGGTTACTAGAGCTGCTTTGGAAGAAAATAGACAAGTTCTCTGCCCCACCCCCTGGCCTCAAACTCACATTACAGTAAGAAAAATTAAAAAAAAAAAAGAAAACGTGTGCCTATTCTATAGGTAGATATTAACAGACAGATGAAGAGATAGATAGAGCTATCTCTATCCAGGATGTTTTCAGATGAGAAAGGCTCTTGAGATTATGCAACAGGGCTAAAGGAATCCGGAGAGCCTGGATGGGCTGGGAAGCCTGCTGAGAACTTAGTTGGAGGAAGCCAGTCAGGCATAGAGCGAGGGAAGACATTCAGGGGATCAGCATTGCAGGGTCCCTGGTAATAAGGAACCTTGCATTTGTGTAGCATAGAGGTGGAGGGGGTGTAGCCGATGAGGTCTGTGGAGTCAGTAGAGCCAGGCTGTTCTGCTTCAGTTTCCATCATAATTAAAAACAACCTAGCTGAACCACCCTTAAATTTCCAAGTCACAGATAGAGCCCACATTTTCCTTAATTACCATCTCCTGTTTAGTGGATTTCTGGGGAAAAAATATCTGTATATATACACACACATACACACCAGCAAGGCATATGCCTGTCTTTAGCTGAGCCCCTGATTAATCCAGTTTTAATCCTTCTCCCTAATTGTGCTTTCCTGTTTTCTCTTTCTGTATCCTCCCATTGCTCCACTGGGTGGGGGGTCTGGAGGGCAAACAGATTCATTATGTTGCCAGCAAACAAGATGGGAATCACACTGCAGGGAACAAAATTAAATTTACAGCTTTCCCTTGTACATGTCATAAACTATTGATTTAACACGAGAGGAGGAAGCTGCAATGATGGGGCACCACTGTGGTGTGGAACCAGGATCTGGCTGAAGAGAAGTCAGTGGTGACTGCACATAAGCTAGGGCCAGGCTTCTGAAACCAGCGCCTGAGCCCCTCCAAACGGTGGAGGTAGGTAGACTTGGTTTATATGCTCATTGTACAAAATTTCAACTTGTTTTTGACCTCTGCTCACACATACTAACTTTATGCTTGGACCAAGCATTGTGATCTGCGTGTAGGGGTAGATTCAGCGAATGTTTACATCTACTATCCCTGTAATGTTAGAACAGCATGGGATCTTTATCAAAGCTACCAGTGAGGAGACAGAAGCAATAGTGGATAAAAGCCATCTACTTGTAATAGTCAGAATTAGCTGTTCTTCCTACAGGAAGCCATTGCTGATATCTCAGTATTGGCTTCCCAGGTGACTCAGATGGCAAAGAACCTGCCTGCAATTCAGGAGACCTGGGTTCAATCCCTAGGGCAGGAAGATCCCTTTGAGAAGGGACTGGCTGCCCACTCCAGTATTTTTTCCTGGGAAACCCCATGGACAGAGGAGCCTGGCAGGCTACAGTCCATGGGGTCACAAAGAGTCGGACACAGCTAAGTGACTAACACTTTAACTTTCAGTACTACCAGGTGGGAACAGCTCTTGTATGTTCCCCTGACACCGTTTGCTTGTATTGTTCTCACTAAGCTAGAGAGGCTCCTTTAGGTCAAAGGAAGCATCATATGCATGCTTATATCTGAAACAATGAGAAGAGGATGAAATATAAAGGCACTCCATGTATATGGAGTGGATAAGCCACCCCATGTTGATTTCAAATGAAACAAGATTAATTACAGTGAAACATCTTCTGCACACCTACATCGGCACCTCAAAAGCTCTTCCTGATCCTCACTCATTTTCCTTACTATTTGGCACAATTCTTAGGTGATGGAGTCAGGAATGAAAGGGAAGGAGCAGTGCTGAGAATTTCAAAGGATTTAAGTAGACTGTCTGTTCCTCTATCAAAATCAGGCATTGTTGGGTGGTAAATGATCTGACTGTGGAAACCAGATGCTTGTGGCCTAAGTAAACAGGGCAGGGATTTTAGAAGTACCATGTGTAATTGAGTTAAAAATCACTATTATCTAACATGCACAATATTTGGTATATTTGTGATTCAAAGGACCCAATTCAAACTGAGAATTTAGTGGGAACAATCTCAAAATGCAAAGCAAAAGTCAGTAATACTTAGAAACCTTTTCTATCAAGCTTTAACCTTAGCAGTGACTCTGTCTAGATAACTCAGAGACTCCCTGGAATGCATGTGTGAATTTTATTTCCAAATGTGAAAGCATTTGAAAACTGTATATATACATGCGTGGCCTTCTTGCTTTTTTTTTCCCCTTTTCATTTTGTTGTCTTCCCTCTCCTTGAAGCTCTTTTCCTTTTTCTCCCACAGACTCAGGAACTTCCAATCATCCCTTGTTCCTTGGCGGGCCAGAGAGTAAGAAGGCAGGGTGGGGTAGGGGGTTGGGGGGAAGGTAGGCTCACCTACATGCTATGTAGCTATAACAGAGCCTGTGCTGGAAATGCTATTAGAGGGAGAATAAAGCCTAGAATTGCTGCCAAACAGTCGGTCACAGAGATTTATCAAGAGCAGGGCATCCAGCAAAATTACAGCCTTGGAATGCAAAGTATATACACACATACATATATACACACCTAGACAGACAGAAAAATGAAGTTGTAAGTACAAAAGTTTAATACCCACAACCAGTGGGTATGCATCTTTTTATGCCTTGTGAATGAAATCTGTAAACTTCTTCTAATAATTTTTTTAGAAGCATGGTATTAAGATAGGGGAATAATGTGGAACTGTAAAATATTCCTGAGATTAAGCATCAGAAAATCAGGATTTTAATCCCAAACCAAACACGCTGATTTATTAAATGACCTTTAGTGATAGAAGCTTCTTCTTTTGCATCTGTAAAGCACTGCTGATCAAAGAAGTTGAACCCACAGGGATTGCCCCAAAGGAATGCTGAGATGTGCCATGAAGAGGATAGCTTTTTAAAACATTATAATAGGCAATAGTTTCCCAACTCTGATTAAAAGTGAGCCCTCATGATATTCTGGCATCATTGGGGAAAGATTTAGAGACACTGGCTTCAGAATCCCTCCCTACCTCTGTTTTCAGGCCAGAGCCAGTTTTCCAGAGGAGGTTCTGTCAAGAACCAGGCACCTTCACTAAGCTGCACAGGTCATGGAATATTGCCAATACACAAGACACGTGTGTTGCCAATCACACACTCTCTAAGAGCAATTCTTTAAAGCCGCTTATTGCCAGCCACATGAGATTATCTAAGATTTCAGCTAGTAGAGCTGTGGTTTGTTATAGGCCAGCACTAGAATTCATTTTCATATGCCAAAATGCTAATGTGAATGTGTAGAAAGAACCTTTTGTCTCTGGGGGCAAAGGAGGCGGATCCATTAGTGTTCTTTCTTTTCTGCCCTATTTCCCTTTTATTTTCTTTTCTGCTTGGGGGTGAGTTATTTTGACATGATTATGCACTTTCATTCCAACATCCCAATCCGCCATTCCCTACCCTCGCCTGCCAAACCCCATCTATTTAGTCTATGTGTCTGTATGTGTTTGTGTGTGTGTGTTTGTATGTGTACATTTTATAACTTTTCTGGCTAAATATTTCTCAGCACAGGTCTAGTGAAAATAAGATTTCACACCCCTGCTAACCTTGACACAGGAATCCAACTAATTTTGGAAGGACGGTCTGCTGTGTCATCTCTTTTTGGTGTGTGAATACTATACCCTGATGCTCTTTGATTTAGAATATTTATATTGCACTAAACACTATAAGATAACTTGGAATCTCAGTTTCTTCTGTTATGACCTTCTTGACAGTCGATATTCCTAGTGTTTGCTTAGGAAGGGAGGTCTGTGGATTTGGAGGCTGTCATAAGCTATGGTACAGCCATTCCTAACACCTAGTCAAGGCTTCTGTGCTTGACCTATCAGCTATCAGCAGAGAAATCATTAATTGGTGAGATTGCCATATAATCCAATAATGCACCTCCTTCCTAGTGTACAGTTATTTTTAAGTACAAATCAATGAAGTTAACCACAGATGTTTCATTTTGTTCACCTTATGAAAATGGCGTTCCTCACTTGTTACAGACTGGGATACAAATAAACATGTTTACTCTGACAATATAAAATCATGTTTATTCATGGATTGAATGGAAATATCCTGCAAATATTATGTCATGCCATTCTTATTTCAATATAGTATCTCTTGCTTCCTTACAGTGGTAGGTACAATACAAAAGACAACTGCATGTTCCTTGTCCTAAAACAAAGTACGTATATTCTAAAATAGAATTCTCCAATATGATAGCCAGGCTTCCCTTGTAGCTCAGTTGGTAAAGAATATGCCAGCAGTGCAAGAGTCTGCCTGCAATGCAGGAGAACCAGGTTCAATTCCTGGGTTGGGAAGATCTCCTGGAGAAGGATATGGCAACCCACTCCAGTATTCTTGCCTGGAAAATCCCATGGACAGAGGAGCTTGGTGGGCTACAGTCCATGGGGGTCACAAGAGTCGGACATGACTTAGTGACTAAACCACATATGACAGCCACTAGCCACATGTGGGCATTTAAATTTAAAATAATTAAGATGAAATAAAATCCAACAGTTCCTCACCTGCACTAGTTGCTTTGAAAGTACTCAGAAGTCACATATGGCTGGGGACTACTTCATTAAAAGCACATGTGTAGAGTATTTCCATCATTGCAGAATGTTCTGTCAAAGAGCACTATAAAATATTCTTTCTCTAAATTTGGTCTGTGCAGTTGTTTCTTCTATGTATTAAAAACACAAAATTTTGACCCATTCAAGACCCAGTAAATCAGAATTTCTTGGGTGCAGCCTTCAAATCTCCACGTTAACAAACCTCAAATGTTTTCGACCTGCAGTGAAGTTTGAAAATGCTTCATAGAGTATGTCCAGATATCTATTACACATCCACATATTAGTCAGCAAAATGTCACCAAACACATTTTATTTTAAATAGTTTTACCTTGTTTGATTCTATTTTGTTATTTTTTTTTCTCTTTCTCTTCACTGAGCTATATCTCTCCTACATGTTCTAGGGGTTATAAAGTGATTCCCATCAGGAGAAAAATTTCTAAATTTTTAAAAAACGATTTGCAAGAAGAATCATTACCTGTTCTTCTTGCCAATGACTGCATTTGTAAACATAAACAGAGACTAAAGGACAAAGCATAAGAACAGCTTGAGAAACTAAAAATTCTCTCTGAAAACATCATGAATCATAAAATTCTTCAAATATTCTCTGATGCCTTTCTCCTTTTATCTGTTATTTGATTATTATATAACTAGAAAGTAAAAAGACAGGTAGAATCAAAGTCTGAGGGATGAAGGGACTCCTAGAAATTGTCAACTTAATCCTACTTGAATTATATCTGTACCATCACAGAATGCTCACATAGCTTGGGGTCCTACACTTTGCCTAGACAAAAGAATCACTTGTATTGGGTCTAGGGGTGGTTGAGAGGTTCCTTAGATGACCCTGATAATCTGGTAGATTTGGAAATCTATTATCTGGGCTATGATTGATCACTTCCAGTGGTCCACATTCACTCTCCTTCTTGAGGCTGGCTACCTGATCATCACAGAGTTCTAAGAATACCTTTCCTAAAATGGAGTTGAACTCTTGTCTTTAAGATATCTTTCCACATGTTCTGGGCTTCCCTGGTGCCTCAGCAGTAAAGAGTCTGCTGGCAATGCAGGAGATCCGGGTTCGATCCCTGAGTCAGAAAGATCTCCTGGAGGAGGCATAGCAACCCACTCCAGCACTCCTGCCTAGAGAATCCCATGAATAGAGGAGCCTGGAGGGCTATAGTCCATAGGGTCACACAAAGCTGGATACGACTGAAGTGACTAAGCAGCAGCCAACGGTTCTAATGCTACTTTTTAAGGTTATATAGGCTGTGCCGAATTCTCCAGCAAATACTCCTTTCACAAAACACCTTTCTCCACCTAATGCTACCTATCACATTCCTCTTGCGCTTTGCTTTCCCCTGGTTACATCCTGACTATGACTTGCTTTTTGGAACCATTTTATTTTAGATATTATTTTGTGTCATCTCATCATATTGGGTTCTTTCTTCCAAAAGATTTCATGTTTCCTGTGTTCTTTTAAAATGTAGCACTCTGAATTTAAAATGTAGCACTCTGAATTTTTTTTTTTCTGTAAGTAAAGTTGATTCAACTTAAAATATTTAATAGCCATATTCTCATCAGACCATACTTCCTGCCCACCAGGACCCTAGCATCCTTTTATGTGAATTTTTTAATCTTGTTACCCCTGCCAAACATCAAACGTGTTTTGCTAATCCTTTACCACTGGTTATATCCTGGTGGCTCAGATGGTAAAGAATCTCCCTGCAATGCAGGAGACCTGGGTTCAATCCCTGGGTCAGGAAGATCTCCTGGAGAAGGGAATGGCAACACTCCAGTGTTCTTGCCTGGAGAACTTCGTGGATAGAGGAGCCTGGAGGGCTATAATCCATGGGATCACAAAGAGTTGGACCCAACTGAGTGACTAACACTATACATATTAAGTATGTGTATATCTTATACATATCTCCAGCATTTCCTCCTTGAACCCCAACCCAAATGAGAAGGGTTTTATATGACAGCTTGCATTGTTTTACTCAACTTTCAGGATTTTAGTAGCAATATCTCTTCCTTTCTGTGACAGGTAGAAAGGAACACATCTAATCAGTTCTGATACAAGTCAGTCCTAGGGATCTCTTTCCCTTCTTTCATTTTCTTTCCTGCAGTGAGGAATTATAGGTTTGCTATCCCCTGCCTGGGAACTCTGAGTGAGACCTAAAGAGAGCTGGAATTTTCACCGGTGTCCTAAATCACCGTTATTAAGTCCAAAGAGCACATCCTGCACGGGAAAATTGCAGCAGCATATGGGCAGCCCTCCGCTCTTCATATGCTATCCATCACATTACAGAGTCCTGCCACATGTTCCTGAAGTGGCCAGGGAGGAACTTGGCTCAGTGCTTGCTGAGTAGGGCCTCTTCATCTGTTTTACAGCAAACAGTTTTGCAATTACTATGAGCATCATGGACCCAGCTGATATTTGAGCTTTGTCCTGACAAGTCTGTAGCAAACAAACATATGACACAGAGATAGTCCACTGAAATCAGCGGAAAAAGGAACTGGAGAAATGGAGAGTTTATTGGTTTCCAATAGAGAAGGAAAAAAACCTTCAGCCTTCCCTTTGAAGAGCTGATTTATATATATATGCACTTTCATATTTTTCAAGTATATATGTATACATATATGTTTCTAATATATATATACATTTCATATACACATGTGTACACACATATTCACACACACCTCTGTATTAATCAAATGTTTATCAAGAATTTGCTATTAATTAAGCAGTATTTTTTTTTAAAAAGGATCAAAACTAAACTTCAGTGCCTGCCCCTCATGCAAATGTCCAGTGAATGAGAATAGACATAATCAATTAGCATGCAAGATAAATGTAAAATTATTACTACCACAAAGACATGTATCATGCCCCGAGTCTATAGGGGGAATTTTGTGTCAGGCTGATTAATAAGGGAAGGCATTTATGATGAGGTAACAATTGAGATCTGAGATCTGAGGTCTGAGGCAGTGACCTGAAAACACTTTTGTACTCCAAATGTGCATTTATTATGTGTGATTTACCTCTATGTGTACTTGCCTATGGATATTTCCACATTTTCACAGCATAATTTACCTTTAATTTAGGTAAAAGCAAGCAGAAATAAAACATCTTTTCTCTCTCCAGTCTCCAAACAACTGGCTTTCTTTCCTTATAAGGTGCATACCTCCTACTTTGGAGACGTCTTGGAGGCCATTGATAAGGTAAGTAAGCAAAATAAGTAGGGATGGGGAAGAAGATGTGCCAAGGCCTTGAAGGTGGAGGGAACAAGGCATATCGAAGAGCTGAAAGGAGCCCTGTACAGATGAAAGGGAGAGGTCCAATTAGGTGAGACTCAAGAACAGCTTAGGTTCCAGATCAGGCTGGGCATTGCTGAACTTGTTGCTAGGTCATTAACCTGAGCCCAGTGGGAAGCTGTGAAAAGTTTAATCAGTAGGTGAGAAGATTCTGTTTGAGTTTGGAAAAGATTTTAACTAATTATGGAGAATGGATTTTACCAGAGCGTGTTAAACCTCGAGCAACTGATTTTGTCAATGCATCATATTGTACTCCTTGTGTTCCAAGCTTTGACGTTAAGATGGCTTTCTAAGCAGATATGATAAAATGTTAGTTGTAGAATCTGAGTGATGGATATATGGGTGTTCACTATACAGACTGACTTTTCTGTATGTGTAAATTTTTTTCATGTTAAAACCTTGGTAAAAGTAAGAATATTTTTAAATGCCTTTCTAAATTAGTCAAGGTACATAATGTACCAAGTGGCATAACCCATGTAATTGAGTCTTTGGCCTGGCAGTTTCTTAAGGTTGGCCAGAGTATATTTCTGATTGACAGTTATCAGGACGTGCTTATCACCATCATCAAGATCTGGATGACATCTCTCTTGGCATATTGCTTTATTGTCTGAAGATACATAATAGAACAGCGAGTAAGTGTTTTACTTGCAATAACTGTAGTAATCCTCACAACACTATGAGGTACATAAGCTCAGGAAAACTAATAAGCTGCTTATGTTATCAGTTATCATTATAGGTTATTCTAGCATGTGAGCTGTTTTGGGAGATTTGTCTATTTTTTGGGAAGAAGCAAACACAGATTTAGAATGCTTAGACTGTTAAAACTCCAGTATATCTGTTGGTTTTGATGCTCTCAAAACAAAGATTTGCCAACAATTTTATGTGAAATCTATCTTTGTTTTTCTTTCTCTTATTTGTAGAGCAAATCTACCAGATCTCGTTAGTCAAGGTGATGAATGAATAGTTGCTGACTACTGTAAACATTAAAATTTGGGCTAGGTTTTATTTAAAGGCAGTGTCAAAACTACTCTTAAAGAAATCTCATAAGATTGAATTAAGAGGTTTCTAGGTGGAGTGCTTCTTTAATTCTGAACTAGTTCTCAACCTTAAGCAAGACCTGAGAGAAGGGCAATCTAATTTTCCCAATACCGATTCTTCTCTAAATAGTATGACAGCCCACCCATAGTTCTCTATGATTTTGCCGTCTCATATGGTTCAGTTCAGTTCAGCCGCTCAGTCGTGTCTGACCCTTTGTGACCCCATGGACTGCAGCATGCCAGGCCACCCTGTCCATCACCAACTCCCAGAGTTTACCCAAACTCATGTCCGTTGAGTCAGTGATACCATCCAGCCATCTCATCCTGTGTCATCCCCTTCTCCTCCCACCTTCAATCTTTCCCAGCATCAGGGTCTTTTCAAATGAGTCAATTCTTCACATCAGGTGGCCTAACTATTGGAGTTTTAGCTTCAACATCAGTCCTTCCAATGAGCACTCAGGACTGATCTCCTTTAGGATGGACCATCTGAGAAAAGTCCTATGGTTCTCTGTTAAACCCACTATTGGTTTTATGTACCATCATTATTCTATACAAATATATATGTTTGTATATATATAAATGTATTGATAAATCAATGTNCTAACTATTGGAGTTTTAGCTTCAACATCAGTCCTTCCAATGAGCACTCAGGACTGATCTCCTTTAGGATGGACCATCTGAGAAAAGTCCTATGGTTCTCTGTTAAACCCACTATTGGTTTTATGTACCATCATTATTCTATACAAATATATATGTTTGTATATATATAAATGTATTGATAAATCAATGTATATGCACATATGTATATATAAAAATGTATTTCCTATATCAATATATTTTATATTTATATATATATATATGCATACACACATTGCTGCATTGGAGTTGGGAAAATGGACTATAGTCCATTTAGTTAATTTGAAAATTCTAGGTTAATCTTATTCTTTCTCCTTAATCATTAGAACCATTATCAGGAAATATGTGTAGCCTCTCCAGCTCCAATGCTATTTTCACCTTTGAGTTCTTTTGCCCAGTCAATTTACTATAGGGATAACACAGCTTGATAAATCATCTCTTAGGAAAAAGCAAGCCTTCCAAAGCATGTGGCATAATTTAGAGACATTATTCAGAAGAAATCCTGCAGACCTGAGCTCCTAAATATGGAGTCACTCTCATTTTCCAATAGTTGGGATGAGACATTAGCTAAGTCATTGGAGGTGCAGTCTGAGAAGTCCCTTGAGTTCTCAGGTGGTCTGGAGGGGCTGAAAGATAACAGAGGAGCTTCTGCTTTAGAGGAACGTGGACAGAGCAAGAACTCAAACTTCAAGGAATTTTGTAACAGTGGTTAAAGTGATTCTAAACGATCAGAATTTTTTTTTTTAAGAAAAGGATCTTTCTCCAGTTTAAACATTTTCCTATTTATATATCTTCAGTGTCTGTCCTTTTTAAGCTATAAAAGACAGTTTAAAAAATTATCTGTAGTATCATGGAAAAGTAAACACTGATAGTGTTTTGGCAAATGTACTCCTAATCTTTTTAAAGCATTTTTTGATGTATTGATCCGAGACCATGCTCAGAGGCTCTTCTTTAACACAGAAACTGTTTAGGAGTTTCACAGTGTGAGACAAAACCAGGGTGACGGAATACAGAGATTGGATTTTAGTTCACATTTTTCTAATTATGTGTTTATAGCTTTAATTGTGTGTGTGTGTGTGTGTGTGTGTGTATTTATAATAAATCTTAGTTTGGGATCATACTTTCCTGTTTTGCTAAATCAGTAAATTGGATTTCATGATTTCTGGATTCCCCTACAGGTTCCACCTCACATGATCTGTAATTTCAACCACCATTAGAATTTAATTTACATAAGAATATCGACCACATGACTCCTCCCCTCCCCACTTCTGTGTATCTAGATGCTTAGAACAGTGAGCCTGGCTCATAGATGCTGCTCGTTCAATATTCGTTGATCAGTCCATTGCTACAATAAAGCACTTAAGTGGAGATGCAGTCAATAGCCCAAGGTATACAAGCTTAATTTACTACAGCTAAGACACAATGTAGCCAAACAGTTGAGGCAGTGCAGTGTCAGGGTTAAGAGGACAGACCTGGAAGGCAGATTGCCTGAGTGAATGCACCGGCTCCTCCACTGACTAGCTGTGACCTTCTGTACATTCCTTAGTGTAAAAGTTACAGTTTAAATATCAGACTATGGATAATCGATACAGACAAATAATAGTTATTAGGAATAAGGAATAAGTGAGTTTATACATGGGAAGTGATTAGAAGTGTGCCTGCCACAGAGTAAAACTCTCAATAAATGCTTGCGAGTGTTATAATGTGTATCACAAGTGTAGGGAATGAGAATAAGCCCCCCAAATAAGTCCCCCCCCAAAGTTTTCAGTTCAGTTCAGTTCAGTTCAGTCACTCAGTCGTGTCCAACTCTTTGCGACCCCATGAATCGCAGTACGCCAGGCCTCCCTGTCCATCACCGACTCCCAGAGTTCACTCAGACTCAAGCCCATCGAGTCAGTGATACTATCCAGCCATCTCATCCTCGGTCGTCCCCTTCTCCTCCTGCCCCCAATCCCTCCCAGCATCAGAGTCTTTTCCAGTGAGTCAACTGTTCGCATGAGGTGGCCAAAGTACTGGAGTTTCAGCTTCAGCATCATTCCTTCCAAAGAAATCCCAGGGCCAATCTCCTTCAGAATGGACTGGTTGGATCTCCTTGCAGTCCAAGGGACTCTCAAGAGTCTTCTCCACCACCACAGTTCAAAAGCATCAATTCTTCGGCGCTCAGCCTTCTTCACAGTCCAGCTCTCACATCCGTACATGACCACTGGAAAAACCACAGCCCTGACTAGACAGACCTTTGTTGGCAAAGTAATGTCTTTGATTTTCAATACGCTATCAAGGTTGGTCATATCTTTTCTTCCAAGGAGTAAGCGTCTTTTAATTTCATGGCTGCAGTCACCATCTATAGTGATTTTGGAGCCCCCCAAAATAAAATCTGATACTGTTTCCCCATCTATTTGCCATGAAGTGATGGGCCCAGATGCCATGATCTTTGTTTTCTGAATGTTGAGCATTAAGCCAACTTTTTCCCTATACTCTTTGAAGCCCCTAAAGTAAGTCCCCCCAAAAGTTTTAAACATAATCAAATTCAAACAGCTTATACCAAGAGTTTATGTCAGACCTGATCTGGGCCAGGAACTAAACAAGCTTGGTGCGTGTGTGTTTAGTTGCTCAATCGTCTCTGACTCTTGGTGGTAAGCCCATGGACTTTAGCCCGCCGGGCTCCTCTGTCCATTAAATTCTCCAGGCAAGAATACTGAGTGGGTTGTCATTTCCTTCTCCCGGTCTCCTGTAGGGGAAATTAGAATTGGACACCTCAATTCCAAGGAAGCACTGCAGGCATGTTCATTATTAGCGTTCCTCTTCTTTGTAAAGCGCTTCTGACTGCCAGATTGTTTAATTGTGAGCCATTCAGCAGCATTGCTCTTCTGATCTTAACATGTCTAATATGCACCCCAAAGATTTTTCTTTCAGGATAGATGAAACATTTCCCACTTTTGTAAGCTTTATAACACCAAAATGTAAAAGACGCAAACAAATTCCAACAAAAACAGCACAAACAGATTCCAGCATCAATGCATACAGATGAACCAATTCCCTGATTGATAGGGTAAATACCCTAAAACTTTGTGACCTGGGGGATGGGGGGTGGAATCAGTGTCTGCCAAAGGCAAAAAGAATCCTATATGCTGAAAATGAATAAAGAATATTATACACAAAACTAGAAACTTCTTTCCCATTTTGTATAGCAGAAAAAGAAAAAAGAAAAAAATTAAATCTAAGGTGGGATTTGAGTGTGTACCCTACAGAACAAATGAACTAATTCCAATTCTGCTACCCACCCCCACAAGAACTAGTTCCCAAATAAACCGGTTCCAGCTGGACCATTTCCCAAGCTTGGTGAGGAAGAATGAAGTCCAGGAGTTATCTTAGACTAGAGGTGATGGTTGTTGAGCAGGCCCAAGTTCAGGTCCACAAAGGTCAGATCAACCGGAAAGGAAAGAAGAGAACTGGGCAGAAATATAAGGAAATCATTCTTCCTTGTTCACCAACTAATCACTGGTCTCATTATGGCTGGAGTCTTGTGTCACTTCNAGGCATGTTCATTATTAGCGTTCCTCTTCTTTGTAAAGCGCTTCTGACTGCCAGATTGTTTAATTGTGAGCCATTCAGCAGCATTGCTCTTCTGATCTTAACATGTCTAATATGCACCCCAAAGATTTTTCTTTCAGGATAGATGAAACATTTCCCACTTTTGTAAGCTTTATAACACCAAAATGTAAAAGACGCAAACAAATTCCAACAAAAACAGCACAAACAGATTCCAGCATCAATGCATACAGATGAACCAATTCCCTGATTGATAGGGTAAATACCCTAAAACTTTGTGACCTGGGGGATGGGGGGTGGAATCAGTGTCTGCCAAAGGCAAAAAGAATCCTATATGCTGAAAATGAATAAAGAATATTATACACAAAACTAGAAACTTCTTTCCCATTTTGTATAGCAGAAAAAGAAAAAAGAAAAAAATTAAATCTAAGGTGGGATTTGAGTGTGTACCCTACAGAACAAATGAACTAATTCCAATTCTGCTACCCACCCCCACAAGAACTAGTTCCCAAATAAACCGGTTCCAGCTGGACCATTTCCCAAGCTTGGTGAGGAAGAATGAAGTCCAGGAGTTATCTTAGACTAGAGGTGATGGTTGTTGAGCAGGCCCAAGTTCAGGTCCACAAAGGTCAGATCAACCGGAAAGGAAAGAAGAGAACTGGGCAGAAATATAAGGAAATCATTCTTCCTTGTTCACCAACTAATCACTGGTCTCATTATGGCTGGAGTCTTGTGTCACTTCTGGATCTCTCATTGAAAAAGGAATATATACCCATTCGATTTTTTCCGTGTATCCAGAGGCTCCATGATCACAGCAAATTCCCCTTCAGGCTCTAGGCCTTTACATGTGTTGGCTTTGCTTGGAATACCCATTCCATGACTTACACTGTTAGCTCCTATACATTTTAAAAACTCAGTTGACATGGTACCATTTCTAAGAAACCCCTTCTTTCTGTGTCCTCTTCACTTCAGCTCAGGCTCAGATAAACAGAAATCTTCCTCTGAAACTCAGTGGCACACTATGCATATAATCGTCGCCCTCTGTTGCAGTGCTCATAAATTCCACTGTTGCTCTTTTGTCTTCCTCATTAAGTTGTAAGTTTCTTGATGCAGATGACTTTGACTTTCAGCAGTATCCTCAGGACCTGTCTTTGCTCAGTGTGAGAAAGGATAGTTAAATAACAGGATTGAAAATGGGCTGTGGGAAGGCAAAAACTCTTAAGTACTACTTGCGGCTACAAAATAGGCTGTGGCCTATTCCCTCCCTCATCTGGGATTCCGTAGAATACCCTTTCAATCCCTAAAGCAGGTCCAGTGGGGCACTACCTGGAAATACTTTATGAATCAAAGACAGTTTATGTTACATATGCTAAAGTAGTGAAATTGCATTTCTTATTATATTTTGCAATTTAGATTTTTTACTTATTCAGCAAGTTTCTCTTCTCTCCAAATTAATTTTTATTATACCATTACATCCTCATATTTTTCCTTTATATTTTAAAACTCGCTTTGAACATTTTTGGGTCAAATTAAAACTGCTTTTTCCCTCTCTTCGGGCATATTCAGCCCTTGAGATAGATAGCTATATGCCTCTTTTCATCACATCTTTAATCATTCTGACTTCTATAACTGCATCACTTATCTTCAAACTCCTTTTCTTGGCCCTCAACCCTCTTCAAACTGTTATTCATCTCTAGCTTTTCTTTGGCCTATCTCTTTTTATTGATAATAGATACTGGTTTTACTTTTCTTTCTGCTACCATGTAGTTGGTCTTTGAATTATTTCACTTAAAGCATTCATTTGCAGTTTCAAAAGTCATAATGGCATTGCTGAAAAATACTCCTCATTTAACTTGAGGCTTTTAAAATTTCTTTAAACCAAATATCTAAGGATATTTAAGTCAACAGGTACAGACATTACACTCAATTTTCAAACAATAGATAGTCTACTATAGGGGGAAATCATTAACTATTTTATGAATTAAAGATTGATTTATACATTGGGAATTTTAAAAAGAATGTGTTTACTTGAATAAATTCTAGGCCTTGATTTGCGTTAGCTTAATTGAAAGTGATGACTAAGCCCAGGCTCCTGATGTGAAAAGCAAGTGTGTGAAATTAACACTAAGACACTCATGAGGTCAGAAGAGTGTAATTTACTAATTAAAGCACACTGAATGGCCTTAGTGAAGTTACATACTTTTGAATCAGTTTTGCACCTTCAGTTCAACATTTTATATCACCTAATAATTGAACATGTTAACTGCAACCAGACTAATTAATGTAGTTACTTGTTTTCATATGTATTCTGAGTAATATTCAGTGCTACAGTTAGAAAGATATTTGCTTTTTCAACAATATATATATATAGAACCTTGTGGATATGCAAGGTATTTTCATATAGCTCTCAGCTGCTGAAGTCAGTATGTGTATTAGAAATTCTTCCAGTCACTCAGAGAACCCCCTCTTTTAAAAAATGATATTTATTCAAGAGCCCCATCAAAAAACGAGTGCATCACCATCACAACAAAGTCTCCTTCCCTGAGATCTTGCCGAGTAACAGTACATATTCAGATAAATGAACCATTGAGTACTGTCTGTAATAGCAACAGCTGCCACCTCTCAGATAACGCTGAGCTGCCCAGCCCCCATAGATGAGAAAATAGGCAGGGACTAAGTCGAATTTTTCGAGAGGTGAAGTCTGCTGAATACCCGTTGAAAGAGAGCAAAATGTGCATTAGACCTCGCTGACAAATGCCCAAGGTGCAATCTCTCAAACAGTTCTGCAGACCAACAAAAACAGGAGTGAAAGGGATTATCTCCATCCTCAAATTTTCAACATGGTCAAAGGGACTGTAAAATCCTTCTGGTGAGCAAGCCAGGTTTAATGGTCGGGAACAAATGCTTCTTTAGTCACAGGCCAAGCCTTTCGGATTTGTTGTAATTTCCTGTTAGGGACTGCAAAGCCAGTCCACAACCTCCAGTCCTGTCCTACTCTGCTTTGCAGCCCTTTTCACCAAACTGTTTTCTCCTCCTCTTTTCTTCCGCTTTCTCCAGCACAGATCTAACTCTACTGCAGGCTCTCCTGGAGCCTGCGTTTTGAGGGCATGAGGGCCATGTTGTGATCCATTCACCACAACCCTGCACCTAACCCACTCTCCAGAGAAGTAAATATGTACTCAAACTGCTAACTGTAAGCATAATTGGTGACTAGTGGAAGGTTGAACAGAACACTAACAACAGCTCGTTAGGGGTGAATTGATGATCTTACGCAGTCATTTGCTCTGGGCTGTGTCACAGCATAGCAGTGGGCCTCCTATTATAACTCGTCTTTTCATGTCCTGTGCTATTTTCTCTATTGACTTCTGTGATTGCAGATAGCAGAGAGGAAGTGCTATTTTCCACAATCTTTTTCATGTTTCTTTTGGAACATACTGGAGACTGTTGTCTGATATCAGTTACTCATTTATTCTGCGTTTGGAAGAGACCCCTGTCTATTTACAAGTCACATGTTAAATTACTGTGACGGATGCGTTTTAAAAGGCAAGGAGATTACGTGCAACAAAGATGTTAGATGGCTTACCATTATGTTCTGGTGTCATTAACTCACTAGAACTTATGGATATAAATGTGTCACATGGACACATAAAAACTGCCGTGGACTTATTAGAGGCTCAGTATCTCCTTCTTAAATACCAGTTTGAGAACTAGTGTTTGGAACTGGATGTGACTATAAATGTAATGTAACCAACGTCCTTTATGTTGTAGCAAAATATAAGGTTTTTGCACCAAAATGTAAGAAAACTGAAGGCAAATTTCTCTCATTGTTCCTCTCTTTACTAACGTGAGCTCTTCCTAGTAGTCATAATCCAGAGAAGAAGAGCAGGAATCACCCGTGTGACATTATCTAAGCGTTACTTCAGGTCTGCCTGGTGAGTCCCCATTTCATTTAAAAGGATGCTGGATAAATGGTTGATTTGTATAAACTATCAATATACAATCAAATACAGTTCCTTATTCTTGGTTTTCTGTTGTGGTTGTCATTGTTTTTGTTTTCTCAATTAGCTCTGAGGGTACAAATTTGAACACCATTTACAAAATTGGTGCAAAATTGAACACCATTTGAACACAACTGAAGAAGGACATGGTTTTGCAGAAAAAAAAATCAAGTATCAATATATGATGGGGGGAAAATATCAAAAACTGCCACAAATCTCTTAAGGATAGTGTGAAGTCAGGATTATGTGAACTGTAGGGAAAATGTATAAGGATAAAGAAGTATATATTCATGTTATCAAATTAAGTGTAAGAATAAAGGAGGGATTCGGAGAAGATGGCGGAGGAATAGGACGGGGAGACCACTTTCTCCCCAGCAAATTCANAAGATTTAAAATTTTGTCTCATGAAAAAAAAAAAAAGAATAAAGGAGAGGGAGGCTAGAACAAAAGGAGAAGAATAGAACCACTTTTTCCTATTTTGGGTAACAAAAAGATTTCCCAACTGGGAAAGATGAAGCTCAAAACACACAGAAATAGTGAGAGCATCTACCTTCAGTTAGTTCAATTTCCCTTGGCTAGATGAAATATGCTCAAGTGCAGTTCAGTTCAGTTGCTCAGTGGTGTATGACTCTTTGCAGCCTCATGGACTGCAGCACGCCAGGCTTCCCTGTCCATCACCAACTCCTGGAGCTTGCTCAGACTCATGTCCATCGAGTCAGTGATGCCATCCAACCATCTCATCCTCTGTTGTCCCCTTCTCCTCCTGCCTTCAATCTTTCCCAGCATCAGGGTCACTTCTAAGGAATCAGTTCTTCACATCAGGTGGCCATAGTATTGGAGCTTCAGCATCAGTCCTTCCAATGAATATTCATGGTTGATTTCTTTTAGGATTGACTGGTTTGATCTCCTTGAAGTCCAAGGGACTCTCAAGAGTCTTCTCCAATACCACAGTACAAAAGCTATATGCAGGTCAGGAAGCAATAGTTAGAACTGGACACGGAACTACAGACTGGTTCCAAATGGGAAAAGGAGTACATCAAGGGTGTTTATTGTCACCCTCCTTATTTAACTTATATGCAGAGTACATCATGAGAAACACTGGGCTGGAAGAAGCACAAGCTGGAATCAGGATTGCCAGGAGAAATATCAATAACCTCAGATATGCAGATGACACCACCCTTGTGGCAAAGGTGAAGAACTAAAGAACCTCTTTGTGAAAGTGAAAGAGGAGAGTGAAAAATTTGGCTTAAAGCTCAGCATTCAGAAAACTAAGATCATGGTATCTGGTCCCATCACTTCATGGGAAATAAATGGGGAAATAGTGGAAACAGAGTCAGACTTTGTTTTTTGGGGCTCCAAAATCACTGCAGATGGTGACTGCAGCCGTGAAATTAAAAGGTGCTTACTCCTTGGAAGGAAAGTTATGACCATCCTAAACAGCATATTAAAAAGCAGAGACATTGCTTTGCCAACAAAGGTCCATCTAGTCAAGGCTATGGTTTTTCCAGTAGTCATGTATGTATGTGAGAGTTGGACAGTGAAGAAAGTTGGAGCACTGAAGAATTGATGCTTTGAACCATGGTGTTGGAGAAGACTCTTGAGAGTCCCTTGGACTGCAAGGAGATCCAACCAGTCTATTCTAAAGGAAACCAGTCCTGGGTGTTCATTGGAAAGACTGATGCTAAAGGTGAAACTCCAGTACTTTGGCCACCTCATGCGAAGAGTCGACTCACTGGAAAAGACCCTGATGCTGGGCAGGAGGAGAAGGGGATGACAGAGGATGAGATGGCTGGATGACATCACCAACTCGATACTCATGAGTTTGGGTGAACTCTGGGAGTTGGTGATGGACAGGGAGGCCTGGTGTGCTGCGATTCATGGGGTCGCAAAGAGTCGGACACAACTGAGTGACTGAACTGAACTGAACTAAGGAATGTTAAGTTCCTTTTGCCCAAAGGTTGTACAACTTTGAAAGGCCCTTCCAACCCCAGAGGTTTTGCAGGCAAGTCTCAGTTCCAGAGACTGTTTTCTGGAGAATCTGACATAAAACATAAGGTGATTCCTTCGGTTATTAGTGTCCCTTTTTATGGTTTGTAGACTAGACGGACCACATGAAGACCCATGGGATATGTGTATTGCCATGGTCACTCAGCAGTATTACAGAGTCATTTCTTTTCCTGCCTTGTTCTGTGACTTAACTTGGGATTTATGGACGTCCTAATGAGAAAAGGAAGACGTAGAAGTAATAATGAGAATAGGCGAGTGCAATGGAAATGGAGGTGAGAAGGAGGAGGAGGTGAAATAGAAGGCTGAGAGCATGCTAATTCTTTTTCCACCTGTAATTATATTTTCACCCTTCTCTACTAATATGCACCTTTCTGAAGCATCTCTCCCTCCACTTTTTCTCACCTTTCTACCATCCTCTTATAGGCACGTTTCTTCAACCTGCCTAAAAATAGAGGTAGTAGACAGCAGTGGTATGGCATGCAATAGGGAGAACTCTGTTTATAATCAGGCATCTAGATACATCACAGCCCTGCCACTTACTGTAGATAAGTTTTAATATAAAGTGTATATACTTTCAAGTAAACTATAACTAGGATCTCAATCACCTTGGCAGCCAGTGTATTAGAGATACTTTAATAGAAATGAGTGGAACTTGAGCTACCAGCTCTAATGGTTGGGCATGCCCCTAGATATAGAGAGAGCAATTGCATGATTGTTTTTTTTTTTTTTTTTTNTTCAAGTAAACTATAACTAGGATCTCAATCACCTTGGCAGCCAGTGTATTAGAGATACTTTAATAGAAATGAGTGGAACTTGAGCTACCAGCTCTAATGGTTGGGCATGCCCCTAGATATAGAGAGAGCAATTGCATGATTTTTTTTTTTTTTTTTTTTTGGACTAGACCACCAGTTGCTTTAATATCTCATGTTGTTTTATGTTGTTGCCGTTACATAATGCATATGAATTACACTTTCTGCATTCTCTAATTCAATTTAGTAGATTCTAATTTTCAGGGAGATTGCTGAAAATCAGCTTTTCGAACTGCTTAACCACTTTTCCAATGGTCCAGTCATTCTGGCCCACTCAGCGTAAGATTAACTATCCACCGCTGTCACCTGAGTGTGCGATCTCATCATATTTGAATAATTGGAATTAGGAAAAGAAATTCAGTAACTAATTTGACTTACTGTTTAAAAACAATCATGTGATTGTTCACAAGCCTTTCTGTTAAAATGTGGTCCCTTCAAAAACAGGCCTGGGTACTCTAGAATCATAGATTAATTTTAGAAACACTGTCACCTGGTGGTACATTAGAGTTATTGCACTTGGCTTTTCCTCAAGTTTTTTCAAAGTCCACATCTATAGAAGGTAATCAACTTCTAAGAAACTGAACAGAACATCTTAGTTTGCCAAATATAGTTCAGAGTGAGAATTACACAAACCCATTCATTATACAAGGAATCCATTACACAAACCCACCTGTTACACAAACCCATCATGCCACTGGAAGACTGGAAGACTCTAAGACTCAAGACCATTTCTCCTTCTGAGAGTCCAACCCAGTGTTAAGGGATCCTTTACAGCTCCCTCCTGTCTTCCATCATATGCGTTTGTAACTTGTAGAGACCTGAAGGAATCCTGGTAACATTTGGGACTTATAAAACCATCTCTTTTCCACTATGCCCTTTTGCTAGATATATTTTCCAGCAAAAAGTAGGACATATTTTCTATAAGAACCACAGGCAAGTTACTGTAACCCAATAGAAAACTCAATGTGCAGAAACAATGCTCCCCTTTCTGTACTAAAGTGGGTCATAGAATGCATGGCCGAGGCGAGAACAGATAACCATGTTGTCTCTGGCTGCATCTTTCCCATCCCCCCAAATGCAGGAATCATGGGAAGTATTATAGATCTAAAAATAGGCCCTATGTGTGCTGTTTTAAACTGGTCAGTATAGGCCAGGAAAATAAAACCCCATAGGTTAATCATAAGCAGTATAGTTGTACATAAAATCACGGAGCATATATTTGACATCTAGCTAACTTGTTTGATCAATGTATTAATAGATAGCAAACACAAACACTTAATCCACTGTGTCTGCTTTGGGGATGAAGAGATAACAGTTAAACTTTTCTGAAAACAGAACTTAGTCTTTATGTCATGAGATTTGATGATAGCAATTATAATAGCCATTTGTCATCCTCATTGATGCCGTGATGGAAGGTTGGTGTCAGAACCCCCAATCCACTAATTGGTGAAAAATTCACGTCTCATGTAAAAACTGAGTAATCTGTAGTCTTCAATATTTCTGATCAAAATAAGTTTAAATGCAAAGTCATCCTTTCACCGTGTTCACAAAACAAGCTGTGTTTGTGATGCTGCCAGTATAATAGTTGCCCTTTCGTGAGAATTTACTGGGTCAAAAGTCATGATACTGTAACTTGCTTTTAGTTTTCAGGCCTGAAGAAAATTAGGAAGTCACTGCTGTCTTCCACTGTAGTGGGAACATGAGCAGATTCCTTACAGTGCAAATTTCCCAGCACTTGGGCTTCCCTGGTGACTCGGGAACAGCTACCCACTCCAATATTCTGGCCTGGAGAATTCCATGGACTTGTACAGTCCATGGGGTCACAAAGAGTCAAACATAACTAAACAACTTTCACTTCACTTCTTCACTTCACTTCCCAGCACTTAAAAACCCTCCTCCTGATAATGTATTTAATACATATACATGTATGTATAATGCTCACTGTATATGTTTACTTGAAAGTGCAAACATCTAGACAGCTGTCATGATCAGAATAGTCTCTGGTGGATTCTCCTTTAAAACTGACTCAGCAGCAATGGAGACACAGACATTGAGAACAGACTTATGGATACAGCTGCGGAGGGAGGCAGAAGATGGTGAGATGTATGGAAAGAGTAACATGGAAATATACAATGCCATATGTAAAATAGATAGCCAGTGGGAATTTGCAGAATGACTCAGGGAACTCAAACCAGGGTTCTGTAACAACCTAGAGGGGTGGGATCGGAAGGGGGGTAGGAGGGAGGTTCAAGTGGGAGTAAACCTATGGCATGAATAAACCTATGGCTGATTCATGTTGATGTTTGGTAGAAGCCAACACAAAACTGTAAAGCATTTATCTTTCAACTAAAAATAAAGAAAAAGGGGGAAAAAGAACCTGACTCAACAGCAATCATAAACAAATTGTCTTGGCTACTGCCTACTCATGAATCTACCATCTTCATTCAAGCCAAAGTGAAAAAAGAGGCAATTGCATACATTTAGACTTCAGCTTCTAGGGCCATTATTCTCTAGCACATCTCTTTAGCAATGTGTAGAATTAAATTAATTCAAAACCAAGAGCCTATCGATTTTTCTAGAAATTAAATGCTTTCTTCTGTGAATGTTTTATCATCTCTTTGTGAGTCATCCCTGCTCATCACTGCGTTTGCTTCCAACTTAGAAATCACAGTACCTTTCTGATTTTTGATTCCCCAAATCCTACCAAGAATGTGTTGCCATGTCATCTCTGTGAAAACATTCCTTAGGAAGGATGCTGCCCTCACTGCAGACAGGCTGTACCTTTTGGCATAGAGACCAATTACACTAGTATTTTTAAAAACTGCTAAATATGGATTATTTTTTGTCTATTTATAAAATATTTTAATTGTATTATTGCCCTAATAGTTTCTGAAACAGGAGGTAGATGAAAGATTTTATGCCAGAAAAAAATTCACAATTAGCAGAGAAACTCTTGAGATTATGCATTATATTCCATTTATTTTTGTATTTACCACAGTGATTGGTACAGAGCAGGAGCCCAGTGAATTTCTGCTGAATGACAAAAAGCCTTATAATCTTTAGCCTGTGTAACATTATAATTATTTGCCAGCCCTATTGTTATAGCTTGATTCTCTACAACTGTGGTCATATTCAAAGAATGGTTCTTGGTCATTACCCTGAGAACTTGTTAGAATAAAGAATCTCAGGACCTACCACTGACATACTGTACTAGAATCTGCATTTTAATAAGATCTCCAAGTTTTTCATATGTGAAACACTGCTTCTCATATGTCCTGTTCTTTTATTAACATGGTCAAGCTTTGTTTTCTTAAGCTCTTGCCTTATGAATGTATTTATGAGTTTTATGTTGATTCTTATGGGATTTTTAATTGAAAAAGAGATGATCTGTTTATATTCAGTGCCTGTAGACACAAATAAACCCCCCACCCTTTTGTGAGTTTCCATTATCCATTGATAAGGACATCATTATCTAGGTTACTATGAAACCAGTTTTCTTTAACATAAAGCACAATGGTCTCCTCACTAGAATTTAGAATTTTATAAATACTTAAGATTTTTCTGTCTTGTTTCAAACTCTTCTGAAGCTCAATCAGTAATCCCAAAATAATTGATTAGCTGGGATAGCTATAAAATCAATGTAAACCTTGATATATATATTTTTTCAGCATGGAAGACTGTGTTTGGCCTTTCCTCGAAAGATGTAAATGTTACATGCAACTTTATTGGAAAGATAAAGAGAAAAGTAGAAAGTGTAGATAGCGTCTTGATTCTGTGAAAGTGAAAGTCTCACAGTCGTGTCTGACTCTTTGAAACCCTGTAGACTGTAGCCTGCCAGGCTCCTCTGTCCGTGGAATTCTCCGGGCAAGGATACTGGAGTGGGTAGCCATTCCTTTCTCCAAGGGATCTTCCTGACCAGGGGTCAAACCCAGGTCTCCTGCATTACAGGTGGACTCTCACCATGCTTGCCACCAGGGAATTATTAGCCAATTTTTTATACTTGTGGTTAGTCTTAGAGTATGCATCATTGCCAGAGAAAATGTATATTACTTGTTTAAAAAAAGGGACAACCTCAGTATATTTTAATCAAATTGAAAGTCTACTGATGGGTATAGTGAGTTGAATGTGACCCCTCCAAAAGACGTGGCCCCTCAAAATGCAACTTATTTGAAATAATGTGCTTTGCTGAAGTATTTGAGATAAGGATCTCAAAATGGTATCATTTTTTATTAGCGTGAACCCTAAATCTAATGGTGAGTACCTCTGTAAAAGACAGAGATAGAGAAGACAGAGAGCAACATGGAAAAGAAGACCATGTGAAGCAGAAAGCAGGGGTGGGAGCGGTGTCTATGAGACTGAAGAATACCAGAATCGCCAGTAGGCACCAGAAGTTGGAAGTGGATCCCCTAGGTCCTTTGGAGCCTTGCCAACACTTTAATTTTGGACTTTTGACTTTCAGACCTGTGAGAAAATTCATTTCTTTTGTTTTAAGTCACCTCAGTTCAGTTCAGTTCAGAAGTCACCTAGTTTGTAGTAATTTGTTACAAGAGCCCTCAGTTCAGTCACTCAGTCATGTCCAACTCTTTGCAACCCAATGGACTGCAGCACACCAGGCCTCCCTGTCCATCACCAACTCCCGGAGCTTGTGCAAACTCATGACCATCTAGTCGGTGGTGTCATCCAACCATCTCATCCTCTATCGTCCCCTTGTCCTCCCGCCTTCAATCTTTCCCAGCATCAGGGTCTTTTCCAATGAGTCAGTTCTGTGCATCAGGTGGCCAAAATATTGGAGTTTCAGCTTCAGCATCAGTCCTTCCAATGAATATTCAGGACTGATTCTCCTTTAGGATGGACTGGTTGGATCTCCTTGCAGTCCAAGGGACTCTCAAGAGTCTTCTCCAACACTACAGTTCAAAAGCATCAATTCTTCTGCACACAGCTTTCTTTATAGTCCAACTCTCACATTCATACATGACTACTGGAAAAACCATAGCTTTGACTAGACGGTCCTTTGTTGGCAAAGTAATGTCTCTGCTTTTTAATATGCTGTCTAGGTTGGTCATAGCTTTTCTTCCAAGGAGCAAGTGTCTTTTAATTTCATGGCTGCAATCACCATCTGCAGTGATTTTGGAGCCCCCCAAAATAAAGTCTGACACTGTTTCCATTGTTTCCCCCATCTATTTGCCATGAAGTGATGGGACTGGATGCCATGATCTTTGTTTTCTGAATATTGTCTTTTAAGCCAACTTTTACACTCTCTTCTTTCACTTTCATCAAAAGGCTCTTTACTTCTTCACTTTCTGCCAAAAGAGTGATGTCATCTGCATATCTGAGGTTATTGATGTTTCTCCCAGCAATCCTGATTCTAGCTTGTGCTAGAAGGAGACCCCACAACAGCCCTAGGAAACTGATATAATGAGCTAAAAAATCCATTACTGACTGAATGAGTAGCTTTGACATTATAACTTCCCTTCCCGACTCCATAACACCCTTACCTTACTTCTGTATCATCTTCTGATCCTGTTTCTGCAAGTGTAGAAATATATATGCCCAAGTCAAGATACATACACACACAGATATGGACTGAGGGAAACTGTAAAAACTAGGCAAGTGGACAAGAACCAGTGGTACTGCCAAGCATAAGGAGATGGGGAGGAAAAGAGAAAAGCAAAGATTTTTAATGTAACTTTTAAAACTGTTAAGAAGTTTAAAAGAAACAAAGACATGAAATAACTGTTTATAAAGGGCCATAACCTTTAGCTTATGCTATTCCCAGCATGCCAAGAAATTAATAAATAGCCTTCACGCTGGAATTCAACACTCAGAGTTTAACCCAAGGGCTTTGCAGTCAATTAGAGTAAGAACATTTTGTTCTTTTATTGTACTTGCATCGATCTCAGTGAGTGTGTGTGTGAGTGCATGTGTAACAGAGAGATGGATTTGAAAGCATATTCTTACCTTCTAGGACATGTACTGTGCTCTTTCACAACTAAAGTGTGGGTAGAGCAATAGTCACTGATCTGGCTGAATGAATACCTCTGTGATTTGTTTTACGTATGTTCCATTCCCTTGTCAAAGCTGCATGATCCAGCAGGGTGTTAAAATTATTGATGTATTAGGCGCGTGAAAGAAATGAGTATTTTTTAAATAGTTTGCTCCATCCGTGTCACTGATGTGGATNAATAAAGTCTGACACTGTTTCCATTGTTTCCCCCATCTATTTGCCATGAAGTGATGGGACTGGATGCCATGATCTTTGTTTTCTGAATATTGTCTTTTAAGCCAACTTTTACACTCTCTTCTTTCACTTTCATCAAAAGGCTCTTTACTTCTTCACTTTCTGCCAAAAGAGTGATGTCATCTGCATATCTGAGGTTATTGATGTTTCTCCCAGCAATCCTGATTCTAGCTTGTGCTAGAAGGAGACCCCACAACAGCCCTAGGAAACTGATATAATGAGCTAAAAAATCCATTACTGACTGAATGAGTAGCTTTGACATTATAACTTCCCTTCCCGACTCCATAACACCCTTACCTTACTTCTGTATCATCTTCTGATCCTGTTTCTGCAAGTGTAGAAATATATATGCCCAAGTCAAGATACATACACACACAGATATGGACTGAGGGAAACTGTAAAAACTAGGCAAGTGGACAAGAACCAGTGGTACTGCCAAGCATAAGGAGATGGGGAGGAAAAGAGAAAAGCAAAGATTTTTAATGTAACTTTTAAAACTGTTAAGAAGTTTAAAAGAAACAAAGACATGAAATAACTGTTTATAAAGGGCCATAACCTTTAGCTTATGCTATTCCCAGCATGCCAAGAAATTAATAAATAGCCTTCACGCTGGAATTCAACACTCAGAGTTTAACCCAAGGGCTTTGCAGTCAATTAGAGTAAGAACATTTTGTTCTTTTATTGTACTTGCATCGATCTCAGTGAGTGTGTGTGTGAGTGCATGTGTAACAGAGAGATGGATTTGAAAGCATATTCTTACCTTCTAGGACATGTACTGTGCTCTTTCACAACTAAAGTGTGGGTAGAGCAATAGTCACTGATCTGGCTGAATGAATACCTCTGTGATTTGTTTTACGTATGTTCCATTCCCTTGTCAAAGCTGCATGATCCAGCAGGGTGTTAAAATTATTGATGTATTAGGCGCGTGAAAGAAATGAGTATTTTTTAAATAGTTTGCTCCATCCGTGTCACTGATGTGGATACTGCCACCTTGTAGCCCCACAAATCAATATCCAAATTCAATGACAAACTTTTTCAAAACCATAACTCATCAAGCTGTAGTGCTACTTAAGACAAGGACCCTGCCTATGTGAGGCCATCAAACACCAATATTGACTCTGTAGGACATTTTTAAGGCTATTTATATCACAATAAAGGTGCTTTATTAGCCTCATCAATCAGGAGAGTGCAAATTCCACCCTGGAATCAGTTCTGCCTGAGCCTGTGAAACAAGGAAGGATGAGAAATTATGGGATGTGTTATCTTCAATCTCATTTGAAACTTCCTAATTGAAACAATGGATGAGTTTATTGCTTACAAAATAAATGAAGGCGGCACCGCTCATGTAATAGTGAAGGCTCGGGCTCCTGGTTGTTTTTCCCCTCCTTGACAGAGAGTTGGTGGTTGGCCAACAGAGTGATTCCTGGTTTCCACAGTTAGAGACACAGTGCATCTGTCATTTGACCAAGATGAATGTGCTGGTCATGCAGTAGGGCTGCACCCAGCCTGTAGCTCAGGCCTAGACTAGTGGTTCCTGTCATCTGTGACTTGGCAAGTGATACTGTCTTCCCCTGGGTCAGGAAATGCCGCCCCATAGCAGTTAACAGCTCAGTTTCAGGAGTCAGACCAGACTGGATTCAAGTTCCATCGGACGGACTTAAGCTGAATTTTTCTCAACTAAAAAACCAGGGACCTACATCTTACAGTTGTTGTGAGAATTAATGAAGATAATTCCCTCTGCATGGTGAACACTCAAGAAATGCTCTCTATTAACATTATTAGTTTTGACAGGTTATCACTCTGGATATGAGAAGATACAGTTGATGATGTTTGTAAGATTAAGAACACCAGTTATAGTGTCAGACAGTTAGATTTGAATCTGGACTCTGCAACTTATGACCTGTGAATTCTTAAGTAGGTTTTACTTGAGTAGAACCTGCTTTCTCTGACTTTTAGTCCCCTAAACCTTAAATGGCTAGGATATAATAACTCCACACCCTCAAAGCTGCTGTAAAGACCACATGGAAAATGCTTATCAGTGATGTATGTTGAATGCTCTCTATATGCTTGTAGACCCTTAGACACCATAAGCATATCATCAATAACATTGTATATAATGACTGAAAGCCTGGCAAAATTTTAGAAATAACTATCTATGTGCCTGCCCAGATAATTGTTAGTTTCATAATTTTATACATTTACTTAAATATTTATTTAGTGCCTCCAGCAGCTGGACAGTGGAGATACAGAGAACAAGTCAGTAAAATCTCTGCTTAAGTACCCTGTAGTCTAGATGTGGAGGAAGGACTTGCATTCTTGGAAAGGGTACTTGAAAGGGATGGGAGAAGAGAGGGATTGGAGGATGGGAAGAAGCTATGGGTCGTCCCTCTGAAGTGATAGAGTTTGAACTAGGAAAGAGCAAATGATGCAACTGTAGGAGAGGAGGATGCCTACCTAAGCAAACAGAGTGTAAATGCAAAGGCCCTGAGGCACAAACGTGCCTGAGAGGTAAGGCAGGAGTGTCTGAAGCCTGGTGAGCATGGATGGATGGATACTGTAGAAAGTTTGAGAGCTGGAGGCAGAGTGATATAATGGCTTTGGAGGTCAATGAGGAGAGTTTGGATTTTATGATAAGAGCACCGAAAAGGCATCAGAAGATTTTTAGAGCTGGTGAGGATGATCTGATTTCCTCTTGTAAGAGTAACTCTGGCTGCTGGGAAGACAGAGATGATGGTAATTTATACTAGGACTGTGGAAATGTATACTAGGAAAGTAGCCGTGGAAAGGCAGGAAGAGAAATAATACACAGTATGTTTGGGGAGTAGGATTGCTGCAAAGAAAAATTTGCAAAAAGAAATCAAGGATGGCTTACTGCTGCTGCTGCTGCTGCTGCTAAGTCGCGTCAGTCGTGTCCGACTCTGTGCGACCCCATAGACGGCAGCGCCCCAGGCTCCCCCGTCCCTGGGATTCTCCAGGCAAGAACACTGGAGTGGGTTGCCATTTCCTTCTCCAATGCATGAGAGTGAAAAGTGAAAGTGAAGTCGCTCAGTTGTGTCCGACTCTAGCGACCCCATGGACTGCAGCCCACCAGGCTCCTCCACCCATGGGATCCTCCAGGCAAAAGTACTGGAGTGGGGTGCCATTGCCTTCTCCGAAGGATGGCTTAAAAAAGTTTATTCTAGAAAATGTTTGTCTTGTTTTAAAAGCAGTATTGGCTCATAGCCCCCAGTATTTTATCCAAGGAAATGTTCTGGCTTATTCAAATTTTATTTTGGCTCATCCCAAAGCCTAACCCTCCCACTGAAGTTTTTCAAAAACCATTCAAAGACTGGAGGAATGTATAACAGATAAAAGAGTTGATAATAACCTAATTGGGAATGAAGTCTCTTGGATGCCATGTGTTGTATTTTACAGTGTCCTAGGCACTGCTGTGGATTTGTTTACATTATATCATTTAGTTCATACAATAATACTATTAAGTAAAATATAAACTCCATTAAAATAGGATTTTGACTCTTTTAATCAAAGTGTATCATGAACCCCTAGAATAATGCCTAGCTACGTGCTAAAAAATAATGTAGAATTAATCAATTAGGTAGTTATTATTGATACCACCCACCCTCAATTTAAATGTGAAAACTGATACTGAGTTTAAACCAACTGCTCAGATTCTCATGAGTTACTTGACTGAGTCAGAATTTGAATTCATTAGGTATTCTTCTGCACTCCCTGCAGCTGACTGGACAAAAAGGTACAGGCTAATCTTTGAAGTCTCCATTCTGGGGTTTCTTATTATTAAAAAAATGTCCAGGCCTCATTCAGACCCAGAGAAGAAGTTTGGCTCTAAAACTTTGGTTTAATGATCTGAGAAACCATTTATGATCACAATCTCTTTCTCTTTTACCAAACCTTTCCCTGTACTATTTTATAGCAACATGGAGCTGGTGGAGGAGACGCCATGAAGGAATAGGAAATAGGTTAAAGAATGGGTTGGAGGTTCTCTTACAGGATACATCAAGAAAGTGTATTTGGGGAGATGTATGCCCTAAGGCTAAAATAAACTGTGAACTGATTTGTTGAATAACTCCATATCATTAATTACTAATTGAAATTTTTTGTTGTTGTGATTCTAGTTAAGGAGAAATTAAAAGGGCTAACCTATTGAAAGAGGTATAAGGGAGAGAATAAGGAAGGGTGAAGAAAAGGGGGCATTTGTAGGGAAACAATATGAGAGAGAAAGCTACCTGAAATTTTTTTTCCTCTTAAAAACTTGGAGAATGTCCAGTCATAAGATGTTCATGATAAATAATGCATTAAATGTACTGGAAAATTATACTTTTCATTTCTGTTCAAGTCCTTACAGTCCCTATTTCACAGGAAATAAGAACAACTGTGTCTTATTACAAATAATCCATCAGGTGTGGAGCAGTGAATTGAAGGTAACCTAACCTTTTACATTCTCTTTATCCCAATCCTTATTGCCGTGTGTGCTGGTTGACGCTTATCACAGCTGCCAAGTGTCTTGTGAGGAATGATATATGCTACCAGATTAAAGACACTTGTTTTTCAAGTCCCCAAAGGACATTTAGTTATGAGGCCTTTGGACTATTTTTCCATTGACTAGCTGTATTGTTACCTTGACATTGAGCTAGAAAGGATTAAAGCAGCCGTTGTTCAAAGGGATCCTTGGACTTGAAAATGTGGGGGCTGCTCGGATAGAGCTTAGTTTCTGTTTACCTGTTTGGCATTTTTTATAGGGTGAGTGTATCATCAAGTTTATGAGGCACAGAAAACCTAGCTTAAACTGGCTCAAGTGTTGGGGGAGTTTATTTGTCGGTTCACATAAATGAGGAACGGTAGAAGCGCTAACTGCATCAGTTGACCCCTTTATCTATGTCTTGCCTTATTTGCTTCCCCGTTGACTTTATTTCCAGATAAACTCTCTTCTCAAGGTTACAGCATGGCCATAGCAGCTATGCTATGGCTATAGCAGCCCTAGACCTTATGTTCTTTGGGCTTTAAATCCCCCGGGAAGACCAAGCCTTTCCTGGAAGTCAAACAAATTCTCAAACATCCTCATTCCATTTTACTGTCTCTGATTGGGTCACATCCCTATCTTGGATACACTGCTTGGCTTGGCCCTGGGCAGCCTCCCTTCAGTCAGCAAGTGGGTCTCAGCCAACATACACAATCAAAGATATTGAAAATGTGTGTTTTCACATGTTCGACTAAGTTAAGTGAATGAAGCTGGAGTGCCTAAATAACAAGGGCACTTCTATTAGAGAAAAATTGTGTGCAAGAAGTGGAATAACGTGAAAGAGACATGCACACACTACTGTGTATAAAAAGCCACAAGGACCTACTGTATAGTGCAGAGAATGCTACTCAATATTCGGTAATAACTTATATGGGAAAGGAATTTGAAAAAGAATGAATATGTGTATATGTGTAATTGAATCATGCTGTAACCCTGAAACTAACATAACACTGTAAAGAACTATATTCCAATAAAACTTAAAAAAAAAAAAGAGCAGGAAAGAGAAAGGTGATACAGATGAGAAAAGGGGAGGTGAAGAGAGTATCCATATAGACATGACCTGCAGTTAGATATATGTGTAGAATTTCTTAGTAGGTAGTTTCTAATTACTTATGTTAAGAAACCTGTGACTAGATGTTATAAATTAAAAAGTTATACTTAATGCATTTTAACTTTGAAAGAATGTATATTAACAAAACACTTAAGAGGGACAATGAGAATAAAAAATTAAGGATAAGAATAAATTATTTTTGAGTTTCATCATTATCTTAAAAATATTTGTTATTGTTTAGTCACTAAGTCATGTCTGACTCTTTTGTGACCACATGGACTGTAGCCCACCAGCCTTCTCTGTCCATGAGATTTCCCAGCAAGAATACTGGAGTGGATTGCCATTTCTTTCTGCAGGAATCTTCCCAATCCAGGAATCGAACCCATGTTTCCTGCTTAGCAGACAGATTCTTTACCACTGAACTGCCTGGGAAGCCCTATCATAAAAAGATGCCCCTATTCAAATTGTATTTCTAACACATTCAATGATATATAGAAAAAAATACAAGTATCTCTTGTCCCATCTGGGGAATTTTATTTTTCTAATAGAAACATTTGTAGTACATGTTTTAGTATTGAATAAGTATTGTTATTCTTTCCAATCAGTCATTAAGTGACTTAGTGCTACTTAAAAGTACAAACCAGTTCCTGTAAGAACTTTTGCAACCTATATTTGTACCTATACTGTTGAGATTTAGTCAACCTAAGCTTTCTATCCAGATACTAATAACCTTGGCATTTGTGTACTAATGCCAGCTTGCAGGACTTTTAATGAGCCGAATTATTTTCCAAGTGATTCCAGGATCATAGACCAACACGTTTTGTAAGTATGAGAGACAGGTATCGAGAAGGAGGCAGTGGCAGACATATGAAGTGAAGGAGAAGAGAATGTCAGCTAGATAAAGCAGCCACGTGATGGGCTAGAAACCCTGGTTTGGGGCACACTTGCCTAGAACATTTGTCTCCGTAAAATATAGTGTTTGAAACTACTGGGAGTGTTCCCCCAGTATGCTTAGGAGAGCTTGTCATCTTCATGTTTGGACTCTGCCATACAAGAATATCAGGAAGTGGTGTTCAGAATATAATAAATGTTGAAAGTGAGATTGATAATCCAGTCCTTTTAATCAGCCTCCAGACAAACACATAGAATCTAGAGTATGGTGCGGTTCTTAAGGTTCTACTTTTCACTGGGCTGACCTCTAGAAAAAGATGGCATATCCCTGCAAGGCTGGATGCATCCCCAAGGCCGTTCAGGCATAACAACTAGCATTTCCATGGAAACCTTGCATATGCTCATGTGTGCATATCTCCACCTGGCATTCGTCCTTCCAGTGACCAAGCCAAATGAGGCAATTTGTGCTGCGGCCACTGGAAACGGAGCTTGCTTCAGTAACACCATGTCTTGCTACCAGGATTATAGAGAAAGGGGTGTTGGTTTCCTTTAGAGAGAGTGATTTTCCACTGGGTCCTCGCCAAAGGTCACACTGACAATGTTTTGAGACAAGTGGCGCCATACCCTTCACATAACTGCTGTGTGTTCTGTGGCCAGAGTTCCTTTTTGTCAATAAAATCTAATATAGTAGAGACCTACTTACCTTGGAAGAGGGGGATGCTATTTACCCAAGGTAGGAAATTGGCAGTATATTATCAGAGGGTATTTTCTGAGCAAATATTTAATCAGGACCCTTTCTATTTGTCTTTTTTGGCCGGAGGCTGTTCATGAAATGCAATGTGGTTCCACTCTCATGTTCATGATTTACCCAGAGCTTTGCCACAGGCTGTTGTGTATGTAAAAGAAAGTTCAGTATTTCTAATTACATTGTGTACCTACTCTATTATCTGACACTCCTCTGAATTGCTAAGTAAATCTTTATCAACACTTCCCATTGCCAAATATCAAGGTCCTATGAATTCACATTTTATTAAGGTTTTCAAGGGATAACATGGATGTAGTATATAGTCACATTATCTTACACAGTCTTGCCTTTCCATGCACATCTATGAACCCACCAAATTCAATCTGTGATTTTTATATTTTTCAGTAGCCTGAACATTTGTTTTTGACAAATACCCAGGAATGTTGTCACATTGCTGAAAGGTGTTTAGTTAACTTGGGTGACATATGAATGGCACTGAGCAAAAATATTAGTGACATGTTGTTTAATGTTCTTTTCTTGCAGGTATCACAGGAAAGTGAGAATTAAAAATTTCCCTCTTTTTCTATATTGTATTCTTATTCTACTTCCTAATCTTAGTTGAAGAAATATACTGTCTGAATCTCTTCTCTAAGTTTTTGTGCCAAGCAGTAGGAGAAATGCCTCATGCAATCATAATGATGGGGTTGGCCTCACATACAGGGACAATAGTCATTTAGATCAGGACTGACTCCTCAATGCCCAGCCTTGGACCATACCCTATAGCCTGTTAGGAACCTGGCCTCATGGCAGGAGATGAACAGCAGACAAGAAAATGAAGCTTCATCTGCCGCTCCCCGTGGTGCCCATTGCTCCCACTACCAGCTGAACCATACTCTGCCCCCACCTACATGGAAAAATTGTCTTCCATGAAACCGATCCCTGGTGCCAAAAAGGTTGGGGACTGCTGGTTTAGATGATGTTGTTCTTTGGACTATTGAAGTGGAATTTTGTTCTTTGGTGTTCCATTGTTCATTCTGAATAGATGGCAGTGCAGGTGTTTCTTAACTTTGTTCAGTATATCACCTGATACAGATCAGAACACAATTATGAGAATTTGTTTTGAAGGTAAGTAACATAAACAAATAGTTAACCTCTTACCCATGAACATGGTAGGAATGTGTACATTGATGCAGCATAAAGTAAGAAACTTCTCCACCAATTTACAGGGAAACCATTTAGTTGGGGAAAAGTCTGATTTCTGGAGTTAGAAACTCAGGTATTTGAATTTCACTAAAACTTCTTCCCAGCTGTGTGAAACTGACTAAGTTCTCTGAGCATCTTCATTGTTTTCTTGGGAGAAATGATGAAGAAATATCTATAAAAAGAAGTCTGGTTGGTCATAGTTGTTCAATCAACATGACTCCCACTCTTGTGACCCCTCAAACTTACCATGCTTCCTGAAACATTCCATAAATGTTTATTGAATGATGAGTGAATGTTAAAATATGACAGTTGCAGTCATATCAGAGATACAAGTTAAAAACTAAAACAAGCCAATAACAATAGTCCACAAGCTTAGAACATCTTGTTTGGCCCGGTTATGATAATGAAGATGAAGCTGTTTTGAGGAACCTGTTGAACAACTGACAGTGAAGCTTTGAAACTTCTGGCAGAGATGCTAAGCAGTGTGATCTATGAAGCTGATCTTTAAAAATAGTGGTTTTATAGGAAATGTAGCAATGTGTTGGGGGTTCAATACTGGGTCAGGAAGCTCCCCTGGAAAAGGAAACAGCACTCTGATATTCTTGTCTGGGAAAATCTCATGGGCAGAGGAGCCTGGAGGGCCATCGTCTGTGGGATTGCGAAAAAAAGTAGAACATGACAGAGCCACTAAACAACATGTTTCTTAAAGTGAAATTAAATCTCCTAAAGAATAAACCAGAGAAACATAAACATGTCTCACGTTTCTGTTTGTCTCCATCATTTAAAAAAAGAAAAGCGGAAGAGTTCACTATTGGTTACCTCATGAGCAAGTGTCTGCACAGGTAACATCCGCAAACACTGGAAACATTAGCCTACTCAACTTCTTGCCTTTCTAGAGATACTAATTCCCACTTTGAGAAGAGGTATATTAAAAAGAACTTTCTTTCTCAACTTTATTTTAAAATGTGAGTATTTTTGTACTTGTGAATTTCCACATCTCCTAAAAATGGTTTAAGATTTCCAAATGTACTTCAATGGTATTCATTTGAACAGTATTTTCTGGTTCTTTCCCCACCAGTTGGGCATCCTTTCATTTCATTAAAAATGCCTTAACTGCACTTAAAAAAAAAATAGTGAACTCTTACCATTTGACTAAGGTGAATTCTATAGATACAAAAGACACAGAAAAGATACACTGATAGTCATTATCCACAGAAACAATCAGATCAGCCACTATGTAATTCAATAAGTAAACCAAACGTGTTTGGTATCCAAATTAACTAAACACTCATATAGGAAATTAAATAATTTAAAAATATGCATTTTTCATTTTATTAGTAGACAATTCTTAGTAAATCCTGGAGTTGCCTACTATATCATTTGAGTTATTCCCTGTAGATAAATCACAAAAGTGAATTAAACATCTGAAAAATTTACAGAAATAATTAATTAAGGTCTGAACCAGCACCTTTCATTCTAGCTAGATTTCTGTTTCACAGAATTCCTTAAAGTTCTCAGAGCAAAAGGTAGGCTACAGACACATCTTGTGTACAAATGATAAGATTTGTTGACAGGCTTTCCACATCTCCCAGCTGGATTTTTAACCCCTTAAGGAATAGATCAAAATCCTATTCATATCTGCAAGCATGCTACATATAGTACATTTGAACTTAGATGCTTAACAGATGTAAATGACAAACATAACATAATTCATGTTACTGTTTCCTATCTTTCATTAGATCTTGAATCAACATCTAAGATAAATCTGATAGAGAGATTAGTATTCTTTATGCATGTTCATTGACTATGGTCTTGAGAAAGGACTTGGACTCTGGCTTTCTGCCTCCATATACCCACAAAATCTCACCAGTTACATTGAGGCAGCAGGAGTGGGTCATGACTCATATTGATCCATCTGAGATTCAAGTTGAGTTTACATATTGCTAAACAGAAGATTTGAGCTTCCCTGGTGGCTCAGATGGTAAAGAATCTGCCTGCAATTTGGGAGACCTGAGTTTGATCCCTGGGTTGGGAAGATCCCCTGGAGGAGGACATGGCAAGCCACTCCAGTATTCTGGGGCCTGGAGAATCCCATGGACAGAGGAGCCTGGTGGGCTACAGTCGAATGTATCACAAAAAGTCAGACTCGACTAAGCGACTAAGCACAAACAGAAGATACATTCTGATGTACAGATGTGTCAGCTGCATGTATGAGCTTCCCTGGTTTTGTCATGATTTTTCTTTTCATGTAGGGAAAAGCTTAGAAGCTTTGGATCTTTGTATTGAAAGTCCAGAGACATGTTTATCTCAATTTCTCAATCTTCCTGTCCCAAACAAACAAACAAACAAACAAAAACTTTCTCTTCATTCGTGGAGTCTACAGAAGAATCCTGTCTGTGAATGGATGTAAAATGCTGCATCATGAAGGTTAAGTCCAGATTCTATCATCCACATTTTCCCCACAGCTTGTATTCCTCATTGTGTGAACAAATATTATTTATTATGAAAAAAACAGTGAATGAGCCTGATCGATGCTGATTCTCTACCCTTACAGTCTTTTTGCCTTTGGTTACTAAGTGTAAATCATTCCCAGTTTTCATTGTTACCAGAAGAAATACCATCAAATATACTTTGCCAAATTTTTGTTGGTTGTTTTTCTCTATTACTTATTGGACTACCATAGTTTATAAAGCCCATTATGAGTACTGGACTGAAGGTGAGTTTATAGCAAAACTACTAGGAACTGAGGTGCAAAATGATCCTCCACTTTATTGTCTTTCCAACTGAAATAGAGCAGAAAATGAATACAATCAATCTGTGGCAAGCCAATTCCTATTGAACTTAGGAAAGTCAAGTTGAAGGAAGTTAAAGAAAAGAGCTGGGGAAGGTTTTGCAAAAGCAGAGAGGAATGAAAGAGAGATGCCACTGGGAAGAAACAACTCTTAATGGGGAAAGACAAATTGCAAAAAATGAACCTCAAGGAAGCATAAAGGAACACACTGAAGAAAGGAGAAAGAGTAGGAGGGGACAAAAACTTCAACGAATAATTGACAAGAGAGAATAATTGTAAAAGAGAGAAGCAGAGAATGGGGAAGCAAAGGCAGTATTTCAAACGATGGCACCTCTTAATTATTGCTGGGAAAAAATAAGCACAAAACAGATGAAGTCTCATTTTGTTTGTATAAGAACTTTATTATATGATGATATTCCAGAGCTGGCTTCATATATGAAAGTGAGTTTGTCACTGTCTTGCTCTCAATAAGAGAAACTATCCTCTGCTTTCAAGTGGAAAAGAGACAAAGGGGGCTGGGACACCATACCCAATGGAAACCCCAAAGGCAAAGTCAGAGGTCCATGGGAAGTACATGACCCTGACATGCTGCATGGAGGAGTCCTCTTTCTAACTCTCTCCCTTTAAAACCCAGAATCTCTGCATCCCTCTGAAGACTGTCATCTGATTTATCCCCTCAGAATTAGCAAAAGTCAGTCAGGTCTTTGCTGATAAAGATGAGGAGGAAAGTTTTCAAATGAAAATAATCACTGTTTGCATGTGCAAAATGAATATTTCTGTAAAACTTTCAATTGCTACCCCAGTTATATATTTTTCTCTTTGAGTGTGTTTGTGGTCATCTTCATGTTTACAGCAATCTGTAGCTGTTATAAACAACTGCATTGCTTTAACTAATTCCACCCATTCTGTAGTCTTGCAGTTAAATGGAGAATATTGACTCTGTTTTTCCCCTCATATTTTTACATTTTCATTTTGTGTTTTCAGATTTCTCTTGGCCAGAAACTTGTTCACAACTGTAATTTGCTTTTATAAATATGGTTGGTGGTAAATCAATCTCTAAAATGTTTTCTAAGTTATTTACATTTTAATTAGTTTAAAATGCTTACATATGAAGATATATATTTAGATTTGGTTTTCCCAAATGATTTAATCAAATAAACTGCTCAAGGTTTGAGACAAAGACTGTATCTTGGATGATTCCCTGAAGACAGAATTAGTTCACCATGAGAGTGTAATACTTTAGTATGACCCTGGAGCAACTCAGAAGGCCTCCCAGCCCATAGATCAATTCTATGAGTGAGAAGCAATGATATCTTTGATTCTCTAAGATTTGAGAGCAGTTAGGTCTCCTAGTCAAACTTCAGAAGTTTCATTGGATGAAGACTTACAACCTTTGTGGGCCTTTCTTGATTGAACTTGCTCAGTTACTTCTCATTTTTGTATGTTAGTGGTCTATGCTAAGTGATTCCATTGTTCTTTCTAGATGAGAAATTTGTCTTCCACAAAATGCATGAAAAGAATTCCATGTTTGTTGCTTTTATGCCTACTGGTCTGACCATGTAAGGCTGTAAGGCAGCCTTTGCCCCGAACTTGTATTCTTATAGTTCCTGTGTGCGGTTGCAGTGGTGTTTTTCTCCAAATCATATCTTTGTGCTCAGGAAGACATATGACCCCTTGTTCCACAGTTGTAATCCTGTAGTCTTTTAATGAACAGACCTTTTCTCTCAATTATACCTTATAATATCTGGAATATAATTTAATTCATTTCAAAATTTCTGGGACTATTGCACAGTGTTAAAGAGAAGGCACCTAGAACATATTCCAAAGGTGAATTGGGCAAACCTTACTAGTTTCTACTATGCTAATAAAGTCTTGGTACAGAGAGTGTTTTTTGTGGTTTTTTTTAAATCTTTTAAGTTTAGCATATCAGATCTAGTATCTTGGGTACATGTATTCATTTGAAATCAAAACATAATCCAAGAGAACACTTTTGATTCATAATGGTTTTATTGAAAGAGGTAAAGGAATGAGTGTAGCAATTAAAGCAGAATACTTTTGTTCTTCAAGTTCAATGTTAAATTAGTAATTGTTATTAATCTTCCAACTTTCCTCCACATCACAATGTTTCCCATGTGGAGTAACTTTGCCTATTGTTAGAATGCCATCAGAGTTGAAAACCTAGACTTTCCTTGCTCTTTCTTTCCATAGGCATTGTCAGAAGTACAAGTTAAGAACAGAGTATATGGAGAGAAAAGAACTGTATCTCTGAGGAAACAGTGATTCAGCTATGGCCCACCATTAAAGAAATTGTCTACTTTCCCAAAACTCCTGTTAAGATAAATCACTCATATCCAAATGCAAAGGTGGCTCACTCACCCTTTGCTCATAACCTATTTATAAATGAACAGAGGAGATCTGGTCAATCCTAATCATTTATTGCTGTTTTCCTATCATTGCCTTTACCATGAGACTTGCTCTTGTAATGTTGTGATAATTTAAAAACAAATGAGTTATTTTCTTTGAAAAGTAACTCAGGAAAAAGTAGTTCTTCCTGTGAGTCCCTATAGTTTATATTATGAATCTTTTATCTTTACACAATACAGTTGGCCCTTGAACAATGTGAAAGTTAGGGACATCCTCCCTCCACGCAGTTGAAAACCCACATATAACATTAAAGTTATGTAGGAGGGGTTCCACACCCCTGGATTCAGTAGTGTGTGTGTGTGTTAGTTGCTCAGTTGTGTCTGACTCTTTGCCTCCCTATCGAGTGTAGCCCATCAGGCTCCTCTGTCCATGGAATTCTCCAGGCAAGAATACCGGAGTGGGTAGCCATTCACTTCTCCAGGGGATCTTCATAACTCAGGGATCAAACCCGGGTCTTCTGCACTGCAGGCAGATTCTTTACCATCTGAACCACCAGGGGAGCCTGCCTGAGTATTGTAATACTTAATATGTATTTATTGAAAAATACCTGTGAATAAGTGGACCACATTGTTCAAAGGTCAACTTGTTTAAAAGTCTTTCAAACTCACTACATGTAATCTAAGAGCAGGGAGCATCTCATTCATGTGACGCATGGCTACTGTAGCTCTGTGCTACCCAATTACATGTGTTCCAGGTAGGGATACATGGAGGGTGGGAATCTGTGAACTTCCCTTCGTTAAATTTGAGGTTTAGGTTTACTGTAGTAAAATGACATGTTTTGAGTTTGTTAGATTGTATATATATTGTTTGTTCATTTATCATTTTTTCACTCATTTATAAAAAAATATTGACAAAGCTCTCACACCACTTTCTAAATCTTGGGAATATAGAGAAGTGAGTAAGAGGGACATAGAGATTAATTATAGTGGAAATGATAGAAAAGTAAAAAATATAAAAATTACCAATGAAAGGTAATAAATATTGAAGTGTGATAGCATGATCTCATATATGGAAATATAAAGAGAGCACTGATAGCTGTCTGCTTCACACCAACAAGTCAGGAGAGACGTCTCTGTAAGGTGACATTTGAACTAAGCTCTGAAAAACAAGAGGAACCAGCTGTGCAAAGATCAGGAGCAAAGTGTTCTTGAGAAAATAAATTAAAACTACCTATTTACCCACCACTTGGCAATTATCATGATTAACATTTTGATATATATCCTTTATTTGTGCTTGTGAGTTCCTATTTCTGTGGGTCTGTAGGTATAAATGGGTTTTACTGTGCAGTTATATTTGCTCTGTCCTTTCAGCAGGATATTGTGAATATTTTACCCCACTAAAATATTCCACAATCTGCGTTTTAATGACAGCATAGAGTCCTATTGAGTTCAAGTAATATTATATAACTGGCTTCCCCCATTATGCCCACTTTTATCGTATATCCATTCTTTTAATACCTTGATTTTTATCTTTGCCCAGTGAGGGCCTCTGAGAGAGAGTATAGTGAAATAATGAACAGCACAGCCTCTAGTATCAGCCTGCCTGAGTTTTGACCTGGCTCTACCATTTCCCAGCCGTATGCACTTGGGCAAGTTACATAACCTGCGATTTCCTGTGAAATAAGCATCTTAATAGCACCTTCCTCATAGTGTCAGATGGGGACAGTTTCGTTGAGATAATAGTCAAATATTGTACAAAGAAATGCTTGGCACCACTTAGCGTTTCACTCTCTGTGAGCCACCATTTTTAGATTCTGGGGACCTGGGTAGAGAATGAGATATACTATATTAGCTACTATTCTAATTGTGAGAGAAGTCTGTGATCCATTCAAGAAGAAAAAAAAAAGAACTGCAAGTAAGTTTACCTGAGGTCAGAATTGTGTCAAACTGACTGAATGTATAGATTTTCATGACCCATGAAGTTTGTGGTTGCATTTCCTAGGAAGGTGCAAAGAGTTGCAGACTTGTTGCTGGGCCCAATATCTGTACATTGATAAAGTACTTATCATTTATCTTTTATTCACTGAGGTCTCAATGTGAAGCAAGAGTGCAAGATTTCAGGTTTTAGCTTGAGGTTTTATAGTAACCCACTCTTATCGTGTCTGCAGAAATGCCAGGTAGTGCAAGTCATAAGAAAAGTACACACAAATGAAATGTGATTGGGATTTTAAAAAATCGAAGATGTTGTGACCTTTGCACTCTCAACCACCACATTGCCCTTAGCCTGAGTGTTCTTAAGCTTAGGTTCCCGTAATGGGCTTCATGAAATTTGTCATCCACCTTAACTTGTTGATATTCTATAATCAGAATGTCAGTTGATGAGCAGACAATTGAAATAAAAGATGTTTCCAAGAGTACCTTATTGTTCCCAATCTCAAGTTATAATGATAGCCTGATACATCCATTACATTGAATTTGTTTTTTACTTGGATCTAAGAAAGTCTTAAAAAGGTCTGTAATGTTCTTATAACCCCTAAGTCCAAATTAATACTTTGCATGTGTGTACATCTGGGGTTTTTCTCAGGAGAGGTTAAATAATATTCGTTATATTTTCAAATTTATCTAGGAACTGAAACTGGTAATGACCACTCATCTAGCTTGTTGGACTGCTCCAGAAGCTGCAGCCAAACTCCTGTGAACCTTGCTTCTGGGATTGCCTTTGCATTGGGTGCCCAGAAATGTGTGTTCCTGATTTACTACAAATAAAGAGATATTGGTTTCCTTGAACTTCTGTCTCCCAGAGCTGGATATCTACACATTTGTTGCCAGAACTCCCTAATAGCACACATTTTCTTGTGTTTCTTTTCTTTTTCTGTTTGCTCTTACTTCTACTGACCACAATGAAGAACCCACTTAGATAAGATTTTGTATTTTTAGTGATTTGGGTAACATTTAATATACTTTATTCAGGCATGATTTTATTTCTTACTCCATAAAACAGTCCAAACCCCTCTCATTACCCTGGCTGAATTAATTTCTTCATCTGGGCTACCAGAAAATTTTGTACTTCTGTTAGACACATCCTACTTGAAAATCTCCTAGGATCTCCATAAAATCATGAACTCTTTAAGAAAGGTTATTTATTTTTATCTCTCCATCATCAGCACCTAAATTCATGCCTGAACAAGTGTGTATTATCTGAATGGCCATATAATATTATTACTGTCAAGGTGTCCTTGACAATATTGCATGAACATTATATGGCCTCTTCTTTGTGAAAGTAAACTTAAAAAAAAAAAAAAAAGTCTTCTGAGCCGTAGCAACTGATGTAAATGACTGTGTATCTATCCATTTTTGTGCTGACTGCCCATAGAAATATTTAAGATACCCTTGTCATTAGTTTGCAGAAACCATGGCATATATTTTATGTACTAACCTCAACATTAGTTTAACTTTATATTTATTATCTGTTCCCCTTTGCCTTGATTTCCTTGTCTCTCTCAATAAATATTACTAGTATGCATAGATAAGCCATTTTAAACCAGCTTGGTATAAGGAAGGTATAAGGTATGGTATAAAAATATATATATGAATACATACATGTATGTAGTCTGTAGTCTGTAATAATTCCTATTCCCAGCCATTTCTCCACAGTTCATAATCTTATGCATATTTGATGGAATCTATTGAGTAGCTTCTACTTTAGTAGGTTGATTTGAGGTCCTAGTCCTTCCTTTCCCCAAGAAAAATCAACTTTTTGCAATCCAAGCCCAGATTTTGACAAAATTTAACTTTACAAAGAAATGAAATGGGAAATGGCATTTTATAATGCCAGGATACATAGTGCTATATATCCATTACCAAACATTCCTGCTGTACAAGTTAGTGGCTCTTGGACCAGCAGAGAGACAGCCCATCCAGACTTACTAAAATTGAATCTGCACTTTAAGAAATCCCCAGGATATTTGTACACACATAAAAATTTCAAAAGTACTGATCTGCATGATCTTACGGATGACAAGTTCCATTTTAAATGTTGAAAATACAAACTTTATAACTGAGATGGAGCAGAAGTTTAGTACAATGTAAAAAATAAAAACTAACTTGGACCTAGATGTGTATTTGAGTCCCAATTCTGTTTCCTGTTTTCATTTAAGGAACTCAATTAGTATTTACCTCCTTGTTTTTTTGTTTTTTTTTTTGTCAAGCACATGTGGGGGTGGCAAGGATACAAGGATGAGTGAGATGGAACCTCTGGTCTCATGGAGCTAAGTCTGTAATCCTGAGCATATCTGTGAAAAGATGGTGGATTAAACAAACCTCCAATTTCAAGCTCCCCCAGATTCTGCTAAACCTGCTGTAAAGGAATTTTTGTTTGTCTCTAAAGATCAACATATGAGGGAGATGGGGAGAATGAGATAGGAGAGGACAGCAAATGCAATTTTGAAAGCTGTTATAGGAGATGGATGAGTAAAGCTGATATCAGTTCAGTTCAGTCTCAGTCATGTGTGGCTCTTTGCAACCCCATGGACTGCAGCACGCCAGGCTTCCCTGTCCATCACCAGCTCTGGAGTTTACTCAAACTCATGTCCACTGAGTCGGTGATGCCATCCAACCATCTCATCCTCTGTTGGCCCCTTCTCTTCCTGCCTTCAATCTTGCCCAGCATCAGGGTCTTTTCAAATGAGTCAGTTCTTTGCATCAGGTGGCCAATGTACTGGAGTTTCAGCTTCAGCATCAGTCCTTCCAATGAATATTCAGGACTGATTTCCTTTAGGATGGACTGATTGGATCTCTTTGCTGTCCAAGGCACTCTCCAGAGTTTTTTTAACAATACCGCAGTTCAAAAGCATCAGTTCTTCGATGCTCAGCTTTCTTTATAGTCCAACTCTCACATCCATACATGACTGCTGGAAAAACCATAGCTTTGACTAGACAGACCTTTGTTGGCAAAGTAATGTCTCTGCTTTTTAACATGCTGTCTAAGGCACTTGCTCCTTGGAAAAAAAGTTATGACCATCCTAGAGGGGGAGGAGAAGGAGATGACAGAGAATAAGATAGTTGGATGCCATCACCATCTCGATGGACATGAGTTTGAGTAAGCTTCAGGAGTTGGTGATGGACAGGGAAGCCTGGTGTGCTGCAGTCCACGGAGTAGCAAAGAGTCAGACACGACTGAGTAACTGAACTGAACTGAACTTAACTGACAGGTTGGTCATAACATTTCTTCCAAGGAGTAAGTGTCTTTTAATTTCATAGCTGCAATCACCATCTGCAGTAATTTTGGAGCCCCCCAAAATAAAGTCTATCACTGTTTCCATTGCTTCCCCATCTATTTGCCATGAAGTGATGGGACCAGATGCCGTGATCTTAGTCTTCTGAATGTTGAGCTTTAAGTTAACTTTTTCACTCTCCTCTTTTACTTTCATCAAGAGGCTTTTTAGTTCCTCTTCACTTTCTGCCATAAGGGTGGTGTCATCTGCATATCTGAGGTTATTGATATTTCTCCCGGCANTAGATTCTGGGGACCTGGGTAGAGAATGAGATATACTATATTAGCTACTATTCTAATTGTGAGAGAAGTCTGTGATCCATTCAAGAAGAAAAAAAAAAGAACTGCAAGTAAGTTTACCTGAGGTCAGAATTGTGTCAAACTGACTGAATGTATAGATTTTCATGACCCATGAAGTTTGTGGTTGCATTTCCTAGGAAGGTGCAAAGAGTTGCAGACTTGTTGCTGGGCCCAATATCTGTACATTGATAAAGTACTTATCATTTATCTTTTATTCACTGAGGTCTCAATGTGAAGCAAGAGTGCAAGATTTCAGGTTTTAGCTTGAGGTTTTATAGTAACCCACTCTTATCGTGTCTGCAGAAATGCCAGGTAGTGCAAGTCATAAGAAAAGTACACACAAATGAAATGTGATTGGGATTTTAAAAAATCGAAGATGTTGTGACCTTTGCACTCTCAACCACCACATTGCCCTTAGCCTGAGTGTTCTTAAGCTTAGGTTCCCGTAATGGGCTTCATGAAATTTGTCATCCACCTTAACTTGTTGATATTCTATAATCAGAATGTCAGTTGATGAGCAGACAATTGAAATAAAAGAAGTTTCCAAGAGTACCTTATTGTTCCCAATCTCAAGTTATAATGATAGCCTGATACATCCATTACATTGAATTTGTTTTTTACTTGGATCTAAGAAAGTCTTAAAAAGGTCTGTAATGTTCTTATAACCCCTAAGTCCAAATTAATACTTTGCATGTGTGTACATCTGGGGTTTTTCTCAGGAGAGGTTAAATAATATTCGTTATATTTTCAAATTTATCTAGGAACTGAAACTGGTAATGACCACTCATCTAGCTTGTTGGACTGCTCCAGAAGCTGCAGCCAAACTCCTGTGAACCTTGCTTCTGGGATTGCCTTTGCATTGGGTGCCCAGAAATGTGTGTTCCTGATTTACTACAAATAAAGAGATATTGGTTTCCTTGAACTTCTGTCTCCCAGAGCTGGATATCTACACATTTGTTGCCAGAACTCCCTAATAGCACACATTTTCTTGTGTTTCTTTTCTTTTTCTGTTTGCTCTTACTTCTACTGACCACAATGAAGAACCCACTTAGATAAGATTTTGTATTTTTAGTGATTTGGGTAACATTTAATATACTTTATTCAGGCATGATTTTATTTCTTACTCCATAAAACAGTCCAAACCCCTCTCATTACCCTGGCTGAATTAATTTCTTCATCTGGGCTACCAGAAAATTTTGTACTTCTGTTAGACACATCCTACTTGAAAATCTCCTAGGATCTCCATAAAATCATGAACTCTTTAAGAAAGGTTATTTATTTTTATCTCTCCATCATCAGCACCTAAATTCATGCCTGAACAAGTGTGTATTATCTGAATGGCCATATAATATTATTACTGTCAAGGTGTCCTTGACAATATTGCATGAACATTATATGGCCTCTTCTTTGTGAAAGTAAACTTAAAAAAAAAAAAAAAAGTCTTCTGAGCCGTAGCAACTGATGTAAATGACTGTGTATCTATCCATTTTTGTGCTGACTGCCCATAGAAATATTTAAGATACCCTTGTCATTAGTTTGCAGAAACCATGGCATATATTTTATGTACTAACCTCAACATTAGTTTAACTTTATATTTATTATCTGTTCCCCTTTGCCTTGATTTCCTTGTCTCTCTCAATAAATATTACTAGTATGCATAGATAAGCCATTTTAAACCAGCTTGGTATAAGGAAGGTATAAGGTATGGTATAAAAATATATATATGAATACATACATGTATGTAGTCTGTAGTCTGTAATAATTCCTATTCCCAGCCATTTCTCCACAGTTCATAATCTTATGCATATTTGATGGAATCTATTGAGTAGCTTCTACTTTAGTAGGTTGATTTGAGGTCCTAGTCCTTCCTTTCCCCAAGAAAAATCAACTTTTTGCAATCCAAGCCCAGATTTTGACAAAATTTAACTTTACAAAGAAATGAAATGGGAAATGGCATTTTATAATGCCAGGATACATAGTGCTATATATCCATTACCAAACATTCCTGCTGTACAAGTTAGTGGCTCTTGGACCAGCAGAGAGACAGCCCATCCAGACTTACTAAAATTGAATCTGCACTTTAAGAAATCCCCAGGATATTTGTACACACATAAAAATTTCAAAAGTACTGATCTGCATGATCTTACGGATGACAAGTTCCATTTTAAATGTTGAAAATACAAACTTTATAACTGAGATGGAGCAGAAGTTTAGTACAATGTAAAAAATAAAAACTAACTTGGACCTAGATGTGTATTTGAGTCCCAATTCTGTTTCCTGTTTTCATTTAAGGAACTCAATTAGTATTTACCTCCTTGTTTTTTTGTTTTTTTTTTTGTCAAGCACATGTGGGGGTGGCAAGGATACAAGGATGAGTGAGATGGAACCTCTGGTCTCATGGAGCTAAGTCTGTAATCCTGAGCATATCTGTGAAAAGATGGTGGATTAAACAAACCTCCAATTTCACTCTCCCCCAGATTCTGCTAAACCTGCTGTAAAGGAATTTTTGTTTGTCTCTAAAGATCAACATATGAGGGAGATGGGGAGAATGAGATAGGAGAGGACAGCAAATGCAATTTTGAAAGCTGTTATAGGAGATGGATGAGTAAAGCTGATATCAGTTCAGTTCAGTCTCAGTCATGTGTGGCTCTTTGCAACCCCATGGACTGCAGCACGCCAGGCTTCCCTGTCCATCACCAGCTCTGGAGTTTACTCAAACTCATGTCCACTGAGTCGGTGATGCCATCCAACCATCTCATCCTCTGTTGGCCCCTTCTCTTCCTGCCTTCAATCTTGCCCAGCATCAGGGTCTTTTCAAATGAGTCAGTTCTTTGCATCAGGTGGCCAATGTACTGGAGTTTCAGCTTCAGCATCAGTCCTTCCAATGAATATTCAGGACTGATTTCCTTTAGGATGGACTGATTGGATCTCTTTGCTGTCCAAGGCACTCTCCAGAGTTTTTTTAACAATACCGCAGTTCAAAAGCATCAGTTCTTCGATGCTCAGCTTTCTTTATAGTCCAACTCTCACATCCATACATGACTGCTGGAAAAACCATAGCTTTGACTAGACAGACCTTTGTTGGCAAAGTAATGTCTCTGCTTTTTAACATGCTGTCTAAGGCACTTGCTCCTTGGAAAAAAAGTTATGACCATCCTAGAGGGGGAGGAGAAGGAGATGACAGAGAATAAGATAGTTGGATGCCATCACCATCTCGATGGACATGAGTTTGAGTAAGCTTCAGGAGTTGGTGATGGACAGGGAAGCCTGGTGTGCTGCAGTCCACGGAGTAGCAAAGAGTCAGACACGACTGAGTAACTGAACTGAACTGAACTTAACTGACAGGTTGGTCATAACATTTCTTCCAAGGAGTAAGTGTCTTTTAATTTCATAGCTGCAATCACCATCTGCAGTAATTTTGGAGCCCCCCAAAATAAAGTCTATCACTGTTTCCATTGCTTCCCCATCTATTTGCCATGAAGTGATGGGACCAGATGCCGTGATCTTAGTCTTCTGAATGTTGAGCTTTAAGTTAACTTTTTCACTCTCCTCTTTTACTTTCATCAAGAGGCTTTTTAGTTCCTCTTCACTTTCTGCCATAAGGGTGGTGTCATCTGCATATCTGAGGTTATTGATATTTCTCCCGGCAATCTTGATTTCAGCTTGTGCTTTCTCCAGCCAAGAGTTTCTCGTGATGTACTCTGTATGTAAGTTAAATAGCTAGGGTGACAATATACAGCCTTGACGTACACCTTTCCCTATTTGGAGCCAGTCTGTTGTTCCATGTCCCATTCTAACTCTTGCTTCCTGGTCTACATACAGTTTTCTTAGGAGGCAGGTCAGGTGGTCTGGTATTCCCATCTCTATATGAATTTTCCACAGTTTGTTGTGACGAAACTGATTTAGCAGACATGAAAACGCTGAAGCCTAAGCCAGTAACAAGGAAACGTGAGAAACAAGCCAAGTCTTCTTACAAATTGTTCAGGAATTGGCAGCGCCGTATACCACTGAAAGTGGGGGAAAGATTAAGGTTGAAGTGAAGGAGCAACGGAAATAAAAAAATGTGTTTGAATGATGTGAAAAGTGAGATAAATCCCTAGATACCTTCCTCTCTGCATGCCTCTGGCTGACTCTCCTTGACTAAACTAAGCAAAATAATTTGATTTCATTCTCTGGAGAAATTAAAACAGGATCTTTGTACTAGGGGTTACCAAATACATCTGAGGGTCAGATACATAATATTTGCATATTAAACAGCAAGACCCCGAACTTAGACCTCATTTTCCACTGAGACTCCAGTGTATTTACAGCAAGATTTTATCCTCTAGTCAGAATACTATGCAACTCTTTCCTGGGGACTATAACTAACGTACAAGGAAAGATCTAAGAAAAGGAGGGGACATCGTAAAATAAATATCTATGAGTCCATACTGAAATAAATAAGTGATTGAATAAATAAATAATTGTGGGAAGAGACAAATCTCCTGTGCAGAAGTACTCTAAAATGATCTATGTAGATTCTGTGCCTTCAAGAGGTGGAGAATAACTCCCCACTCCTTAAGTACGGGCTGCTCATAATGACTTCCTTCCAAAGAGGAAACTATAAGAAGTGAAAAGAAAACAAGTAATTGTACAGTGGATAAACCTGACATACACTGCTTTGGGCAGGTGATCAAGGTCAGTGTCAACAGTGACAAGTCATGTTGACAGTATGCTGCTGCTAAGTCACTTCAGTCATGTCCGACTCTATGCGACCCCATAGATGGCAGCCCACCAGGCTCCCCCCTCCCTGGGATTCTCCAGGCAAGAACACTGGAGTAGGTTGCCATTTCCTTCTGGACCCTTCTTAATATGCATTTACAAAAATGGCTTTCTACCGCCATAGTTTCCTCCTCAAAATTTACAGCTCCAGGATAATCAGGAGAAAAACATCTGACAAATTCAGATTTGTAGAGAGACATTCTGTAAAATACCTAATATTCCTCAAAACTAGCAAAGACATTAAAATCAAAGAAAGTCTGGGAAAATTTCACAGCCAAGAGGAGCCTAAAGAGACATGACAACTAATGTGGTCTGCTGCATGTGAACTAGAAGACGAAAAGGATAGTTGGCAAACCTAAGAAAATGTGAATGATGTATGGACTTTGGTTAATAATAATAATAATGTATCGATATTGTTTCATTAATTGTGACAAATATACTAATGTAATATGTGAATAATGAGAAATATTGGTGTGGAGTTTATGGCAAGTCTATACTGACTTTGTAATTCTTCTGTACATGTACTGCTAAAATAAAAACTTATTTTTAAAATAATGGCCAAATAAATAATTATTGGGGACAATAGACTGTTTTCTTGGAGGAACAGCACAGCCAGACCATCCTGCCCTAACTTTTCAGTCAAGGAGTCTCACTCACACTCAATTCCCAATCATCATTTTTTAATTCATTTTAACACACCAGTATTTTAGATATTACCAGGGCTTCCCTGGTGGCTCAGGCAGTAAAGAATCTGCCTGCAATATGGGAGACCCAGGTTCAATCCCTGGGTCAGGAAGACCTCCTGGAGAAGGGAATGGCTGCAAACTCTAGTATCCTTGCCTGGAGAATTCCATGGACAGAGCAATCTGGCGGTGTACAGTCCATGGGGTCACAAAGAGTCAGACATGACTGACTGCCTAATACTTGCCTTATTAGTCCATATGAATCTAATATTTGATTATCCTTTACTGTGTAAAAATTATCCAAATCTTCATGTCCCAAAACAGCAACTACTTTATCATATCTCAAAATCTAGGAACTTAGCCAGAGTGTTGACTAGATGAGTCTTGTTTCATGTGGTGTTGACCAAGGTTGCTCCATGCTGTTTAGCCCACAGCTGAGCCAAGGTGAGCTCCGCTCACTCATCTGGCACCTTGACAGGATGACTGGAGAGGCAGGCTCAGCTACATTTTTTGGCCAGTGTACCTGTACACAGACTCTCCAGCATGTTGATCTCATGGTAACCAGACTTCTGACTGGGATCCAAGAGAGAGTCTTCTGAGAACTCACTGTATTGTTTTATTTGAACTATGAATAACATAGGAAGTTTTGGTATTGTTGTTAGTTGCTGAGTCACGTCAGACTCTTCAGCAGTCCCAAGGAGTGTAGAGATTACTAAACATCTGAAGAATGCCTCTAATGCCAACGTGCATGCTAAGGTACTTCAGTCATGTCTGACTCTTTGCAACTTCATTTACTGTGGCCCACCAGACTGCTCTGTCCATGGGATTCTTCAAGCAGGAATACTGGAGTGGGTTGCCATTTCCTTCTCCAGTGGATCTTCCCTAATACCAAAGAGAGCAACCAAAAGAAACAAACAGATAAGGCAGTTTGAGGGAAAGAGGATTTTGACAGTAGAAACCTTTAAATATTATTGATATTCTTAAATAAGAGGAGATAGCCCCTTCATACACAAGAGGTCTGGGAAATATGAAAGAAGACTGTAGAAGTGAAAAACTCAGTAAATGCACTGACATTAAGAGCAGAGACAATCATACAGGAAGTATAGGCAAAAGACAAAAACATGGGAAATAGAAAGGAAAAACTAATTACATTGCAGGCCCAGTCCAGGAGACCTACTATTCAAATAGCAGTAACTACAGGAAAGGAAAGAGATAAAAAGGAAGGGAGGAAATCATCAATGACATACTTTAATAAAAATTTCCTGAGCTGAAGTATATGAGTTTCCAGGCTGAAAGAGTTTCAAGGCACTTCACTTTGAACTTTTAGAACACTGGGACAGAGAAGAACTGAAACATCCAAGTAGGAAAAAGAACAGAGAAGCAAGTCATGTTCAAAGGAAAAGATAATCAAAGTGATTTTGGACTTCTCAATAGCAAAACTGGGATTTAGAATTCAGTGGGAAATATCTTCAAAATTCTGGAGGAAAATGATTTCTGATCTAGAGCTCTCTACTCAACAAAGCTGATTTAAAAAAAAAAAAAACACACACATTTGGTCACATTTGTTAATTACATTTGTGATGTATAAAATAATACACATGTTACATATCTTAATCAAAAAGTTACTAGAGGATGTTTTCCATGAAAATGACTAAATAAACAGAAAATGCGAAGAATATGGACTAGAGAAAATAGAGCCTGACCCCAGGACAGAAACAGAATATCAACACGGTTATAGTCCTGCAGTGAATGTAGAAAGTAAATAGTTTAGAATGGACTAGATACCATTCCTAGCACCATTTATTAACTCACATTCCTTGAACAATGTACTTGACCTATTTGTGACCATTTTCCTTTTCTGTACAGTGAGATAATCAAGAGTATTTGTCTTACAAAGGCTGTGAGAATTAAAGCTAGTAATACATATATTTGAGCAGTGCCTGGCACAGAATAAGTGCTCAACAATATTGGCTTAAAAGCAATTTATTGGCTGCTTCTGGCTGTGTTTCCCATTCAGTTTCTATTAAAACTAACATAAATGTATTGGCTTATTTTAAGAAAAAATAAGTCTCCAAATGCAAGCTATATACTATTTCTATTGTATCCGTTTATAAAATTGGAGCAAGACTAAAAATTCCATTTAAAATGTTTCCAAAAATCTTCAAAACCTGCAAGCAATTATAAAGAGATGGATAATAAACAAAACAATTCCTTCCACATCATAAAATACTACTGAAAAGCACCTATATTTGCAAGTTATTCTAGATACTAAAAGTGGGGATTCTCAACTGTTAACCCAGAGGCGTAAAATGAAAGGAAAACATAGTAAAATATAGGAACTCTGCACCCCACTGACATAATAACGGAACTAAATAGACAAAGAGTGCCAAATTCCTAACTTTATGCCCACCTGGAGAAAAGATCCAAAATGAAGGCAGACCATTGGAGCCTGAAATCTACTTGAAGGGTTCACTTTCAGTGTTTCCATTGTATGACTTATTTGGTGAGTACTGTAAGACTATCAAAGTCGAGAGTATTACTGTTAGGGTTTTATAAAAGCAGAGTTATTTCTCCTAAATATATGAGTGTAAAAAGTGGTACTACTGCTTTCTTAAGTGTCTGCTTTTATTACATCTCAGGATTTTATGATTCCCAGAGATCTCTGGTTTTCTAATAGCAGTCCTCGAGGCAGTAGAAAAAGTGCGTTTCTGGAATGCATGTATTTTGTGAAATGAGGGATAGTATAATGAACAGACTCACAAACAAACAGGAATAAAACCTTTGCTTTCTACCTTCTTCCTGACATCCCATGCACTGTCCAAGATTGCTCTGAGCACTGCTTCCAGCCTATTCTTCCAAAAGGTAACCCAGCATGGAGAACTTTGTGACACACGGTAAAGACAAAAGAAAATAGAAAATAGTATTTGGGTTTTAGGGCTTCCCAGGTAGCACTAGTGTCAGAGAGGCCAACTGTGAATGTAGGAGACTCAGGTTCGATCCTTGGGTAGGAAAGATCCCCTGGAGGAGGAAATGGCAACCCACCCTAGAATTCTTGCCTGGAAAATCCCATAGATGGAAGAACCTGTGGGTTACAACCATGGAGCTGCCAAGAGTTGGACACAGCTGAGCCGCTGAACACAAAACAGTATTCAGGTTATTGCAGTCAGAGGGAGGGAAGGGAATCAGGATTTAATGGAGGCAGGGACTCATCAAATCAGAGCCTTATGGAAGTCATGAGGAAGGATGGAGATGAGTCTTAATCCATAACATCTCAGGGCACCAGGGTCCCTTGTGGTTATCCATTGCCTGGAACACAAACCTGGGGGTTGGGGGTTTCCCAATCATTCTTGCTTTTTGAGAGCACAGGGCTTGAATAAAGTTCAATATTTTTAATATGATCTTTAACTTATTTCTTTCTTCTGATTTAAAAGGTCAGCTCAGTAATTTACACCTCAATCAGTGTTTTCCTCAGAGTGGTTGTTCCTGGATCTCTTCTCATTGTTCCCTGTATCTTGCAATTACTGACCTACTTGATTCAGAAAAAAAAGACAGTCTTATATACCATCCTTCTTCATTCTATTTTTGTGGTTAGTAAATATAATAATAACAACAGAAATGATAATAACAGCAACCATGACAACACCAACAATACTATGTAACAATTATTGACCATTCCCCATTTACCAGGTACTTTACATGGAATGATCTAGTAAGCCTCCAAAACAATCTAACGGGGATACTGAGACTCAGAGAGTTGAAACAATTTGCCTGAATTTTTATAGCTGATGTTTTGTAGAGCTGAGATTTGAACTTCCTTTCTACACAGGCCGATTACAATAGACTGACTTTGGAACCTCACATCAAGCAGCAATAAACACACCGTAGGGACACAGTCCAACATTAATCAGGAACAGCCTAGGAGTCACTTACAAATCCTGAAAGTGGAGTGAGGGAGAGTCACTGCTGGTATAGGGAAACAACTCTCTCAACTAAATTTAATTTTACCAAGCAGAATGAGTTATGAGAGTCTACCCCCATAAGTGGTAGAATGCACAGGCATTGATGTGAGTTGTCCCAGAATTTTTATTTTATGGGAACACCTTTGAAGAGCTACTTAGTAAGTAGATCAGTTCAGTTTAGTTCAGTCGCTCAGTCGTGTCCGACTCTCTGCGACCCCATGAATCGCGGCACGCCAGGCCTCCCTGTCCATCACCAACTCCCGGAGTTCACTCACACTCACATCCATTGAGTCGGTGATGCCATCCAGCCATCTCATCCTCTGTTGTCCCCTTCTCCTCCTGCCCCCAATCCCTCCCAACATCAGAGTCTTTTCCAATGAGTCAACTCTTCGCACAAGGTGGCCAAAGTACTGGAAAGAGGGAAATTATTTTATTCAGTAATTAACATGCACTATGTGTCTAATACAGTCAAGCAAGTTTAAAGATATATGCATTTATTTAAGTGTATAAATAGATAAAATGTAAGCTCAGTGTAATTCCAATTAAACAGATGTGTGACTTGGCGTATGACTTTAATTATAAACCACCAGAGATAAACATGGTCAATATGCTGACTGTTTTTGTCTATACTTTATCGTATTTTTTAACTTTTAATGCCAAACACATATTTTATAATCATAAAGCATACAGTGAAAATATTTATAATTTTATAGAGTTTTCTACCCAATCTCCTTTACTGATCTTTCAAGTTTGCTGTTTTGCTGAGGGAGGAGGGGGTAGTGTAGGACAGAAGATGAAGAGAGAGAGCATGACTTCACGTTTCTGAATACAATATGTTTATTTCTCTCCTATATATCTTTTATATTTAAAAAGGTCATTCTGAGTTTGTAGAGAAGAATTCCCTTTGGTTTTTACATCAGCACTTCGATTCTCTAATAGTTACTCTGCAGCAGTTCTGTCTTTCTCCACTTTCTCTCTGTTTCTCACACTTTCTCACACAGTTTGTGTGTGCACCTTTCTGTCTCAAGCACACTCTTTTGTGGTTTTCTTATGTTTTATTGAAGGTATAGTCTTTTATCTGCCTGAGTACACTAAATTGATTAATTAATCAAAATTCACCCAAAAAGGTATCTGACCACCAGAATTCCAGAAGCTGGACCTCATGGACAGTGAAAGTGTTAGTTACTCAGTGGTATCCAGCTCTTTGGGACCCTGTAGACTGTAGCCTGCCAGACTCCTCTGTCCATGTAATTCTCCAGGCAAGAATACTGGAGTGGGTAGCCAGCCCCCTCTCCAGGGGATCTTCCTGACCCAGGGATTGTACTTCGGTCTCCCACCTTGCAGGCAGATTCTCTACCTTTTGAGCCACCAGGGAAGCTCATTAGTAGTTCGGAAAATATTTCAGAATCTTCTCTCAGAGCCTCAAATTATCTGGGTGTGTATGTAACGTGGAAACTCATATTTAAAATATCAAAATCTAAAGTCAGGACAGCCATTTCGGTATTGGTTGATCAAAATGTGAAAAGAGCATTTCACTTGAATCAATTATTTGTAAATACAATAGTTTGTAAATTTCTGCTATTGAAATGGCCTACAGGAAGTAGAAGAGAAATACAGATGTAGGAGATGTAGATATTGTGGAGTCGATTAGTCCAGGAAGTTGAAAGAAGATTCCCTGGAGAGACGAGCAGAGTTAACTCCCCTGATGATTCCCTTCTGAAACCAGATTGTCTCCTGCCTTCCTTCTCTAATTACTAACAATCCCAAGAGTTCCCAAAACCATCTTTTGGCATCCACCAGATGCAGCCTTTCTAATTACAGACTTCCTAGGCTGATTCCAGTGTTTCTAAAAACTTGAAGCTAGTATGAACTATGGATCAAAAGATCCATCCGTTAACATACTAAAAAATTGAGTAGGGATTATAACACTTAATTGTAAAATAGTTATTGTTTCTCAGACTGTGAGCCATTCTAACTCTTAGCTCTTTTATTACAGTCATCTGGACACTCTTACCCATCCCATGCCGCTCCTTTGAGTTCTAAGAATGTGGTGGGTATGTGTGTACAAAGTCGTTTCAGTCATGCTTCACTCTATGGCCTGTAGCCTTCCAGGCTCCTCTGTCCATGGGATTTTCCAGGCAAGAATACTGGATCAGGTTGTCATGCCCTCCTCCAGGGGATCTTCCCTACCTAGGGATGGAAACTGGATCTCCTGAGACTCCTGCATTGCAGGCAGATTCTTTACCACTGAGCCAACAGGGAAGCCCAACAATGTGCTAGCCATTTTAAACTAAGTAGTCAGGTTGAACTCTGTTCTCCTCTCCTAGTCGGCCCTCAATCATACATTTTAGTCTTTTGTTAAGATGCTTGTATTTGCATATTCTCTATCACTAAAAGAGTGGTTGGTTTTGCTCCATCATGGTTCCAGGATCTACATGTCTACAACCTATCACAATCCTAATCTTGACTCCATTGTTAAAAGCATTTGTAGACCTCTGCTTTCTCTGTGTTAGCTATTCAGCTATCTATGTTAGAATGCAACTTTCTATTTTGTTATCCAGCTAGGGAAATCTTATTACTGCTAGAAGCAGCTCTCATCATGGGCACATGGCTTCTATCCAGATAAGTCCCACTGAGTAATTATCTTTCACAGACTGGTGGAGAAGCTGCCTTGTATTATCTAAACCTGCTATTCCTCTCCCTATCTTTGCCACTGAAAATTCAGTGCTAGTTAGCAGAACTAGAGTAGCTTTTATAAGCTGCCAACTCGTTCCTAGAGTCTGCTTGATTTTGCACCAACATTCATTACAGAGACCACCTCAACTTCACTGAAAACACAGCCAGCTGATATACCTTTTCCATTAGAAGACTCTTATCAGGAGAGTAGTTAAAAAAAAAAAAAAAGCACAGTGAATGTCATTACCTAAATTAATTGAAAAATTAGCAGGATTAATGAAACAGAAAGGAAATAGTCTTATAAATAACACATTATACAAAATTTTCATAACCTTTGGCAAAAAAAAACAAGAATGATGTTAAATTGCGGGGAGAAGGAAGGGAAAAAAAAAGAACCAGCTACTAAGATCATAAGCTGTATCACTTTGTGAAAATCTAGTTTTACCTAGGATATTATAGTTACCAGCTTCAAAGTAGAGACATTTTGAAATCAGCATTTTATTAAGTGATTCTAAATAAATTGTGGACGCTTTAATGGCCCTGATGAAAATGAAGAATTAACTCCTGTCTTAGTGCAGATTCATGAACCCACAAGTATCAGGAATTGTCTTCTATTTGGTAGCAGTCAGAGGGAATAAAACTTAATATCGATCAAAGGGAGACAGTTACTACCTGTGCTACCATTTGTCAATGAGGATGCCTGCTTGACTGTACAGCAGTTCACAGCCAACTGTCCTACAGTATCCTCCAGAACTGTTCCTATTGAGAGGGATGTGTCCGGCAGTTAGTAGACTGTGTCAGAAGCTGGGAGGTCTTTGTGGCAGTTAGTCCTCTCACATCATGCTTCTACTGTGGCCAGGACAGGTCTCAAAGGATCAGCTGGGGATATTTGTTCTTTACCCTGACTGTGTATCATTCAGTTCAATCACTCAGTCATGTCCAACTTTTTGTGATCCCATGGACTACAGCACGCTAGGGTGCCCTGTCCATCACCAACACCCAAAGCTTACTCAAACTCATGTCCATCGAGTTGGTGATGCCATCCAACCATCTCATCCTCTGTTGGCCCCTTCTCCTCCTGCCTTCAATATATCCCAGCATCAGGGTCTTTCCCAATGAGTCAGTTCTGTGCATCAGGTGGCAAAAACATTGAAGTTTCAGCTTCAGCATCAGTCCTTCCAGTGAATATTCAGGACTGATTTCTTTCAGGATGGACTGGTTGGATCTTCTTGCAGTCCAAGGGACTCTCAAGAGTCTTCTCCAATACCATGTTGAGAGTATCAGTTCTTCAGCAGTCAGCTTTCTTTATAGTCCAACTCTCACATATATACATGGCTACTGGAAAAACCATTGCTTTGACTAGACAGACCTTTGTTGGCAAAGTAATATCTCTGCTTTTTAATATGCTTTCTAGGTTGGTCATAAATTTTCTTCCAAGGAGCAAGCATCTTTTAATTTCATGGCTGCAGTCACCATCTGCAGTGATGTTGGAGCCCCCAAAAATAAAGTCAGCCACTGTTTCCCTATCTATTTGCCATGAAGTGATGGGACCGGATGCCATGATCTTAGTTTTCTGATTGTTAAGTCAACTCATTCACTCTTCTCTTTCACTTTCATCAAGAGGCTTTTTAGTTTTTCTTTGCTTTCTGCCTTAAGGGTGGTGCCATCTGCATATCTAAGGTTATTAATATTTCTCTTGCAATCTTGATTCCAACATGTGCTTCATCCAGACCGGCATTTTGCTTTATATACTCTTCATATAAGTTAAATAAGCAGAGTGACAGTATACAACCTTGACCTACTCCTTTCCCTATGTGGAACCAGTCTGTTGTTCCATGTCCAGTTCTAACTGTTGCTTCTTGGCCTGCATACGGATTTTGCAGGAGACAAGTAAGTTGGTCTGGTATTCCCATCTCTGGAAGAATTTTCCAGTTTGTTGTGATCTACACCATCAAAGGCTTTGGCATAGTCAATAAAGCAGAAGTAAATGTTTTTCTGGAACTCTCTTGCTTTTTTAATGATCAAACGGATGTTGGTATCACTGCTGCTGCTGCTGCTGCTAAGTCACATCAGTCGTGTCTGGCTCTGTGCAACCCCACAGCCGGCAGCCCGCCAGGCTCCCATCTCTGGGATTCTCCAGGCAATAACACTGGAGTGGGTTGCCATTTCCCTCTCCAGTGCATGAAAATGAAAAGTGAAAGTGAAGTCGCTAGCTGAGGCCAAAGATTTTTCCCCAGTTAAACTGAGGACTATCTCTTCGGTAGCAAAGAGCCTTATAAATGCTGTCAAAAGTGCTAACTATCCTGCTCCTAGACCACCTTTCAAAAGTCCTCTAGAAAAGAAGTGGCTCATTTAGATCTATGCCTGCTGATGTGTAAGCACTTTTCCTGCCCTTTTTCTAACGTGGAATCTACTCTGAAAGTACCTGGGCTCCCCAGGTAACAGCTCTTCTATAGCTAAGCTCCCACTATGGCCGTAAGTAATGTTTTATGAGGATGGCAAGTACAAGAGTGTTTGTTATGTCAAGCGTCATTCTGGCCTGTAGTATATTCTTTATAGCTTTTCATCTCTTGCTGAGAAGAAATGGGATAGCTAGCTTTGAGGTCTTTTGGGGAGATTTTGGCCTGATCTCACACCCTTCCTTCTGGAGAGGTAGGATGAAGAAGCTTGGTACTGTAGAGTAACACAACAGAATCAATTGTGTTTTCCCATTTTACAGGTGATTTCAGTACTAGACTTTTGCATGGCCTGCAAAGGATTGTAACAAACTTATTTTCTACAGTATCTTTGTCCTGTGCAACTCTGGTATGAGACACTCTTTGCTATTTAAAAGTGAAAGATTTAGGGCAGGCTAATATAATAGAAGAGGATAATAATTTATGTAAGATTGTTAATCTCTTCTAATCTTCTTTGTAAAATAATATGAAATTTCCTACATGATGGATGGAAGATTAGATGAGCTCTACGGAAGAACAAAAAATGCAAGTCTGATTTGCTCTTGTTGGCTCGTTGAGTTTTGTTTTTTGTTTTTTGTTTTAATGTTGCCTCAGGCAGATTTGCATCAAACATTAGCCTCCCAGAAACACACTTTACTACACAATGGAGAACGTTTGTCACTTATTTGTTGCTTGGGGCTAACAGGCTGAGCTATTTTACACTGAAGATGTATCTTTTGATCTTGCTTTATTTTCCTCTTGCCATTTTGTTGCATCATGATTAGAAGAAATCTGTACGTGAAAACTGCCAAAGGGCTTGAAATGATGAGATTGGACTCATCAGCCAGTGCTCCCACTGAGTTCTGTGGGGACCAAGAAGCCTCGTGTAGAACTCAGGGACTGAGGAAGAAATCAGCTTAGACTTACTTAGAGGGAGGATCTGCTTAATGAACAATGCATTCTTTGCCCTCATATGCTCAGATTCTGGCCTCTAATGGTAGACTTTCTAAAGTTCCTGTGTTGTTACTCAATCACAGTATCTGTGATCCAGGTGTTTTATACAGAGGTAGAGTGATCCCGGGGACAGGGGAGCCTGGTGGGCTGCCGTCTCTGGGGTCACACAGAGTTGGACACGACTGAGGTGACTTAGCAGCAGCAGCACCAGAGTGATCCATAGGAAATTATGTGTTTGAAATTACCTTTATTTTTAGATAGCTTTTTATTAAATACCTGCAAGCTTTTTATGCATTCAAATCATTTTTGCACTAATATACTTAGAACAGAGAAATTAGGGGTTCTGACTTCCTTAATTTTATAGTCTAGCAGAGATATAATTTTAATGCAAAGCATCGTGTGACATGGCATTAGGTTTTATCCAGGTAGAAGAACATTCATAAAGATTAAGGGATTCACATGACAGTAGAACAAAAGGGAAGGGCATGTAAGTAAGCTGTTTTCTTAGACTGATTCATGTTTTAATGCAGAGAGTGTGGCAAAATGATGGAAAAAAAGGAAGTGACAGAAAATATGAAGAAAAATAAATGATTTGTACCATGCCTATGAGATTCCTATAGTCTTGTCTCAAGACAGGATAAATGTAACGCTTAAGACAGTAGAGCCTATTTCACTTCTGAGGAAAGCCATCCACACTGCTGTTCCTGAAGTTTGAATAGAAGAGCATGTTTTCATAAGCTATAGAGTTCCTTTCTTCAGTAGAGTTCTTTTAGAAAATAGTGTTTGAGGAACTTTGGGAGATTTCTCCTTGGAGGACAAGAAAGAGCAAGATGTAAGAAGCAGTGATATATTATCCATTTGACTGAGATAAATTCAGTTCTAAATCATTTTAAAAATTGTATTAATGCTTACCCCCTCCCATTTTGTTTTTTGGGAAGTTTTGCTTGACTGCTGATTTGGACATGGGACATGGACATCCAGAATGAAAATATATCTTGGAATAATCAGAGAAAAGAAATGTGGGACAAAATTTTCCACTATTAAAGAATCCCCATAGTTTTAGATGAATAGCTACCATGCTCCCTATTGACTAGAAGACTGTAGAATGTCTAAATTCAGTGGCCTCCCAAGCAGGGTCAGTGAAGAAATTCCAGTCTATGTATCTCTTTATTACCCTTCCTGGTTGTCTTCTTGGCCCTATTATTATCTTGAAGGAAACAAACAAAAAATTGCTAATTTCACAGTAAAGTATAGTAGGGATACAAAAAATGTTCATGTTCTGTGAGGTCAAATTAACCTATTTCACTGGAGATAAACCATAAGAAAATTGGCTATGACTCTCTATAAACTCAAAAAAATTAGGTTATATTACCGAAGGTAGGTAGTTCTCAGTGCAACATCTGAGTGTGGGTTAAATATGTTCATTTGCGTGCTTAAATATTACCATTAGGACAGGAGACACCAGCAAGGTAATATCAAGATTCAGATTCACGGGACAAAAGGAGACACTTAGATTTGAAACCATCTCATGTCGTCAGTATGCAGCTTATTTTCAGAAATTGAGTTGCAATGTTTCCACTATATTTACTTTTTTTTTTTTAAAGAATTTTGTATTTATATGTTTATTGTAGTGTAGCACAGTCCTATCATTGAAAAGATATTCTCTTTTTCAGGCAAAGAAGGCAGAGAAAATAGTAGTGGTAGCAGCAAATGAAAGGAAATAAGATGGTTTATTGAGAAGATACAAAAGGGCCTCATCCTGCCTCCGTTTTCCTCTTTTAAAACCACTGGGAACAGTAAGATTCTTCCATGTTCAGGGATGTAACAGGAAGAAGTTACCTCCAAGAATGTGAAATGGGGGCAGAGAGATTCTTGGTATATTTATTCATCCATTGAATGACTATTGAGAGTTTTTATGTGTCAGGCACTTTGTATGGCAGTAGAAATGCAAAGATCGAGAGGATCTGGTCTTGTTTCACTCTTAAACTTGTCACAAGAAGCAGAACAACAAAGAATTCTAACACTAGCACAGGAAGGCAAGCAACTAGGGAAACTGGTGAATGCTTCACTGGGGAGGGCACATCTGAGGTGGATTCTGGATAGTCAGTATGAACTTGCCAATTGAAGAAGGCTGCAAAACATACTTTAGAGGAAAGGTAAACAAGAGCTCGGAGAAGGCAATGGCAGCCCACTCCAGTGTTCTTGCCTGGGAAATCCCATGGACGGAGGAGCTTGGTAGCCTACAGTCCATGGGGTCGCGAAGAGTCGGACACGACTGAGTGACTTCACTTTCACTTTTCACTTTCATGCGCTGGAGAAGGAAATGGCAACCCACGCCAGTACTCTTGCCTGGAGAATCCCAGGGACGGGAGCCTGGTGGGCCGCCATTTATGGGGTCACACAGAGTCGGACACGACTGATGTGACTTAGCAGCAGCAAACAAGCTAGGAGCAATTAGATTGGCGTCTGGATAAAGAATAAGATTTGTAGCAGCTCAGAGGGAATGTAATGTCAAGAGACCAGGCTACAAAGATAGGCTGAACTGACTTATACTAATCTATGTGAACTTTTAAAATAAAAAGATGAAGTGCATTTAAACATGATCAACTTTATGAATCTTCTGTTCTGTATAAGGGATGGATGGTGTAGGGTAAGAGGTACAACCCTGGAGGCTAGAACACTGGTAGGAAGTGATGTTGATCACAGATGAAAAGCGTCCCAGGCAATAGTGGTGGCAGTGAGGATGGCGAGGAGAGGCTGATCTCAGATGGAGAAAAATGTGAACAGAACATTTGATTACAAAAATGACCTGCAGGAGAAGAAGGAAGCAAGGATAGCACTGTGGCTACTAACTACATAATCATAGACGGATTATGATTCTGTGGAACAAAGACNGACAAGAAAGAGCAAGATGTAAGAAGCAGTGATATATTATCCATTTGACTGAGATAAATTCAGTTCTAAATCATTTTAAAAATTGTATTAATGCTTACCCCCTCCCATTTTGTTTTTTGGGAAGTTTTGCTTGACTGCTGATTTGGACATGGGACATGGACATCCAGAATGAAAATATATCTTGGAATAATCAGAGAAAAGAAATGTGGGACAAAATTTTCCACTATTAAAGAATCCCCATAGTTTTAGATGAATAGCTACCATGCTCCCTATTGACTAGAAGACTGTAGAATGTCTAAATTCAGTGGCCTCCCAAGCAGGGTCAGTGAAGAAATTCCAGTCTATGTATCTCTTTATTACCCTTCCTGGTTGTCTTCTTGGCCCTATTATTATCTTGAAGGAAACAAACAAAAAATTGCTAATTTCACAGTAAAGTATAGTAGGGATACAAAAAATGTTCATGTTCTGTGAGGTCAAATTAACCTATTTCACTGGAGATAAACCATAAGAAAATTGGCTATGACTCTCTATAAACTCAAAAAAATTAGGTTATATTACCGAAGGTAGGTAGTTCTCAGTGCAACATCTGAGTGTGGGTTAAATATGTTCATTTGCGTGCTTAAATATTACCATTAGGACAGGAGACACCAGCAAGGTAATATCAAGATTCAGATTCACGGGACAAAAGGAGACACTTAGATTTGAAACCATCTCATGTCGTCAGTATGCAGCTTATTTTCAGAAATTGAGTTGCAATGTTTCCACTATATTTACTTTTTTTTTTTTAAAGAATTTTGTATTTATATGTTTATTGTAGTGTAGCACAGTCCTATCATTGAAAAGATATTCTCTTTTTCAGGCAAAGAAGGCAGAGAAAATAGTAGTGGTAGCAGCAAATGAAAGGAAATAAGATGGTTTATTGAGAAGATACAAAAGGGCCTCATCCTGCCTCCGTTTTCCTCTTTTAAAACCACTGGGAACAGTAAGATTCTTCCATGTTCAGGGATGTAACAGGAAGAAGTTACCTCCAAGAATGTGAAATGGGGGCAGAGAGATTCTTGGTATATTTATTCATCCATTGAATGACTATTGAGAGTTTTTATGTGTCAGGCACTTTGTATGGCAGTAGAAATGCAAAGATCGAGAGGATCTGGTCTTGTTTCACTCTTAAACTTGTCACAAGAAGCAGAACAACAAAGAATTCTAACACTAGCACAGGAAGGCAAGCAACTAGGGAAACTGGTGAATGCTTCACTGGGGAGGGCACATCTGAGGTGGATTCTGGATAGTCAGTATGAACTTGCCAATTGAAGAAGGCTGCAAAACATACTTTAGAGGAAAGGTAAACAAGAGCTCGGAGAAGGCAATGGCAGCCCACTCCAGTGTTCTTGCCTGGGAAATCCCATGGACGGAGGAGCTTGGTAGCCTACAGTCCATGGGGTCGCGAAGAGTCGGACACGACTGAGTGACTTCACTTTCACTTTTCACTTTCATGCGCTGGAGAAGGAAATGGCAACCCACGCCAGTACTCTTGCCTGGAGAATCCCAGGGACGGGAGCCTGGTGGGCCGCCATTTATGGGGTCACACAGAGTCGGACACGACTGATGTGACTTAGCAGCAGCAAACAAGCTAGGAGCAATTAGATTGGCGTCTGGATAAAGAATAAGATTTGTAGCAGCTCAGAGGGAATGTAATGTCAAGAGACCAGGCTACAAAGATAGGCTGAACTGACTTATACTAATCTATGTGAACTTTTAAAATAAAAAGATGAAGTGCATTTAAACATGATCAACTTTATGAATCTTCTGTTCTGTATAAGGGATGGATGGTGTAGGGTAAGAGGTACAACCCTGGAGGCTAGAACACTGGTAGGAAGTGATGTTGATCACAGATGAAAAGCGTCCCAGGCAATAGTGGTGGCAGTGAGGATGGCGAGGAGAGGCTGATCTCAGATGGAGAAAAATGTGAACAGAACATTTGATTACAAAAATGACCTGCAGGAGAAGAAGGAAGCAAGGATAGCACTGTGGCTACTAACTACATAATCATAGACGGATTATGATTCTGTGGAACAAAGACTGGGAATTTGGAAGGACGAAGAATGATAGGAGATAATGAATTTCAGTTCAAAATATGCTGAATTTGAGGTGCCTTCAGTTAATCTATGTGGAATAGCTGAATATGCTGTTTTAAATTTCGATCTGATGAAGTGTAATTAAAGCCAAAAAAACTGATAAGTGTATGAAAACTACTCCATGAAGCCAAGAAACAAGAAAAATACAATCCTGGATAATAATATATGAAAAGTAAGTGGGGAAAGAGGTGCTGATTGTGCAAAGTGTGAAAAAGCAGATTCAGGAAAAGAGTCAAGAAGATGAAAAACAGGCGGTGAATAGTGTTGACAGCTATGATGCGATTAAATAGGACAGATACTTAAAATAAATCCGCTGGATTTGGCAATTAGTGGATTAACAACATCACTCTGAAAGTGGTCTTGAGAAAGCCAGATGAAGGTGACACGTTCGTGAAGGAGAGTGGCTATTAATCAAAGTAATATTGACTATTAATATCAACACTATAATTAATATCAAATTAGTCAATATAATTCTGGCTGCTATTCAGGTTAGGTTCCTGAGCACATATACCGATTTCAACAGATTTCCTGGTGCCATGTCAAAATAGTGATAAATAATCCAAAAGAAATAAGTATTTAAAAACAATCCTGTATTAGATTAAGCTCCTTCCCTTTCTCTGCCTGTCATTTAACAGGCATATTTTCCAAGTCACTGTGAGAGAAGATGCCTTTTCTATAATACAGTCCAAGTGCCCCAGGGATTGGGGTGGGGGAGAGGGCGGAAATGGAATACAGATGCTCTAAGGCTAAAGGATGGTGCTTTTGAATCATAAGGGCCTTTCTAGAACTCAGAACATGACCGTCACCTTGTAGCATCTGTGGCTCTCCTTTTAACTCAGGTTGGCTGTGAAATTTCAGAGTTAAGCTTTTCTGTGAATTAGTAGCCCAGGAGTGATGGTCTTTGACTTTTTCAGCTTCCCAAGTCCAGACACCAGTTACTTCTCCTCATCTTTATTGGCCTCCCAGGGTTAGTGCTTTATTAGGCTGGGGATTGAGGTTGCAGGTACCACTCTCCCGTTTGAATCATCTGAGAACCTTACAAGCGCTCTCTCAGGTGGGCGTTCATCTCAAACTCATCAGCTCTTACCTTCATACTTGTTCTTTTAGTAACTTCTGAGGCTCTTTTTTTTTTAATCACCCTAATTTCAAGTGCCATTCATGTCCTGATTGTTGATCTGTTCAAGGAGAAACAGGTCTTCAAGGAAGGGTTTAAATGAGGAGGGAAAGTGAGGGTAGAGAAGGAAGAAGAACCACAAAAATACTTAGTTTGTCATTCAAGGATGAAGTCCTCCAAATAGTACTGTCCTTTGGAAGAAAGTTCTGGAGAAAAACAAATGGAGACAGGAAACATAGAGGTGAGGTGAAGGAGAAAGTGGATGATGGAAAAAGCAACCATGGAATTCAGAAAAATCCCTATGATTATAATTCTCCATGTGAGAACTGTCCTTGTGATTTATAAGCTTTCATCCGTGATCTATCAGCTTCTCGTCAGCTGGGTGAGGGGACCACTACATTTCCTTCACCTGAGATGGATCTGTTTGATGGCATGTATTCCTCCAAGTTGCAGCTGCCAAAGTCCCCTATTTCACATTTGAATCCACAAAGTACGTTTAAAAAATCAACACTTCTATTGTTCTTTATATTTATCTGCCTTTATTTCTCTTATGTCTACCTCTACCAGTAAAAGCAATGTAGATAACAAAGCCCTTTTCTAATGGTAGTGCTGACAGACAGTCTCATTATCTATTTATTTACATACTTACTAGATGCGAACTGTTATATCAAACACGTTATATCTATTAATTGTCATATCTTAGAGGGCATACATTTGATCCAAATTATATCTAAATGCATGTAATGATGAGTCATATTCTAACTTGATTCTGTTCCAATGATAATATTTACATAATGCTGGGGATGATAAGACTATAAAGGAGGAAGGGCCTGGGTTTTCAAGTCAGACTTATGGAAAATAAGTCTCCTGACTTTGTACCCTCATTCATGCCTCATACACCAGGATGCTCAGCCTAAGTGCATTATAATTTATTGTAAGCACTTTTATTTTTCCTTACTGCTGGAAGGAGATAAAGAGTAAACCCTTTGTGGTACAAAGCCCATTTTTTTGTGTTTTTTTTTTTTCCCTTCGAAAACTTAGCATATTTTTTATATTTACTTTGTAATGACTCAGAAGGCAACAACATTTTCTTTAAATAGCTGTGGAGTTGTTTTTAATTGCATAGTGACTGAAATTTTTAACTAGAAATTGGAGCCAGGATTCCAAGACTAATTTATTCTTTCAAAGGTACAACTTAAAGGCAGTTGTTGTTTTTTTTTCCTCCTTCTAAATGAGAGAGATTTTTCACAGAAAACAGGGACTCATAGCAAGAATCAAAACAAAAGGAAGTTTAAAATTGCTTCTCATCCTCACTCAGCCTCGTCAGGAGGAAAGAAGAGAATCCATAGTTCAAAGGGGGAGCAAAGGGGTTTAGCTTCTCGCTACTTCTGTGAGAGTGTAATTGCCACTCAGGCACTGAGAAGAAGAGACCAGCCTTGTTCTTGCAACTGAGGGTCCACATATCATAGGGTATGCCTCACCTAGGAGGAACTCGCATGTCTGACCAGCAGATCGCAGCAGATCAGAAACTACAACATGGACCTTTTGTTGTCCTCTGTCCAGGCTGACCTGAAGAGTGATCATTCTATCTGATCACAAGTGGTGAGGCATTCAAGGCCTGAGCTCCCTAGGCACATGTATGCCACAAACCCTCTAAGAAAGTTCCAGAGATGGCATTAGAGCCTCAATTTACATGGCTGCACTGTAACCATGCTGCATTATCCTGCTTTTGATTTCATACTTACGGACTTTTGAGGACTAACTATCATTCATAGGGACCAGACACAGGAGAACTTAGGCCCCTAAAAGGAGATTTCCCAAGATATGCCTATTACTAAACAAGAAATTGAATTAAACAACAATACCTGGAGCTATCTGAATTTACCTCCAAAATGAGATTTCTACAGGAAAATTTCCTAGATTCGAATTATGAAAAGTGATGGGCACAAAGATTTTTTAGGTTCTTCCAGAGTTCGCTCAGTTCAGTTCAGTCTCTCAGTCGTGTCCGACTCTTTGTGACCCCATGAATCGCAGCACTCCAGGCCTCCCTGTCCATCACCAACTCCCGGAGTTTGCTCAAACTCATGTCCATCGAGTTGGTGATGCCATCCAGCAATCTCATCCTCTGTCATCCCCTTCTCCTCCTGCCCCCAACCCCTCCCAGCATTAGGGTCTAGGTACTCTTAATACTTTAGCCCATTTAATGATCACAATATGGAGACATAGTAATTGTTTCTGTTTCACTGAAGAAAAACACTGAACCTTTTCAGTAAGAGTGGACCCATTTAGGGCCAGGCTCTGCTCTCTATGTTTCAAACTAAGCTTATTTAAACGTTACAACTACTCATGGAAGTAGATACTACTGTAGTTTTCATTTCACAGATGAGAAAAACCAGGCTTAGAAAGGTAAGCAAGTGTCCCAAGATCACAGAGTGGAGAATGTGATGGAACTAAAATGCAAAGCAGGAAACTGGCTTCTCAGCCTAAACCTGTTTTCTTTCTCACTAAGTAACTTGCCTAAAGCTACTATACTACAGAACCCGTGGCTTTTCCACCCTACCAGTGACAAGAAAACGGGGAATCTTGAATTATGGTGTGATTAAGGTGACGATTTAGTTTCTAAAGGGACCAGGATTCTTCAAACGAACCAAGAGGAGCTATTTCTAGCCATATATAAATATTCCTGGGACTGATCCAAACTCCACTTGTGACTGGGATAGAAATCAATTTTCTCCTGGTCTCGATCTCAAGTTTTCTTTTCAAAATTTTTGTCTTCCTTTTTTTAATTTTTCATGTAAATGTAGAGAGACACTGTTGATGTGACAACCTTTGGAACACAGGTTGTTCTAGAACTGACTGTGGAGCTGTACTCAACTCTTAATTTGGTGGTTTTGCTCCTTCTCTGCTTGCCCTTCTCCTCACCTGTACCACCTTCATGGAATATGTATTTATGCTCCTTTAGGAATATGAACCTGAAAATAGAGCAATACGCCCATATATATGCATATGTGAGAATGCATTTATGGCTGGACAAGATGCTCCCTAGTGATAGAAAGAGACAGAAAGCATGTCTGGGGAGGACTTTTTACTGTTCTGGGGATGGCAGACTGGCCTGGCTTTACTGTTTGCCACTGTGGATTTTCTTTTTTTCTTTTGCTCTCATAGATGATAATCATTCTAATAGATAATAACTCAGTTGCAGAAAGGATGCTTTGTTAGTATGCTGCTGCTGCTGCTGAGTCGCTTCAGTCGTGTCCGACTCTGTGACCCCATAGACGGCAGCCCACCAGGCTCCCCCATCCCTGGGATTCTCCAGGCAAGAACACTTAGCGCATACAAATAACTAATGCAAACTGAGAATTTAAAGAAAGGCATAATTGACTTTATGTATTTAGTAGATACCATTCTATAAAGAGAGAACATTTTTGAATGATTTATTTTCCTTATCGTCATCCCTATATATGACCATTTCCTTTTTATCTACCGTATATTACCATGGGAAAGTATAAGCATAGATATGGTTTTACATCTTATGAAAGATTTCCAGGTACATCACATCATTTCATTCATAGAGCTACTGTAAGACTGCTTCTGAGAGGTCAGGGAAAGTATCGTGAACTTCATTTTACTTATGAAAAAACTAAGATACAGAAAGTCTAAGTGACTCACCTGTTTTGCAATAGGAAATAGACTGAAGGTCAGAACTTAAATCAGTTATCTTCAGGAACTAAACAGTGCATGTCTTCTGCCCAAATATTCCATCGGTAGTATGCAGATTCCTGAATCACTGTGACCAGCAGTAGGTTCACCTGAATTGGATTTCTGTGGTTTACTGCCTCTGTATTCTCACTCTTTTGAGCATTCATCACTACAGTGTGTTCATATACATATGTGCGTGCAGGGACTTGTGCATAAATGTGTATAGAGGACCTATGGGGGAGGAGATGATCCTATCATATAAATGTGGTCATTGTTCACTGGTGTCATTCCGTGGTTCAGTGGTGTCACTGTTAATTGGACTAAAATTCAAGATGAATCAAGAAAATAAACTGTCATAAATCTAGATCAGTTTCTACCTAAAGAATATCAAGTTTAATAGAGCAGACATGCACAGGAAAAATAGAATGTGCAGGCAGTGGTCAGGCCAGAAGTCAAGACTGGAAAGAACTAGAGATGGGAGTAAAGCAGCTAGAAAATAGAAACTTCTTGTCAAAGGCAAGGGAAGCAAGAGTGACTGAAGGTCAGCAATGAATCACCACAATTCTCTTATTTTTTTCTGAGTTTAATCTTATGTGTGTGTGTGGTCAGTTGCTCAGTTATGTCTGACTCCTTGTGACCCTGTGGACTCTAGCCTACCAGACTATTCTGTCCATGGGATTTTTCAGGCAAGAATACTTGAGTGGGTTGCCATTTCCTCCTCCAGGGGATCTGCCTGACCCAAGGATCAAACCTGTGTCTGCTGCATTGCTGGTGGCGTTTAATCTTAGAATATGGTAATAAGGCAGAGATGATCCAAAATGTTTAATAATTCAAAATTCTTTAAATCTGGCTTTTAACTAATTTAGTATTTTTAAAAATGTGTTTACATATGTGTTGCTAGATTTCCTTATACTAACAGGATAAAATCGGACTAATGACTTTTTATTTGCATATTTATTTTTATTTATTGGCTGTACCAGGTCTTATTTGCGGTATTTGGGATCTTTAGCTGGGGCATGTGGAATTTTTAGTTGCACCATGCAAACTGTTAGTTGCTGCACCTGGGATTTTTAATAATTTCCTGACGAGGGATCAAACCCAGGCCCCCTTCATTGGTAGCATAGAATCTTAGCCACTGGACCACCAGGAAAGTCCCAGAGTAATGACTTTTGACACAGGAAAATTTGGGATATTTCTGATACTTTATTGCCTCTGCTTAGAGCTGGGAATGAACCAGATGAATTTCCAGACCAAGTGTCTTTCCTTCTAGTGGGAAATGAGATAATTTTGTTGCTTCATTAAGGGTTTCCTTTGTAGGATTAAAGTTATGAAGAAAAAGGCATCAAAATAAAGGACTAAAACATTCCTTAAGACTTCCCATCCATATCTTGAATCATCCCACATCTTGTAAAAGAGAAAAACATTACAGATGTGAAAAAAATAGTAGATGTTAATTTTTAAAAAATAGTTCTTCTATGAATAAAGGCTAATTATTTCCTTAAAAAGTCAAATTTGCCCTGACTGAGTTGGTTCTCCCTTACCTGTCCTAAGTATTACTGATCCATTTAAAAATCAAACAAACAAACACACACTAAGGTCAGATGATTTCTCCAGCATTAATTTAGGAAGGAACTAAGTTATAGCTTTCTCTTGTACTATCAGCAATGTACAAGGTTACATTGTTGTATAATTAAGACTCTAAAATACAACAACAAAGCAGCATGATTCCTTAACTATTACCTTATAAATAGAGTATCACTAGTCTTCATTGTAGTGTCTCTGTCAAAAATGTGACTTACAATTCAAGGGCTTTGCTGGTGGCAATTAAATGTTTATAAATTTAGGAGTATATGCTTATGAAAGGCAATGGCACCCCACTCCAGTACTCTTGCCTGGAAAATCCCATGGATGGAGGAGCCGGGTAGGCTGCAATCAGAGTCAGACATGACTGAGCAACTTCCCTTTCACTTCTCACTTTCATGCATTGGAGAAGGAAATGACAACCTACTCCAGTGTTCTTGCCTGGAGAATCCCAGGGATGGGGGAGCCTGGTGGGCTGCCGTCTATGGGGTGGCACAGAGTCGGACACGACTGAAGCTACTTGGCAGCAGCAGTTGCAGCTTATGCCAAAAACAGCATTGCACTGTAAATGTTTGACTTATGCTCCCAGATCCTTAAACCAAAGGGCCAAGGTCTAACACAACTTTTTCAACTTCAGCCCTGCCAACATTTTACTTGGGATTTGTCTTTGTTGTTGGGGTATCCTTTACATTGTAGGAGATTCAGCCTCATTCTTGGCCTCTACCCACCAGATACCAGAAACAGCCTCCTCTTTCTGACTGTGATATTCAAAAAAATGTCTTCCGATACTACCAAATATCATCTGGAAGCACAAACTGCCCCCACTTAAAAACCACTCATCTCACTGTGCTTTCTTAATCTAAGAAACAAATCTCTCTCACCCATCCAGCTACAATTTCCCCAGTCTGTATAATTAAAAAGTATGAAGGTAGATAACTGGTGTGAAACTAAGTAAAATACATTTATTTGTTGTTGTAGAATACCAAATTATAGTCTTCAAAAGTAAAGTCTGGATAAATATAAATACTAACTCGGTCCATTTATAGCAGCCAGTAATGCTTATTAAAAATGAGCTGCGTCTAGTAGCAGCTGAACAGGCTTAATATCTGCTAGTTGTGTATCACCTCAAGGATGTACTGTCAGTAAATATGCTATTAAGCCATCTATTCGTACAAACCAAATTTAGCATTTCTTTCTGCCTCCAATTAGAATCTTTGTTTTGGAAGTGTAATCCCGACTTGATGCAGTATGAGTAGAATTATCAAGGTACCTATTTGTGTAACTGTACATAATATACTTGGTGTAAAGTACTTGCAGATATCCAATGCTTGAGAATTTCTATGGGTGAATTGATTTTTTGTGACAGTTTTATGGATTCAGACATGCTGAACAGGGAGGTTGGAAATATGTTTGCTTGCCTTTCTTTTGATTTTTTTAAAGCTGATTTGAAAAAAAAAAATCATAGGTTCATAGTTAAGGTAAGTAATAATGTGAAATTTGTGGGTTCGTGGTTAATGTGGGCAACTCACTAAATGTTTATCTAGTGCTTTATACTTCTTCTCACTGTTCTTAACGTGTGATATAGATTATTTAATTCCCAGGAATGATTTTTCTTCATTGATAACCTTTTTTTCCTCTCTTGATTTCACGTTAATTCCATATTCAGTCATTCTCTTTAAAATTTCCCTATGTATCTGAAAATTTTAATTATTAGTTAAGAAAAGTTAAAATAGTTACCATCTGTACTCCAGTACTCTTGCCTGGAAAATCCCATGGGCGGAGGAGCCTGGTAGGCTGCAGTCTATGGCGTTGCTAAGAGTTGGACACGACTGAGCGACTTCACTTTCACTTTTCACTTTCATGCACTGGAGAAGGAAATGGCAACCCACTCCTGTGTTCTTGCTTGGAGAGTCCCAGGGACGGGGGAGCCTGGTGGGCTGCCATCTTTGGGATTACACAGAGTCGGACACGACTGAGGCGACTTAGCAGCAGCAGCATACTGTACCTATTAAATAAGTAACAAATATTTGACAATTGATCAAATAGCAGCTTGTAAAATTCAGTTTATTTATTGCACATTTTAGCGAGTGCCTACTGTGTACATAGTGGGTTATTCTCTTGGCCCCATGAAGATTCCGTAGGTGACTTCTTGAGGGTCACTCTCCAGATGACTGAAAATACATTGTGTAGTAATAAGAAGGAGCCAAGTAAAAGGATGGGGTGCTAATCAAGATTTCCTGGAAAGGTTACACTTGTATTATATCCTCATGGCCTCAGCCACCTGCCAGAAATCCCACCTAGAGTGGAGGGTCAGTCCCTGCCCTCTCCTCTTGGGACCAACACTTACTCTCTTTACCATGCAGTCCTTTCTAAATCCTGGAATGATTTGTGTATCTCAAGCTTTTAAAGGAAACATTCTATTAAATCCAAACAACACATAACACAGATTTGAAAAATGTGTCTCTTTGCCCTTTCCCTGCTTTGGCCAGAGCCGATTTAGAAGGTGAAGTGCCTAGGTATTTATTTTTGAACTAAACTGGTACTGAAGCAGCATTCTGGGTAGGGGATCATTTATTGCCATATTACAATGCTATGGCATGAGAACACTCACTCCACAGGCATGCCTAATAGCCATTTAAGCCACTTAACTTCTAGATGCAAGCTCATGATGCTTACTGGCCAGTCAGCGCTTGCTGGGACCCAGCGCTCTCTTTAATTGGCATTTCCTCATTTCCCAGTAGCTAGGCATCTGTGACTATCCTATCTGACTGGTTGTTTTCATTTAACAAACAAAACTTCTACACTTTTCTGTAGTTGAGACTATTACTTTGACTTTGATCATCTTTTCTCTTATATGCACTTCTTATGTTTTAAAATAATTGCCCCTTTAAGTCAAGATTTAAACATTCTTAATGTTAAATTAGCTCTAAAATTGTGGGGGTTTTTGCTCATTTTTCATTATGAATGTTTTAGCCATGTTGTAGAAAGATTATTTTCTAGTTTATAAAGTCAACACACTTACTCTGAACCATTAGCTGCAAAAAAGAAGAACCCTTAAATATCTGGAGGAGTCTTGATTTCCTTTTTAAAAATGCTACATTGTGCTCTGGTGCGTGGAGTTGGCTAATGATACTGATTAGTGAAAAGTGTGAGTGTATCTGTGTATGTCTGTATTCTAGTGTTCCTTTCACTTATTTGGAAGTAAAGGAGAAATTGTGAAAAATAAGTTTGAATGGAACACAATATACAAATAAAATACCATGTAAATCGTCATGGCAGAATTTCCACATAACTTTGTACTGTTTCAGTAGATGCATTTTTATGAGTCTGGCAATTTTGCTGAAATAGTCAATTACTTCTTTAGGTAAGATAGATCTGAACTCTCTCAGAGAATAATTTGGAATAATGATCTATGTGCTAATTTTAACTTTTCCACAGGAAAAAAATTGCTAAAGTGTCCAAAGGACCCAAAAGATTCAACTTAGAAACTCTGCCTTTCACTAATAAGGAAATTTTCCCGGTTCATTAGTGCATGCTGTAAGGGCTTGGGATGGGAGGAGTGGAATATAGGTAACCATATATCCTCTTTCTGCATATGGGACACTGCTAGTTCATATGATGGGCATGTACCAAGGTCTGTTTCATACCATATTAGTGCTTGGAGGTACCTTAATGAATAAGACAAACTATATATGTATTGTTGTTGCTGTTGTTCAGTCCCTCAGTCCTGTCTGACTCTTTGTGACCCCATGGACTGCAGCATGCAAGACTTCTCTGACCTTCACCATCTTCCAGAGTTTGCTCAAGCTCATGTCCATTGAGTTGGTGATGCCATCCAACCATCTCATCCTCTGTCATCCGCTTCTCCTCCTGCCTTCAATCTTTCCCAGCTCAGGGTCTTTTCCAGTGATTCGGCTCTTCATATCAGATGGCCGAAGTGTTGGACTTCAGCTGCAACATCAGTTCTTCCAATAAATATTCAGGGTTGATTTCCTTTATGATTGACTAGTTTGATCTCCTTGCTATCCAAGGGACTCTCAAGAGTCTTCTCCAACACCAGAGTTCAAAGCATCAATTCTTTGATGCTCAGCCTTTTTTATGGTCCAACTCTCAACCATATATAACTACTAGAAAAATCATAACTTTGACTATAAGGGACCTTTGTTGGCAGTGATGTCTCTGTTTTTGAATCATACCTTTGACTATAAGGGACTTTTGTTGGCAGTGATATCTCTGCTTTTGAATGCTTTTGAGTGCTGTCTAGGTTTAGCATAGCTTTTCTTCCAAGAAGCAAGTGTCTTTTAATTTCATGGCTGGAGTCACCATCTGCAGTGATTTTGGAGCCCAAGAAAATAAAGTCTGTCACTGTTTCCATTGTTTCCCCATCTATTTGCCATAAAGTATGGGACTAGATGCCATAATCTTCATTTTTTTAATGTTGAGTTTTAAAAGCCAATTTTTTCTCCCTCCTCTTTCACTTTCATCAAGAAGCTCTTTGGGTCCTCTTTGCTTTCTACCATAAGGGTGGTTTCATCTGCATATCTGAGGTTATTGGTATTTCTCCCTGCAATCTTGATTCCAGCTTCTGCTTCATCCAGCCCAGCATTTTACATGCTGTACTCTGCCTATAAGTTAAATAAGCAGGGTAACAATATATAGCCTTGATGTACTCTTTTCCCAATTTGGAACCAGTTTGTTGTTCCATGTCCGGTTCTAACTGTGGCTTCTTGACCTGCATACAGGTTTTTTAGGAGGCAGGTAAGATGGTCCAGTATTCCTATCTCTTTAAGAATTTTCCACAGTTTATTGTGATCCACACAAAGGATTTAGCATAGTCAATGAAGCAGAAGTAGATGTTTGTTTTTTCTGGAATTCTCTTGCCTTTTCTATGATCCAGTGGATGTTGGCAATCTGATCTCTAGCTCCTCTGTCTTTTCTAAATCCAGCTTGTATATCTGGAAGTTCTCAGTTCATGTACTGTTGAAGCCTAGCATGAAAGATTTTGAGCATTTCTTTGCTAGCATGTGAAATGAGTGCAATTGTGCGGTAGTTTGAACATTCTTTGGCATTAACCTTCTTTGGGGTTGGAATGAAAACTGACATTTTCCAGTCCTGTGGCCACTGGTGAGTTTTCCAAATGTGCTGGCATAGTGAGTGCAGCACTTTCACAGCATCGTCTTTTAGAGTTTGAAATAGCTCAGCTGGAACCCCATAACCCCCACTAGCTTTGTTTGTAGTGATGTTTCCTAAGGCCCACTTGACTTTGCACTCCAAGATGTCTGGCTCTAGTTGAGTAATTACACCATCATGGTTATCCAGGTCATTAAGATCTTTTTTGTATAGATCAGTGTAAGCTTGTCACCTCCTCTTAATATCTTCTCCTTCTGTTAGGTCCATACCATTTCTTTATCCATAGTTATATATATATATGTATATATTATATATATATAATGTATTTTTTCGAGATAAACATATTCTAGTCTTCCTCCAGGCTAAACACCATTTAAGGTACACCTCTGTGCTATAACATACTGCTTACTACTGTGTTGGGCTGTGTAGATGATGAAAGCAATGTAATAATAAATGTGATGGAAAATTAAAATGCTTTGGCAAACAGAAATTTCCATTATTCTCAGTAGAAAAGAAAAACACAAGAGACCTATATCAGCAACTTTATTAATGATCTAGAGGAAGATAGCAAATAATCTATTAATTGATTCATAATTGATTCTAAGTTGAGAAGTGCTATAAAAACCACCAAGGACAGAGACATGGTACCACCAAGGAATGGAAGAGGGAAAGTAAAATTGAGTCAGGAGAGAAGCAGGGAGCATTCATGAAGTTAGCTTTGCCCTCCCCTTTAGAAGAGTCTTAAATTATCAAGCATAATTGATCTCAATAACATCTGCATGGCAGAGAAACATATATTGGAGCTACTAAATGGTACTTTAACCCACATGTGTTCTGTGCTCAGTTGCTTCATTAACTTCTGACTCTTTGCAACCCTATGGACTGTAGTCTGTCAGGCTCCTCTGTCCATGGGATTTTCCCAGGCAAGAATACTGAAATGGATTGTCATGCTTTCCTCAAAGGAATCTTCCTGATCCAGGGATTGAACCCACATCTCCTGTGGCTCCTGCATTGCAGGTGGGTTCTTTACCACTGAGCCACCAGGGAAGCCCTTAATCTACCTATGTTTCTGAAAATAAGCAAAGAGGAAAAGAAAAACCTGTATATCATGCACTCAAGTAATTAAATGAAATTCTCATTTTTACTAAAATTTGAAATTTACCCCAAAATAATAGGATGAGAATGATTTTTGTACCATAAGTGAGTTATTTTTAAAAGATTCTGCATTTCTCCTTCTTTTAGAAGAGATGAATTGGACTCTGTATCTTTATGTAGTCACACCTGTGGATAGTCTATCAGCTTCCTGTCCACGCATGGCTGTTTGGACCTGACAGAAAATCTGGATTGGACTTGGTTTGGAAAGTACAGGGGAGCATGGCATTTCATTGTTCTGCTGTCACGATCCTGGCCTCTTCTGTCCGTCCCTCATGCCCCAGAGTACTGAGCAGCTGGCTCTGCAGCTGTGAACAGGGTCTGAGACCACCTCCCTGTGGGGCAGACATAAGTCTTGCCAAAGATATAAAAGATTTTCGACTTGACTTTTCCATTTCCAGATTCTTGCTGCAATTGAAGGAGTATGATTTTCTCCATTAAACCCTTTTAGGTTTCTAAAATAAATAGTTATTCAAATCAATATTTTTTCCCTTCATATTCCTTGGAATAATTAGTTTTTCATCTACTAGAAAAGATTGAATTCATTCTATTGTGCTAGAAATGCTGGTAGAAAGCTGTCTTCCCAGCCTACAACCTGCTGCCTTCAAAAGGTGGAACCAGACTTAGGCAAGTTGATTTTGTTTAGAATACCTTTCTACTTACCCCTATACCTGCTCACACACTTCTCATTCCTGGGGGTGGGCATTCCAAACTTGGAAAGATCAGAAGTAAACTCTAAAATTCAGTCTAATTCCTGTTGATTCAATGGTGGGGCATAATTTGAATCCACCTTCACATTAGCCTTTAAGAAATACTAAAGAATTAGTATAGCCAACAAAGGTCCATCTAGTCAAAGCAGTGATTATTCCAGTAGTCATGTATGGATGTGAGAATTGGACTATAAATAAAGCTGAGCACCAAAGAACTGATGCTTTTGAACTGTGGTGTTGGAGAAGACTCTTGAGAGTCCCTTGGACAGCAAGGAGATCCAACCAGTCCATCCTAAAGGAGATCAGCCCTGAATATTCATTGGAAGGACTGGTACTGAAACTGAAACTGAAACTCCAATACTTTGGCCACCTGATGCGAAGAACTGACTCACTGGAAAAGACACTGATGCTGCCAAGATTGAAGGCAGGAGGAGAAGGGGCTGACAGAGAAAGAGATGGTTGGATGGCAAAACCAACTTGATGGACATGAGTTTGAGTAAGCTCCAGGAGTGGGTGATGGACAGGGAGGCCTGGTGTGCTGTAGGCCATGGGGTTGCAGAGAGTTGGACATGACTGAGTGATTGAACTGAATGAAAGAATACATGCAGTTCAAAACTGAGTAAATGTGTCATATTATCATTTGCCTAATTCTCAAAGTAACTTAAACAAATGGAGTTCTGTGTGAATGACCTTTCCCTAGACAAGAAGAATATAATCCAATGGGAAGTTGATATCCGTTTAACTTTGCCTGTATTACTCTCCCTGATTGTTTATTGCCCCACTGAGTGTGATATACTGACATCCATCCAGTGGATAGGGACTAGATCTTAAAGGAGAAATTATGACACTATTTGGGACTCTAAGAAATGGCATGGCCATGATTCATCCTGCACACAGTCATTTCTTTGATTGGCCTTGTTGAGACACATTGTGTGAAGAATGAATGCAGATCCGGGTATAACTAAGGCTCTAACGTCATTGTTCTACTTTGCCAGGTGCGTTGTAGAAGATAAGAACTCAAAGGTGGCCTGGTTGAACCGTTCTGGCATCATTTTTGCTGGTCATGACAAGTGGTCTCTGGACCCTCGGGTTGAGCTGGAGAAACGCCATTCTCTGGAGTACAGCCTGCGAATCCAGAAGGTGGATGTCTACGATGAGGGTTCCTACACTTGCTCGGTGCAGACACAGCATGAGCCGAAGACCTCCCAAGTTTACTTGATCGTGCAAGGTAAGGAGAAGATGGTAAAGGAGGGCAAGTGGCAGAAAATAATCATGACATACAAAATACTCGAGTAATCCTTTCTGGAATAAGGATTCATTGTGGCAAATTCCAAATTCATTATGGCACTTTTGTATCTATTTTCTTTTTACATAGGAAAACTTTAAATGGGGATAGACTTTAAATAATAGAACGGAGGAGGATAAAGAAAAAGGAGTCTTGCCACTGTGAGTCAATAACTTTGATGAGAATGTTTTCTCTTAACCCTGAGTGTGTGTGATAACACACAGCAAAGACCACAGCTGTGTCCACAGGGACATGAGAATACACAGAATGCTTGGAACCATGTGAGGTCCACTTTTTCACACTGTTAGATACTGGATGCTTTTGCTGAAGGTGTGATTTCTATCTGTCCTCAGTTTAAAGAATATCACCAATTATCTGTTTTTCTGATAGCAAATGTTATTTGGAAAAATAAAAATTTCCAGAAGCCTTGGTGTCCTCTTAGCTGACTGGCTTTCTTTGTAGTTTGTATTTCTATTTCACGGCAAGTTATTTGTGAGCAAGTGCCGTGACAAAGATCTGCAAAATCATTGAGGATAATCTGCTTCCAGATTGGGGTTTCCAAGGGCACATCTGAGTCATGGTTTTACAGGATCAAAACCTTAAATGGCATATGCAAGCCCCGAAACTATAGCTCTCTTGGGGCCCTTTCCCCATAATTGCAGAATGAGAACAAAGCTGATCAGCTGTACAGTCTTATTGCAAGCAGAGTCAAACCACTAGCAGTTTCAATCCATCTACCAGGAAGGATCTAAGCACTAACAAATATTAGGGCTGTGTTCATGTATTCTTGATTTACAATGTTATGTAAATTTAATGCAAATTAGGCATGGCCCTAGGACTCCTGTCAAGATTCCAGTGCAGTCAGTTGTATGCAAAGTTTGACTGTAGCTTCTATTAATGTGCTATGGAATTGATTATTGCAGCATTTAAATTATTGCTCTCCCAACTCCTCTGATTAATAGATTGATACCAGAGTAAAATACATCAGAGAATACCTGTGCAGGGGTGGTTTAGTCATGTGACCTCTATATTGGTCCATTTGCAATGGCTGACAGTTTCATTTTATTGCTTGTAAAAGGCATGTCTACTGACTCGCAAAGTGCCTATCACGCTTCTCGTGAGTTCCTTAATAAGAGACACCAGGGTTTGGATGTCAGGTGGTCCATTTAAGTGTGTAAACATAACTACAAATGTGTAAATATGTAAAAGGTTAACTTAGCAGCTTCCTCAAAACACAAGCCTGCACACAAGCACACACACACACACAGAAACGCACACTTCAAAACAAAAGGAAAACTTCTACCTCATTTAATGGCAAAGAGAGGGGGGATAATTAGTTTAGTTAAGGTCCCTTGGAACAGATTTTATCTAATGACCAGCAACACATTATACTGTGAAATTCCTACACAATTTTAATACCTTCACAGTCTTTAATGTTATAGGAAACTCACTAGAGACCACAGCTAGAGAATGTATATTGTCCTACAAGGAACAAAATTGGGCAATCTAAGGATTACATCCCTTGGTTTCTAGATGAGGAAACAGAAGCTAATTAGGTTTAGGTTACTTGCTCAAGGTCACACAGAGAATTCAGGGAGTAGTTTGGAACCAAGCAGACAAGGAATCAAATTGAAGCACATTCTGCTGGAATGGGAATGTTTTTGCTGTGACTTTTTAAGAACTACCAAATTCCTATTTGTTCTTAGTGCCAAGTGCCCAAAGCCCTTCCTCCTTTTTCCTCATTCATCTATGTATGTTTTAGCTACTAACACAATAATCTGGAGAGAATTAGAGCTAGAGCTGGGTCAGATCATGCTGCTTATACTTCCCTATTAAGTTACTGAGTTTAACTCAATACTAAGAGATGGAAAAGAACTATACAGTTGAGGTGCTGCTTATTCATTATCCTGTTTGCTTCTAATAATGTTATTATGAGATAGATATTAATAACTTTATTATAAATATGAAAAAAGTTTGAAGTTGAGAAATGATAAGGAGCTGCCCAAGGCTGCCTCTTGGCTTAGGACTGGGTTTCAAACCCATATCTGCTTGATTCAAGATATTATAGTATTTTCTTTTTAACCATACTGCTTTAAAAGCAAAAATGAGCAACAAAGCCTGTTCTTGTAAGGGCAATGATGAAAGGTTGCTTCCTCCTTGAACTTGAATTATGAAGGGAGATGTTTTGGACAGTTATATGGATCTTGGCATTTGATATCTAGCACCAGATGGCTGATTCGATTCCCCTTAGAAAGTTCAACTTTGTGATTATGTCAGCGGGTCCACCCCTTTACCGCTGTTTATTCACACTGCCTCCTACAACTTGCCTCCATTTTACATGTTTTCACCACATCAAAGATTCTGTCTATAGGCATGTCTGCCATCCTTCTTTCCTCCAATCCCATAGCACCTTCCTTCAGAATATAAGGGCCTTTTGAATTTTTCAAGTTCTTCCTTACTCACCGTACATGCTTTCTGCAAATCCCACATAACTCGTTATTAAATAAATACTGTATTCTTTTTCTTTGCCCAATGGGGAGGTCACCTTTAGCTTAAAGATGCTGTGAGATATCACTGAAGAATAGTAAAGAAAGTGGGGCTTCATATCTCAGTTTTCTTTCTCGCTTTAAATCAATTTTGGCATAACCTATTTGGGGCTTCCCTGATAGCTGGGAAAGAATAGTTGGTAAAGAGGTACCAACTACCAAAGATAGTTGGTAAAGAATCCACCTGCAATGGAGGAGACCCTGGTTCGATTCCTGGGTCAGGAAGATCCACTGGAGAAGGGATAGGCCATCCATTCCAGTATTCTTGGGCTTCCCTTGTGGCTCAGCTGGTAAAAAAATCCACCTGCAAGGTGGGAGACCTAGGTTCGATCCCTGGGTTGGAAAGATCCCCTGAAGAAGGGAAAGACTACCCACTCAGTATTCTGGCCTGGAGAATTCCATGGACTGTATAGAGGATGGGGTTGCAAAGAGTCAGACACAGTTGAGTGACTTTCACTTTCACTTGATTTCTCTAAGGCCTAATTCAGTTCAGTCACTCAATTGTGTCCATATCTTTGTGACCCCATGCACTTCGCACGCCAGGCTTCCCTGCCCATCACCAACTCCTGGAGCTTGCTCAAACTCATGTCCATTGAGTCAGTGATGCCATCCAACCATCTCATCCTCTATTGGCCCCTTCTCCTCCTGTGTTCAATCTTTCCCAGCTTGAGGGTCTTTTCCAGTGAGTTGGCTCTTCACAGCAGGTAGCCAAAGTACTGGAGCTTCAGCTTCAGCATCAGTCCTTCCAATGAATATTCAGGATTGATTTCCTTTAGGATTGATTGTTTTGATCTCCTTGCTGTCCAAGGGACTCTCAAGAGTCATCCCCAAAACCACAGTTCAAAAGCATCAGTTCTTCGGTGCTCAGTTTTCTTTATAGTCCAATTATCACATCCACACGTGACTGCCGGAAAAACCATAACTTTGACCGCATGGACCTTTGTTGGCAAAGTGATGTCTCTGCTTTTCTTCCAAGGAGCCGGCATCTTTTAATTCCATAGCTGCAGTCACCATCTTTAGTCACTCTAAAGCTTGGTTTAATTTAAAGATTACGTGACCTAGGTAAGCCCCTAGCTTGTTTTCTGGAGATCATGTGTTCTCACCAAGTAAGGTGATGCTGATGATGGTGGTGGTGGTGATAGGGAGTGATACTGATGATGATGATAACCGCTATGACAACAAGCAGGCTGCTGCTGCTGGAGTAACTCTCACGAGGTTTTGTGCTGGGTGCTTCCCAGAGTCCAACAATACCCTCCATTTGTTGCATGAGACGCTTGAGTAGGCTCTTTCAGCTGTTATTTGGGTTCCTTCAATGTATTTTCTTCAGTTGTCCTTTTCCTTAGCATCTAGTCTTGAACTTTACTTCTCTGGGCTTCTAAAGGGCTTCTTAGACCAGCAACACCTTTTAGCTACCTTTATTTTTAGCTACTTTTATTAAGGATGTCTGAGGACAACATGCAGCATGTACCGACAACACACAGAGAGTGTGATAAGTTCTATTTTTGACTGGTGGTACACCCCACTCCACAATTTCTGATTAAGTCATTCTGGAGATCAGGCCTGATAATTTGCAGTCTCACACGTCCTCATACCCTAGTTGCACTTCTCAGACATTCCCAGGTGATACTGATGCTGCTGGTACTGGGGCCACACTTTAAGAGCCACTACTTTAAAAGTAGTATGTACATTAAGAACATATAAGGAAATAATCCTGCATAATTTCATTCAATTTCAAATAATGTTACATCCCCTAATATTTAAAACTATTCTTGGACATGAGACAGGAGTGGTAGCTTGGAAAATAACTTGACTTTCATGATAACATCTTAGGTCCTCTAAGGCTTCTTACCTAGCCTAGTCCTATGGAAACAAAATCTCTCCCTAAACTGTCCATCTCATGTATCAAAACTGAAAAAACAAAACAAAACAAAACTGGTTGAGATATGCAAACTTCTCTAGACTTCAAAAATCTCAACTTTATAAATGTTTAAGTGTTTATTCCCCTCACATTTCTCCTGGAAATATATATATTCCTTTAATTAATGCATATTTCCACAATGTGAATGACTTTTCAGCATCTCCAACATTTTCTCTCCTATTCTGGTGATTATTTTTCAGGGAGAAAGTAAGTTTTTTTAAAATCAGTTCATGAGAGTCATTACACAGAAAATAACCTGTGTTGAAATAAATATGCTTCATGGTTCGCTAAACTCAATCTTTAGCCAAATGACATCTCCACACGTCTTCCTCATGAGGAACACAGGTGAAAGTTTTGCATCAGCAAATTCACAAATCAATAATGACCTTTGGGATCACTTGTGATTAGTGAAATTAAATTTTGCATCTGTAGAAGTCAGGCTATTCAAATACAAACATTCATTTGCGATACGTAATAAAAGATGGGACCCACTTCTAAAGCCAGATAGTTTGGTTTTTACACCACCTCCTTTACAGATTCTAAACTCAAAGACTGAGAAAACAATACTTTTCACTTAAATAATATAAATAAATTTCTCTGGCATCCTTCCAATTAATAATGTCCATTTCTCTCTGAATGTTACCTTCCTTCCTACGATTTCCTATTTTTTTCTGCTTATGCCAGAGATGGAGACACTTGTGTTAAGGCAATATTTCTCTTTATCTGATCCTTGCATAAGCTGCAAAAAAGTCAAGAATTTGGTATATTATACTTTTAAAAATACAGATTCCTGAGAACCACTCCAGAACAACTGAATTGGAAGGCTTGGGAATGTGGCCACAATTTACAAGTGTGTTACGCTCTGCAGGTGCTTCAGATACACGTGGGAAAACCAAGAACCACTGTTGCGGCAATCTAAGCAATCAAAGAGAGGAGTTTGTTGCTGCCTGCCTGTTTATTTTCCTGTGTGACATGGCATCACATTAGATCTAAAACTCTGCAAAGCAGGTTCTAGGGTCTTGTCATAGAAAAATTAAAAGTAAAAATAAATCTGTGTACTCATTGAATACAGAGATTGATCTCATCTTCTTGAGCCCTGGGAAAGATGGCTCCAAAGCCAAGGTAGTTTTTTAGCTGTAACGTTAGGAATCTCCATGTGTGTGTGAATACAAAGGACACCCTGTTGTGATGCTATTTTTTAAATGTAGATCTTACTTATTAAATGTCTCATTCATTGTACCTTATAACAGTTATCATGTTTTCAATGTATTTATTACATTATTCTTGCGTCTGTTACCCACACTGGAATCATTTCCATGTTGCATCTTTTGCTTTCTTTTTATGCTATTCTCATTAACATTTTTAAAAAATATTCATTTTATTTCATTAAGCCGATTAACAATGTTGTCATAATTTCAGGTTAACAGCAAAGCGACTCAGCCATACTTATGCATATATCTATTCTCCTCCAAACTCTCCTCCCAACAATATTTTTTAAATGTAAAAGTAAGATATTCATGCTTATTGAGTCAGTGATGCTGTCCAGCCATCTCATCCTCTTGCCCTCTTCACTTCCTGCCCTCAATCTTTCCCAGCATCAGGGTCTTTTCCAGTGGGTCAGCTCTTTGTATCAGGTGGCCAAAATATTGGAATTTCAGCTTCAGCATCAATCCAGTATTCAGGGTTGATTTCCTATAGGACTGACTGGCTTGATCTCCTTGCGTATTACCTGAATTAAACCAATATAACTATGGAAAAAGTATGAAAGTTAACTCTTGTGAGACCCTGTGTGTTTTATCCTCACACTAAAAATTTCATATTTTCTGTATCTCATTAATCCAAGCGTATCATATTGGCCTGCATGCCTGTAGATGTGCTCTTAATTTAATAATTGAAAATCCAAATGTTGGGAAACATTTAATGTTTTCATGAATACTAGTCTAGAACTTATTGTCCCTAAGATTTAAGTTCTTGGATGCATTTTACAATTCTATCAAACATTCCTAATTCTGACTAATATCTATTACCCAGAACTCGAAGCAGCCGTCCTTTGATCTCTTTTAATTGCTCTCTTCTTTCCTTCTTTCAGTGGTTCCTTTGTTCTCCCTTCCCTTCTGTCCCTCTTTCCCTTCCTTAATCATTATCATGTTGCACTGATTCTTTTTTAAATAGTTCAGCATCACCTACAAAATATTACACAAACTGTTTGCCACTGCATTCCAATTCAACTTACCCTGGAGCTTGATACCTCTTTTAAATGTTCTAATGAAATAAAGAATTTGAGACCATCTTTATGAAGGCAACGGCACCCCACTCCAGTACTCTTGCCTGGAAAGTCCCATGGAAGGAGGAGCCTGGTGGGCTGCAGTCCACGGGGTCGCAAAGAGTCAGACAGGACTGAGCGACTTCACTTTCACTTTCACTTTACTTATATTTGATCTGAGGGATAATTCTGTTGATTATTGAGTCTTACTGATTAACTAGGATTTCATTTGGATTTTACGTGCTGAAGTCTACTAATTATCCTACTCTTCAGCTTAATTTTTCAGACAATAGCCTCTTGATTGCCTGTTAATAGGTCAGGATCAGACTTTAAGGATATCACTAATCACATCAGCAATCAGAGAGCCAGTGTAATGGGAAGAAGTGAAATTTGGGGGCTAAAATATTTGGGAATATTACCTCATACAGTTTTAATTTGATAGTTCCCCTGCAGGAAGAACTTCAAGTCTTATCTAAATCAGCCCCACCCACTTGTAATTAATTATGACCTCCAAGCTCTGTATATATATTTGCAGTCTATCTTTTAGATATTATTGGGCTTCCCAGGTGGCGCTAATGATAAAGAACCTGCCTGCCAATGCAGAAGATAAGTGAGAAGTGGGTTTGATCCCTGAGTTGGGAAGATTTCCTGGAGGAGAGCATGACAACCCACTCCAGTATCCTTGCCTGGAGAATCCCATGGGCAGAGGAGCCTGGTGGGTTACAGTCCAGAGAGTCACAAAGAGTTGGACACAGCTGAAGCAACTTAGCATGCATGCCTTTTAGTTATTAAAATAAAGCCACTATTTACACCCACATACTTTCTGCTCTAACCTACATGTTGTCTTTCTTAGAGCTGAGAGAAGTAAAAGAAGAGAGAAAAGGTTATTTAGTACCCAGAGCTGAAGTGAAGTGGTGTGAAATTGCTCAGTCATGTCCGACTCTTTGCTACCCCATGGACTATATAGTCCATGGAATTCTCCAGGTCAGAATACTGGAATGGGTAGCTGGTCCCTTGGTTCAGTGTAAAAACCCAGACTCCATGAAGGGAAGAGAGCTACTTGACAACACAGATCAATAAATTTTCAGCTCTATTCAAAGATGCAGTATATATTCTTGAATCATTATACCGATAAGAATTTTAATAACTTTGGGTCAAGGTTTGATGGTGATTAGGAGAAATTTGGGAGTGGGGATTTATTCTACATTAGATCTGCATCTGCTAGTTTAGCTATATCCAGTCTATGCCATAGTTATTTTTATTTGCATTTACATAATATCTGTGTGGTTACTCAGAGATGTGCTAGTTTTTACACAGGATTTTACCTATTAAGATAAGGAAAACTACTATTTCAAGTATTTTCAAATAGTACTGTATGCCACAATAAATTATCATCATCTGTGGCATTTATGTTTTCTATACACTACCAAAAAGAACCCTCTCCCACAAAAGCAAAAAACCCTGTGTACTCTTAAACATCTTAAAGACATTTTTTTTTAAATTCATATACCTAAAAGTCAAGAAAGATGACATGTATGTTTTTCAATATATGTGTATTTTCATCATTTCAGTTTGCTATAAATAGGCAACATATTTTTGGACAATGAGATGATTGAGTTTTCTTTAAAGTTTATCAAAGCCTAGGTCTGCCTCAGTGGTGATAAAGGACACAAAAATTGATAAGACCTTTTTCCTTCTTGTTAGTGAGAAAAACTATTAGGTAAGTTTGAATATAGTGGGAAAGCAGCCCCAGCCTGTGCCCAGATCTATCCAAGAAATGTTTCTAAGGGGGTGGGGCACATTCTATATAAAGATTCACCTGTAATCTTCATATGTCAAGGTCATGAAAGTCTAAAGAGACAGAAGAAATACTCAGTTTATCATAATATGTTCAATCCCTCAGTTGTGTCCGACTCTTTGTGACCCCATGAACTGCAGCATGCCAGGCTCCGCTGTTCTTCACCATCTACCAGACATTTCTCAAACTCATGTCCGTTGAGTCTGTGATGCCATCCAACAGTCTCATCCTCTGTTACCCACTTCTCTTCCTGCCCTCAGTCTTTCCCAGCATCAGGGTCTTTTTCAGTGAGTTGGCTTTTCGAATCAGGTGGCCAAAGTATTGGAACTTCAGCTTCATTATTGGTCCTTCCAATGAACATTCAGGGTTTCCTTTAGGATTGACTGATTTAACCTCCTTGCAGTTCAAGCAAGAGACTCTCAAGAGAGTCTTCACCAGCACAACAATTGCAAAGCATCAATTCTTTGGCTCTCAGCCTTCTTTATGGTCCAACTCTCACATCCATATATGACTACTGGAAAAACCATAGCTTTAACTATATGGACCTTGGCAGCAAAATGATTTCTCTGCTTTTTGATATGCTGTCTAGGTTTGTCATAGCTTTTCTTCCAAGAATCAAGTGTCTTTTAATTTCATTGCTGTAGTCACTGTCTGCAGTGATTTTGGAGCCCAAGAAAAGAAAATGTCACTGTTTCCATTGGTTCACCATCTATTTGCCATGAAGTGATGGGATTGGATATCAACAGTCTTCATTGTTTGAATGTTGAGTTTTAAGCCAGTTTTTTCACTCTCTTCTTTTGCCCTCATCAAGAGGCTTTTAGCTCCTCTTCACTTTCTGACATTGGAGTGGTATCATCTGCATATCTGAGGTTGTTGATATTTCTCCTGGCAGTCTTGATTCCAGCTTGTGATTCATCCAGCCTGGTATAATATGGTACTGGATATAATATACTATCTTACATTGATCATTTTGCTAGAAAAGACTTTGTTGTGACAATTGACAAAACTTGAATAGAGTTACTGTGTGAAGAGTATATGGGAGTTGTTTGTATTGATCCTGTAATTTTTCTGCAAATTTGAAATTATTTTAAAAGAAAAGCAAAAACAGACACAATAATTGTTAAGGTGGGTATTGGGATTTAATATTGTCCTTGTGCTAAGGACAATTCGCTAAGTTGTTAAGGTGGGTATCAGGATTAAATATTAGTGAATAAATTAAAATTACAGAATCACAATTAAAATTAAATTTTAATAAATAAAAAATGAAATAAAAATTATACTGTGTTAAATATTGAATAATCAAAAAAGATTTTAAGCATACACCATTATAAAAAGTTATGAATAAGATATATTACATCAAAAAGTCAGAGGAGAAAATTTATAAGATAATCGCAATAACCAACACAAATACCTATGATATAATTCAAATAACTTATGTTATTGATTGTATTTAATGCTCACACGTATGAACTAAATAGGGTGTCTTTCTTAACATGAGAAAGATAGGTAGCCTCAATAATAATTAATTCAGGAATTAGATGGGGATAACAATGATCATTTTTTAAAATTATTCTGGAAGTTTTAGTTAATGCAATTGGACAAAAAATTTAAAAGGTTTAGTTGTGGGGAACAAAAAGAAAGAAACTTAACTATAATCTAGCTAAAGTGATTACTAATTTTAGAAAACCCTCATAAACTAATGACCAAAAATATTAGTACTAATATTAGTACTATATAGTACTAAAAATATTATTACTAATAGTTTGATAAGTTGTTCAATTATCTGAAGAAACATGTAAAATTAATAATTTTTATATTTGGTTATAATAAGTGTTTACAAAATTACTATAAAATGTCTGCTCACAAAGCGTTAATAATATAAAAAGCATTTGAGAATAAATTAAATAAACAGTGTGGAGAACCTGAAAGCAGAAGATGACATCATTTTACTTGGCAGGAAAGAAGTTCTTTTGTTTGTCTTTGTCTGTTTCATTCGTATTGCTACTTAATTGGAAAGAAAATACCTTATTCTTTTATTTCATGTTTTTAAGCTTTTTATGTTGCATTGGGGATAGCTGATTAACAATGTCACGTTAGTTTCAGGTGAAAAGTGAAGGGGACAGCCATACAAAAATACTTCATTCTTGAATGGCAACACAGATAATGGGAAATGACAATTTTCCCCAAGACAAATATACATTTTGTACACCTAAAAATTACTTAGGGGAATTTTTGATTGAAATTATACTTAATTTGTCAAAATAATTATAAAGAATAAATGGACATAAATAGTCAATACATTTTTTAAAATTGTATTATTGGGAAAGGAATTCTGTTCTACTTTTATGTATTAACATATTTTGTAAAGCTATTCATAAATGACCAAGTCACTAGATACAAATGAAATGCATAAACACTACAGCATATACCATATACTGCTGCTGCTGCTGCTAAGTCGCTTCAGTCGTGTCCAACTCTGTGTGACCTCAGAGATGGCAGCCCACCAGGCTCCATGCCTGGGATCCTCCAGGCAAGAACACTGGAATGAGTTGCCATTTCCTTCTCCAATGCAGGAAAGTGAAAAGTGAAAGTGAAGTCGCTTAGTCGTGTCTGACTCTTAGTGACCCCATGGACTGCAGTGTACCAGGCTTCTCCATCCATGGAATTTTCCAGGCAAGAGTACTGGAGTGGGGTGCCATTGCCTTCTCCAATACCATACACTAGATCTAGCTTTTATTTAAAATCATGGAAAAAAGTATGATTATTCAACAGATGATTTTGAATAATTAAAGAAAAAGTAAATATTTGTACTTACTGAACAACCACTCATGAAAATTAATACCAGATCCCTTAATGATTTAAAAGTAGAAAATAAAGGGAAAAGGAAAACTGACACTTTTATATCTCCCTGTTGGGAGTGTAAATTAGTGGAAACTTTGCACAGAGGAACATAGAGATACCTTTCAAATAAAAGAAAAACCAAAACAGGACCATAGATAAATATGTATTTAAACAGAATTGCTGTGTTGTTGTTCAGTCACTAAGCTGTGTCCTACTCTTAGGGACCTCATGGACTGCAGCATGCCAGCCTTCCCTGTCCTTCAGTATCTCCTGGAATTTGCTCAAACTCATGTCCGTTTAGTCGATGATGCCATCAAACAGGGTTAAGAAAGCCTTCTTAGCATAAAAACAAATTAAAAAAAAAGCATAAAGAAAAAAGGAATAAATTTGACTATACATATATAAATGTCTGAAATTAAGATGAGGGATAAAGTGATTTTAAAACAAAATAAGTAACAGATAAAATCTTAATGTCATCAGTATAAGAATTTCAATAAATAGGAAAAAATCAGTACAGAAAATATGACTAAAATTTGTTTAAGGACATAAATTGCCAATTTACAAAAGGATCATTGAAAATAGAGAACATCTGGAAAACTGTAAAACTGCCATTATAATCAAGAATATATAAAGAAAAACAATAAATTATTAGTTTTGCACCCATAATACTGGGAAAGGGTTAATGTAGATAGAATGTGGCTAGCCAGAAAAGGCAAGTCAGTAGGAAAACTGACACTTTTATAGCTCCCTGCTGAGAGTGTAAATGAGTAGAAATCACCAGAGTAGTGTAGGCCTAGAGTAATGTAGTAATGTAGGGCTCTATCCATCACAGTTTTCAACTATATTTGTATCATTTGACCTAATAATTCCACTTCTGAAAATGTGTAAAAAGAAAATCCTATGAAATGGAAGTACAGGTTTTTGTACAAAGTGTTCATCACA